>QUSF01000097.1:1177474-1201061 GCA_003676055.1 Chloebia gouldiae | reverse complement strand
AGAAGCACAGCTGGCACTGCAGGAGGGCTGAGCCACCCTGGGATGGGACTGCTGCCACCTCCCTGACCCCCAGGGGGTCAGATCATATTCTGACTCTGGTAGTGGTTTGTTTTCCATTATTGCATTTTTAGTTTATTGTTATTTTATTCCCTAGTAAAGAACTGTTATTCCTATTCCCATATCTTTGCTTGAGAGCCCCTTAATTTCAAAATTAAAATAATTCATAGGGAGGGCATTTGCATTTTCTATTTCGGGGAAGGCTCTTGTCTTCCTCAGCAGACTTGGTTTTTCAAACCAAAACAGTTGGTCAGGGCCATCTCCAGCTGGACTTTGAGCAGCTCTAGGGATGGAGGTTCTGCAGCCCCTCTGAGCAACCCACCATGTTCAGCCACCTCACAGTAAAATGGCTTTTCTGATGTTCAGGAAGGATTTTCTGTATTTCAGTTTGTGTCTGTTGCCTTTTGTCTTTGTGCTGGGCACCACTGGAAAGAGCCTGGCTCTGTCCCCTTTGCACCCAGCTTCAGTTATTTATATCCATCAGTAAGATCCCTCACAAGCCTACTCTGCTCTAGGCTGAGAAGCCCCAGCTATCTCAGCTTTCCTCACAGCAGAGCTGCTCCAATCCCTCCATGTCCTTCACAGCCACTGGTGTAGCTGTAGAAGCCTTTCTTGCTGCCTTTCTTGTTTCCTGCCAGACCCAGCTCTAGGTGGACTTTGGCTGTCCTGACCCCATCCCAGCAGACCTGGATTTGTATTCACACAGTGTCCTTGGATTCCTTGTTCAATTCCCTGCTGCGTTTGCTGGATTCCCTGCTTGTCAGGGTGGAGTGGAGGAGCTGATCCATGAAAATTAATCGTGGCTCCTGCACCCCTTTTCTCTCCAGGACTGCATCCTGCGGGGCTGTTCCAAGCAGATCCCTAAAGAGGCTGAGTTCAGCTCTCCTCAGCCAGGGTTTGCGATCCTGCTTTTTGCTCTGCTCCTTTCTCTCGGCACTCTCAGCCGTGCTCTCTCCAGCCAAGGCTGCCCCTCATTCTTCACACTCCTTGCCAGTTCTTCCAAGTTTTTAGGTATCAGATCCATCAGAGCATTTCCCCTCTTTGTCTCCTTGACCATCTGTGCTAGGAAATTGTTTCCAGAGTGTTCCAGAAGCTCCCAGGATTGCTGTGCCCTGCTGTGCTGCCCTCCAGCTGGTACCACAAGGGTTAAAGTCTCCTGGGAAGACCATGGCTGCAAACAGGACCCTTCTTCCAGATGTCTGAAGAAAGCTCCATCTTCTGCTCTCCTATCCAGGGGCCTGTAGGGGACACACAGGACTCTGACTCCCACATCACTTTGCCTCCTAACCCAGATCACTTCCCCGGTTCATGGTCCATCCCAGGGCAGAGCTCCACACATTCCTGCTGCCCTCACACTAAGGACAGCTTCATCTCCTTGGCTTCTCACCAAGGGCATTCTCCCCTCCATGGAATGATGCAGGGATTCATTGGGAAAAAACCTAACAAATGTCACTAAAGACATGGCTGGGTGCCAAGGGAACAAAGGGTCTGGCCACCCTCGGCTTGGCACCTCCTGCCTCCCACCTGGACCTTCCCACAAGCTCCCAGTCTCTGTTTGGCCATGGCCCTGCACTTCCCATGGCACAGAAACCCCTCTGACACCCACGTCTGGCGCTCAGCCTCTTTCCCATCTCCCTGTTTTCCCTCTCCTTCTGGATGCCCATTCATGTCTCATATTTAACTCTTCCCTGTTTCTGACAGCTTTGATAGCTGCTCAGGCATGGCCATGCTCCAAACTGTTTCTGCTCCTGGAATGCCTGTAATTTCCTACCAGAATTTGCCTTCTCTGAGGAGGCTGCAGCTTTCTGCTGAGGATGCTGCATGTCTCCGTCCCAGTATTCCAGCTGGGAATGTCACCACTATCCCGGCCACGGCCCCAGGCATGTCCAGCACCTGCTTTGGCACAGAGCTGCCCAGTGCTTCTCCCTTTAGGATATGGGCTGTGAACATGCAGGGTTTGCACAGCTTAGGCAGAATTTTAAAGGGAGGCAGAGTTGTGTCTCCTGCCCTCTCTTCCTGGTGGAGACCCCAAAGCACAGATGGGGAAGTGAGTTGGGGCCTCAGCCTCAGCTTTACAATCAGTAGATGCTGCAGCACGAGTTCTCTTGGCTGGAACACAAAACCCTGACAAAGCTAGACCCTTTGGACGGGCTGGGAGCTGAGGACCAATATCAGAGATGTGTCCTGGGCACAGCTGCTGCGAGCTGGGGACCATGCACTGCCACTCCCCTGTGCAGAGCTCTGCCCGCTCTCCTGAGGGTTCTGCCTCCCCTCAGATTGTGTGAGTTGCTGTTTTCCCTGTGCCATCTGCACTCCCTCTCCCCCTGCTCTCTGGGTGGCACCAGCTGATGGATGCGGAATGGCAGGGCAGGCTCCAGGAGGCTCCTGGTTCTGGGAAAAAAGGGAAAGCACCACCAAGATCCTCCAGGGGCTGGGGCAGCCCTGCTGTGGAGACAGGCTGGGGGAGCAGGGTGTGTTCAGGGCCTGGTTCCCAGGAGATGGATACACCTTAATGAGCGTTAAAGACGTGTCTGGGTGGCACCTGCTCTGCACGTGGGGCTGCAGACCCAGACTGGGCACCACCAAACCTCTGAGACTGGGGGTGCTCCCAGCCTGCAGGTCCCACTGCACACTGCAGGGGCCAGGGGACCTCTTCAGTCCTTCCCTCCCTCCCCTAACCTTGGTGGGTTGTAAAACTCGGGGCTGCCCACGGGCTCTGCGGTTTTCCTCAGCCCCGCAGAGGTGTCCTGCTGTCTTTGTCCTGGCTCAGCCTGGTGCTGAGGGTGGAAGGTGCACCAAAGTACAACAAAGCAACTTTTCCTGCTCTTCCTTTCAGGTCAGGGTGTCTCAAACGGAGCAACCACACCCTGCAGAGCCTGCCTGACTCCTCAGATCAGGAGGGATTTATCCCAGCTTCTGCTGAACTTCACAAAGGCTCCTGCATGTTTCTGCCATCACATGCTGTGACCTCAGTGACTTGGGAAAGCTTTGACTCCCTAAAACTTGGCTCCACCACTGATGCACCACCAGGCTCCCAAAACAGATGGTGCAGGGACCGAGGTACGGAGAGAAAGTGAAGGTGAGGAGAAGGAGGTGGTTCCTCCACCTGGAGAGGATCCAGCGCTTGGCTGTGGGAAGGGACTTGAGGGAGGGAATGGGACACACGGAGAGGAACAGAAGGCCCTCAGGATGCTGGGATTTCTGGATAGCTGCATCTTCCAACCACGGTGGTCCAGGAAGGGCTGGAGGCTGCTGGGTCTCACAGGGAGTTTGCTGGCAGCAGTAGTGGGAAGGAGCCAGGGGACAGGGGGACCTCGCTGGCTGTGTCTCGGGACAGACACCAGGAGCCAGCATTTCGTGGAGATATTGCAGCAAGGAGGGAGGATCCAGACTTCCAAGGAAACTGCCTTTCTTTGCTCTCGGAGCTTTAGGAAATTCCTCATGAACAAGGCTGATACTTACCTTTTCTTCTCTGTCCTCACCTGTCAGCTCAGGCCAAACTTGAGACAGGAAAAGCAGAAAAACAGGGAGGGAAGGCATGAATGGGAAGCTGAGGTGGGAACAGGAGAAGAGGCAGTGAGGAGGGACATGCTGGAGGATGGTAAGGAATGAAAGCAGAAGAGGATCTGAGTACGGAGGCCTCCAGCCAAGCCACTAGCGCTTCCCTAAGCCTGCCTTTCATGTCTCGTAGTGTTTGGGTTTCTCTAAACTTAGAAAATCCCACATAAAGATTTTTTTATCTTATCACCAAGACTGCTAAGTGCAATCCAAACTAAGAGACACCACATAGAACAAATGCTTAAACATTAAACCCACAGAAATCACAAGCAAATGGTGTGTTCGTTATTTCTATGTTAACCCTAGGAGCTCCAGGGAGGATTGGAGGAGCAGTGAGAGACGAAGCAGCAGGAGTCAAGGGGAACCTGGTAAAGCTGGGAGAGGCACGGCAGGAGATCATTGTGTGGGTGCAGGAGTCTAGAGAAAAGCAGGTTCAGGTTCCTGGAAGCAGAGTCCTACATCCCAGAGATGTGTGGAGGTGCCAGCACTCACACAACCTCAGTTCTGACTTTGCATGCCATTTACAGACTTCAGTTGGATCTGGGAATAGCTTTCTGCTTCCTCCAGGGTCAAAAGTTCAAAGTTTTGTCATTTGCTGGGTGCTAAGGGGAACCCCCAGTATTTGCTGCCTCACTCCACCCAAGCTCTTCATTTTCTCATGAGATGAGGAGCAGCACTCCCAGGCACAGGGTGGGATTGTTACGATGCCCTGGGCAGGACCACGACTTGGATTCAACGATCCCTGTGGGTCCGTTCCAACTCAGGATGCCCTTTGATTCTATTATTTTAGCCTGAGCTTTTGAACTGTGCAGCAGACAAGCTTTTGGCCAGATTCAGCTTTACCCACTCTCATAACCCAAATCTTTGCCTGTTTTTATAGCCCTGCTCAGCCCAGCAGCTGGCACAGCTCCTTGGCAAGGCTCTGCTGGGTCACATCCCCCGTTCCAGGCCCTGCTGAGCCAGATGTGATGTGCAGTAGATGTAGTACCACCATCCTGACCAGGCTGTCACATCCTCACAGAAGCTCTCAGGTGGGGAGTGGCTGCAGTGTCAGTGTGGGGACCCAGCCTGTGCATCCCAGCAGAGTGGGGAAGTGTAGGATGAGGGATGGCAGCACAAGGATGAGCTGGGGAGGGCTGACAAACCTCCTGTCATCCTGCCCATGCTCGCAGTGTCACCTCCCTCCAGATGTCTCAGCTGGCCTGTGTCCCTGCTCCCGGGATGTCACCGCTGCCCGGGATGGCTCTGGGGAGGAGCCTGCAGGAGCAATGACCCATCTGACATCCCAGCTCCTGACTCACTCACCTGGAAGCAGGCTGGAGCTGCACCCCGGCCTTGAGTGCCCCAAAACTCCAAGACCTGAATGTGCAGCCCAGGCTGGAGCAGGGCGCAGCTCTCTAGCATCACCTGGCACCACCTGAAGGAGCAGCACCCTTCTTCCCCTGCCCCACTCCCAGGGGAGACCTTCCCTCTGCCCCTCTGCTGGTGGCTCCATCAGCATCCTCAGGGCATGGCAAAGCTCTGCCCTCTGGGGATCAGCCAGGAATGGGACCTGCATTTGCAGCCTGCAGGAGCCTGGCTGAGCAGTGATGCAGCAGAAGGGGTTTTGCTACTGCCCCATATCCTCAATCATTTACTGGGCTGCAGAAAACACATCCCACTCTGTTTGGGCAGCTTCCCCACTGTGCCCAGGTGCCAGAGACCTCAGTGCTGCATCCCTGGGCTGGTGTCACAAGCCAACTTTGCTCACAGCCCCTTTTCCCCAGCTGCTGGACCTCAGTGTGCACTGGGATGCATCAAGGTGCCTCGATGGAACAGGGAATGTGCTGGTATCCTGTGAGGAATTTTAACAGCACTGGGGAAACCTCTGTGCTGGGTTACTCCCCTCCAATCAGGCACATGGACTGCAGCACACACCCAGAGCCAGCCCAGCATGTGGACATGGCAGAGCTGAGCAGCACCAGGACCGGGACAGCAAGGAGAGAGAGGGACCAGAAAGTGTTGGGGCAGCAGTAGGGTCATTCTCTGGGTGTCAAGAACAGAAGGGCCTATGGAAACCTGCCTCCTGTGATGGGAGCAGGGAGCCCATGTGGCCCACCAAGGGCAGGGTTGAGCTGGCAAGCAGAATGCAGCACTTCCAGGGATTCCTCCTGTTATGTGTAGTAAACATAATTCGCGGCATTCCTTGTATGAAATATGTAATATGGGATACTTGTTAGATTATGCTCGTATGTATTAGAAGCCTCCCCCACCCTTGCAGGAGAAACCTGGTGTGTGTTAAAACCCGACTTACAAGTAAAAGGATGTGGCTCGTCCAGGAAATGGGCCATGTTCTGGAGAGATACAGGACCCCAGGCGCCGAGATAGATATCATGGAAATCATCGGGCAAATACATGTGAATGCAGCCTTCCCATAAATGTCATAAAGGGATTCAACAACTCCGGACACTGAATTGTTCTTTCTCATCACCAAGAAAGAAAATCCTATTAACCTATGGACTCTGAATGGAAGAAAAGACTGACTGGCGAAATCTTGGCCTCAGGTGGAATTTTCCCTATAAAACCCGCTTGTTTCAGGATGGAGGTGTGTGGGCATAGAGGAAAACCTGTGCTGAGGCTGACCTCGTTGTTGCACACCCAGGGCCGACCCCGGGCTCAGCTCTGTTCTTTCCTTGTGGCTGGCTAGATAGAATTTGATTGTAAAATAAATATTTTATGTTTTTCATTTTTAATTTGGCTGGACAAATTTTCATTTATAACACTCCGAAGCATTGTGCCCAGATCCGTGCAGCCTAAACCCATCTGCAGTGAGGGGGTGGAGACCCATCAGCACAAGCAGGAAGCACTGTCAAAAAAAGCCTTGTCAGTCTTGTTACGCCAGTGCAATCATGTCAGAAACACAAAAAGGCATCGCCACCTGCAAAAGAGCAGGCGCTGCCTCTGGCAGCCCCACCCACGGCCCCAGCCCTCAGAGACAGGCGCCCAGCTCCTGCCGTGGCTCCGGCTCATGCCGGCTGAGCCCCGGGGCCTCTGGGGCCCGCGGGTGGCAAGGCGCGGTCCCCTCAGACACACGCGAGCCCTGCACGGCTCCCAGCGCAGCCCGGAGCCCCTCAGCCCAGCACAGCCAGGGAGAACAGGGGGCTCCTTCCCCATCAGCTGTGCCTCTGTGGGACCTAGCACTGACCCAGGGTCGAGTTCTGTCCCCTGAGCCCTCGCTGTGGTTCCAGAGCCGCGGGGGAGCAGGGCTGCAGCCCAGAGGCAGCATTCTGTGGGTGCCAGCTGCGTCTGGAGAGCATCGATCATTGCTGGCTGTTGCCTGCCTCCCCTGCCTTCTGCTCCGTGCCAGCTCCTGCTGCTGCCTCTGGAGAACAAGGACATCAACGAGCAGTCCCACCCTGTGCCCAGGGGCCACCTATGGCCCAGGGGAAGGCAGACTTGCTCCCTGGTGCTGCCTTTTCCCCAGCTCTGACAGTGAGCCAAGCAGGCTGCAGGCAGCACGTTGGCACGTGGGGGCTCCAGGATGGATCAGATCCTTGAATCATCATCAGTGTTCCTTCCTCATGCTGCACCGCCCACCAGGCTGGGCCACTGCTCAGACACTCCCCAGGGTTCCTCCCAGGTGGGCAGGGTGTACCAGCAGCAGATGACGGCAGGCAGGGGCTCCGCTCCTGGGGCGCCTGAGGAGCACATCAGGATACTTCCCTTCCCCTGTGCCAGACAGATTTCAAACTTCCTGTGCAACATCCCTTCAAACCTGGCCTGGCAGCACAGGAGCAATATGTGCTTGTGCACAAATCCAAAGGGATAACAATCCCTGAGAAGGAGCGACAGCTGGCATGGCCCGAGGAGCTGTTCCTGCCAAACTGCTTATCTCCCCAGAGAGGATGTGCCCCGGTGCTTCCCGACATCCCTGACCGTGCTGTTACTGCCAGGGGCTGCTGAGCTCCTGCAGGGCTTGGGAGCTCCTCCCTCTGCTCTGCTGCAGCCCAGCTGCCACATTCCTGATGGGCACAGCTCAGCCTGGCACCCCTGACACTCCCCTTAGCACACCCACGGGCCCAGGAGGTGACTTCAGGAGGGAGCTGAGGATTTCTGGCACTGCTGAAGCACCAGAGACACAGAAGAGTCACTTTGAACTGACCCATATTAAATGTTTGGGATCTGCTTGTCAAGCTACAGCAGCTCTTCCCGTCCTGGAAAAATGTGCTGTTTGCAGATCAAAAGCCCCCACCTGCTTTCCTTCTCCAGAAGGGACGCTTCTGGTTTGTTCCTTGCAGTGTTCCACTTAATGAGAAGATACGGTGTTTCCCTTTTTGGAAGGCAGATGAATTGTGTGCAGGAAGTTCTGTGTGGGAAGGAGGAGGTGCCTCTGCTCAGCTCAAGCCTTCACTGCTCCTGGACAGCCCCAGCTGTCCACTCCAATCTACCCCACGCCCTGGTGGGGATTCTGTGCTCCGAAAGGTTTTGTGCACCTGTGTGTGGCCAATCCCTGAGCTCCAGGCTCAGGGAGTAAATGCTGGAGTAAATGAAAGGCTGGCAGAGCTGGGGGTGCTCACCTGGAGAAGAGGGGCTCCAGGGAGAGCTCAGAGCCCCTTCCAGGCCCTAAAGGGGCTCCAGGAGAGCTGGAGAGGGACTGGGGGCAAGGCATGGAGGGACAGGACTCAGGGAATGGCTCCCACTGCCAGAGGGCAGGGATGGATAGGAGATTGGGAATTAGGAATTGTTCCCTGGGAGGGTGGGCAGGCCCTGGCACAGGTGCCCAGAGCAGCTGTGTCTGTCCCTCGATCCCTGGCAGTGCCCAAGGCCAGGTGGGACACTGGAGTTTGGAGCAGCCTGGGGCAATGGGAGGTGTCCCTGCCCCTGGCAGGGGTGGCGTTGGTCCCTTCCAGCCCAAGCCAGTCTGGGATTCTGTAAATTTATTCAGGAGTGGAAGAGATGCAGGAGGGAGGCTCAGGCTCAGTTCCCTGCCCAGCACACCTGGGCAGAACAGGATTGCTTGATGAAGAATGAAGTGCACCAAGGACCCTGGTGCCCCTGCCCAGTTAGGAGAAGTTTGTGTCCTGCTTGAAAGGCCTGGTGGCCAAAAAACCAAGAGGGAGAAATAAGAAAGTTTAACATAAGACTTCAAGAAGAATGGGAGGGTGCAGTGGAGTTCAAACAGGGCTGAAGGAGAGACCGTGGTGAATACTCCTGACACCTGAGCAGGGCACAGACACCAGCAGCAATGGGGACAACAGGGAGGAGCTGGGAATGTCCCCTGGGAGCAGAACATCACAGGGGCTCACTGAAACAGCACAGGCCAGGTATGCCATGAAAAAAGGCAATGCCTGGAAAAAGGCAATAGTGCAAAAATTTCTATGCATCAAGGATGGATGTGTAAAGATGAATGCAGAGCAAAGCACAAATCCAGAGAGGAAAATCAAGCAGACCAAGGAAGAAATGAGTTCTGCCTAGATGGATAAGCGTACAAAAATATAAATTTGTCTGTCCAGGAAAGTCTTGATCAAGGCACTGGGACAGAGAAGGGAATGCCAGGTTACACATGAGGTGGCTGAACTTTTGTGCTTTAAATGTGTACAGAAGTGTTCACTCTAACTAGATTGCAGTTGGCAACAAGAGGCTTGGAGCAAGAGCAGAATAATGGAGAAGAATAGAGCATGGGAATATTCAAATTGTCAAAATCTAATAAAGTTTACCTTGGCATACATGAGAAAACAGTCACAGTTGTCTCTGACCTAGGAAACAGAGGTACAGGTGAGGTCCTCATGGAGTGGAGCAGGGGGAAGCAGAGCCTGTGGCATTAAAAGGGAGTAGGGAAATCCACTGGGCAGCCTGACTTTGATCCTGAAGAGATACAGAAGGAATTATTGCATGGCATATGCTAAACCTCTCAAGGATAATACATGATAAGGAACAGGCACCTGGGATTTGTCAGTCAGACAAACTATTGAACCAATGCAGTGTCCATCACTGATGCGGGCTCAGCCCAGCTGGAAACAGGAGCAGTGGATATGGCATGTCTTGGCTTCCATGGCATTTTGGAATGTCCCATGGGAATGCTCCTCAGGAAACACAGGTGATGGGGCACAATCCCAGCTGGTTAAAGCACTGGGGGGGGCTGCTCAGCCTGGGCAGCTGTGGTCAGTGAGGTCCTGTCAGGTCTGTCCTAGGGCAGGTCCTGGTCAATATTTTCATTAAACACAAGGCTGATGGAACAGTGATCGTGCTTATAAAATGCTGAATTAAAAACAGATCACAAAGGGCTGCAACTGCTTCAAAGGACATGAGCAGAATGTAAAATAAAACTCAGCTGCTGAGAATGACTGGGAGTTGGTAACAGTAGTTCAATAAAGACAAATGCAAAACGAGTGACCTGCAATGCACCACCCTTGTGCAGAGATGCTGGCTGGGGACCAGAGCCCTGCTGGGCACTCTGGTGATGCCTGCTCTGCCTGGGCACCTTCTGCTGCCAGGGCAGGGTCAGCACAGACTGAGCATGGCCAGCGAGGTGACCACTGTAAGGCAGGGATAGAACAAGGGGATGGTTTGGGTTGGGAGGAACCATAAAACTCATCTTGTCCCACCCCCTACCATGGCAGGGACACTTCCCACCATCCCAGGCTGCTCCAAGCCCCATTCAGCCTGGCCTCAGACACTCCCAGGGATGGGGCAGCCACAACGAGGGGCAGCCACAACGAAGGACAGCCCCAGTGTTGTTCTGCTTGGCCTGGAGGGGGAATTTCAGCCCTGTTGGGTTTTTTGTTTTCTTTTCTTTTTGTTTTTACAGAGATACAAACAAAAAAAAAAGCAACTTACAAAACAAAAACAAAGCAGCATATAAAACTATGAAAGCTTTCTATCAAATTTAAAAAATTCTTTACAAATCCACCTCTTACATAGCCAGAGATTTTTGCTGATCATCTTAAGGAGCAGGAAGCAAACAGGTGAAAGTCCAGAGGAGATGGAGATGCTGACAAGCTTAGTCAGAAGTCGGAAAAACATGAGGTGCAAGAAGGGGAAGAACAAATCAAATCTGGGTCTGGCAGTGTGAAGTCTGGGCAGGGATATGGAAACAGCCTTCTAAAATGCAAAACAAAAAAAAAACCCAAAAAAAACAAACAAACAAAAAAAAAACCCACTAGAAAGAGATTAATGATCACTTACTCCCAGGTCTACCAAGGGTGTTTTTTTCAGTAATTGGCTTAATTTGCATCTAGAGAGATTCGAGGTGGATTTTGATATTGCAGGGAGATTTTCCTTGTGCCACATGATGATGCATCAAAGGCTGGCTGGGATCTAGGTGCTCCAAAGCTCCCTGCAGTCCCAGCTGCTCTGGGGCTGACAGGCACCCTGGAGGGACACCCCTGTGCTGGGGTTTCTGAGGAGACACCCCTGGTGAGCCAGGGTAAGCAGGGAAGGGTTGGGCAGAGCCACCCCAGGTGCAGAAGGAGGAGGGGAGGCAGTGGGGTTTCATGTGCCATTCCCCAGGACCTGCTGCCCCCTGCCCTGGGAGATGGAGCTCTTTCTCTGTGCCAGAGGGTGGAAGCCGTTCTGTGAGCTGTGCCACTGAATGGGAGAATCATCTCCATGAGCTCCAGTTATTCCCTTTGTGCTACATCCCTCTGCCTCCGCAGCCTCTCCCCTCCCGTCTCTCCACTCCTGTTTTGCATCTCCTGCGTCATCCCTTTTCTGCTGCACCCCTCCCGCATCTTTCATCTTCCCCGTCCCTCCAGCTGTGCTCCGCTTCCTTTCGAGTCTCTCCCTCTTCATTCCCGCTCTGTCTCACACCAGCTCTTTAATTCAGCAGCACGGCATTTCCATTTGAATTGCTTTCCTGCCTCCATCCCGGACAGGAGGGGAGCCAGGGGCTGCATCCTGCCCGAGCCCCACGGCCTGGGCTGTCCCAGCCCGGTGCCATTCCGTGGCCGTGGCAGGGTGTCCCCCGCCCTCTGCCCTGCTGGGACAGCGGCACTGGGCGTGGACCCCTCCCAGAGAGGCAGTGACAGGGAGCATCCAGTGCTCCCCACAGACATCCCCCTGGTACTGACCACCATTCCCAGGGCATCTGCCGGGTCTGCAGGGTACCAGGCACACAACTCTGTGCCATCTGTGCCCAACCATCCTCGTGGATCCCCCCGGGCAACCTGGGGACCCCACGGCAAAGGCACAGGATGAGTGTGGCAAGGAGGAAGCTCTGGTGAGGCTGTGTCCCTAAGGGCTGCTGCCTGTGGGAGCCTGCAAAGGGTTTCCAGCAGGCAGTGGGCTCTGGGAGCAAAGCTCTGCTCCCATCAGGGCACTGCACACCCAGGGGATCCCTGGGCACCGAGGCTCTCCTAGTGCAGGGACCTGCCCAGCTCTGCACAGACCCTCACATCAGCCACAGGACCTGGCAAAGTCTGCTCCTTCCCAAGGACCATCTCCACATACTCCTGCTCATATGGGTGCTGAGGCTGGTGTTTTGGGGCTAACTGCCTCTTTTCCTGCAGTTTCACAAGGCCCTGTGAGCATCATGCCCTGGTCTGTGCAAAGCATCTGAATCTCTGCTGGCCTGTCCAGGCTGAAGCAGAGGTGGTGTGTGCTCCACCTCACCATGTCCTGCTCTCCCAGAGCGATGCTCTGCTCTCCAGGCACCATCACAGCCACTGGTTTTCCACCAGAGGTACCAGCTGGGCACCAAGGCTTTGGTGGAACCATCCCTGCTGGAGCACTGAGCCCTCGGACGTGACCTTTCAGGAAGTTTTACCCTGTTTCAACTTGGATATTTGAACTTTGCAGTGGACAATCTTTTGGCCAGATTCTGCCGTCTTTACACATTTTCATAACACACAGGCTGTGGCAACCACATGGGTTGGGGTTGGTCTTCCTCTCCACCAGTGTGCTCAGTCTCACCAGGACCCTGCCCAAGCAGAGGCCAGCCATGCCTGGCCCTGGCCCCAGCCCTCCCAGAGCCAGGGTCTGAAAGCTGAGAGCTTGTGTCCCACACTCCCACATCCCTGAATTCCCTTGTCACACAGCAGCACATGTGAACTATCCATCAGAGACCACTGAGCTGGCCTGGGACCTGGTGGGACAGCTCCTCTCCTGCCCTGGCCCTCCTGAGGCTGCAGTTGGGGTTCCCCAGCTGCATCCCCTGGAGAATGGAGAGCCAGGAAATCCCATCCTGTGATACCCATGGATATGGGAGGCCCTGTAGTGAAAGTCCCCAAGACCAGAACCATTCCTGGTGCATGTTCCCCTGGGAGGCAGGGCTGGGGTAGGAACCTGTGAGCAGGTGGCTGCCCATCTCCCCACCTCCTCCTGCCTGCTCTGGAGGCTCCCTCGTGCACTCAGCTTCACCAGATCTTCTTGTCTCCCTCCCAGTGGTACAGCCTGACCAGGCTAAATGGGATTTTTCACACAGACCAAGAGCTTCCAGCCTCCCAGGCTGCTCCTCTCTTCCTCTACCAGGTGCCAGTTAATGGTTAACCTCCAGGAGTTTTCCTCCTGGCAAACAGAGAGCCCTTCAATATTCTCTTTCACCTCCTGGTTAAAGAAAAAGCAAGAGGGCCAGCTGGTATCTGGGGAACGTCTCTCAGGTGGAAGCAGTGCCCACTTTGCAGATGCCCAGCCAAGTGCAGGAGCAGCTCCAGCCACAGCTGTGGCACAGGGCAGAAGAGAGGCCAGGTTCACTCAGGGGACTGAATCATGGAATAACAGAATGATTTGGGTTGGAAAGGACCTTAAAGACCATCTCATTCCACCCGTGCCATGGGCAAGGACACCTTTCTGCAGCCCATCCCTCACACACCATCTCAAACCCACAAATGAATTTTCAGTAAGATCCAATCAAACAGAATATCCATGACTCCCTTGGAAAGTGTTTCTTTTAGGATCTATGGGAGTGCACTTCCAAAACACTGGACTTTAAATGAAGCCTCTCAAACTCCAGCAACTAAGATGGAGAAGCTTGGGTTGATGGAGTTCAGGAGTAGCTGAGGATGGGGGTCCTGCAGGGACCTCACTGTTTGTCCTCAGGAAAAGGACTCCATTGGTCTGGGAATCAGAATTCCAGCTGTCTCCTTCTCCAGGGGCAGAGGGAGTGGGAACAGGGCTAGCACTCTGATGTACTCAGGGAGCCTCAAACCCTTCTCCATGGATTCAAACTCACTCTCAGTGTGCAGGCAGCTGGGCTGGGGGGCACAGGTCTGCACTCAATGTCTTGAGAAGCAGCTGCTGGCCAGGAGTTCAGGTGCTTGGAAAAGGGTCAGGTTCTGCTGTAACAGAGCCAAGGGGAAGGATAATCTGTGGCCTTGAGTGTGTTTCAGTGGTGGCCCTTGGTGGCCCATGTCATGGGGCTGAAACCAGAGGGTCTTTAAGGACCCTTCCCACCCAAACAATTCCATGATTCTGTGCCAAGCCATGGACACGTGGTGACCCTGGGACCCACAGGGGAGCAGAGGGGCTGGTGCTGGTGCTGCCCTTGGGGACAGCAGCAGGGCCCAGAGCTGTGTCCCTTCAGGCTGAGGTGTAAAAATAGCCACTGATTCCCATCCTCTCTGCCATGATGGAAAAAGCAAACAGGCAAAGGAGGTTTTGCTTGGGTTGTTAAATTTTCATGGCGATTTAGCAGGGCTGGTTGGGAGTAATTTTCCAGCTGATTTCAGTTCCTTTGGGCTGCTCCTGGGCTGCAGGGCCTGGGCAACAAAGGTGACAGCAGAGAGCTGCTGTTTTGCTGCTCAGAGCCTTGCCCAGGAAAAAGGCTGGCCTGGGAAAGGGTGCTAGCAGCATTTGATAAGAGATGATAATGCTAATTTTGCTCCTAAAATATTGCCGTAATAGAAATGAGGTTCTCATATTGATTCCAGCAATTACAGCCACAAAGAGCGCACGCAGTCAGGGAACATCCACTTCTGCAGCTGAGAGACAGCAGAGGTTGCCTAGATCATGGCTGCTAATCCTAACAGAGCTTCATGGAGGGAATTCTGCCTTTGGAGGATGAATCAGAAATTTGTCAGCTGTCAGAAATTGGGCCCTGCTCTCCCGTGGAATCAGAGAGTCATGGAATGGTTTGGGTTGGAAGGCACCTTGAAGACCACCCTGTCATGGCAGGGACACCTCCCACTGCCTCAGGCTGCTCCAGCCCCATCCAACCTGATCTTGGGCACTGCCAGGGATCCAGGGGCAGCCCCAGCTGCCCAGGCCTCCTCACCCTCACGGGGAACAATACCTAATTCCCAATATCCCATCCATCCCTGCCCTCTGGCAGTGGGAAGCCATTCCTCCTTATTCTGTCATTCTAGGCCCTTGTCCCGGGTCCCTCTCCAGCTTTATTCAGGCACTGGGAGGGACCAAGGAATGCCAGGACAGGCTGTCCCACGTCTGCCTCAAGGCTGTGTGTCTTACCAGTCCCTCTGACCCCTCTGCCTTTTGTGACAGCAGGAGCAGGTGGCAGGACCTGGCTCTGCTCCAGTGCCAGCTGGGGCTGGTGTCCAAGGTCTGACATTCCCAGGGGTATTTCTAAGGACGCTTGCAAAGAGCTTTTGCCAGAGAACGTCCCTTCTGGGGTGCCAGGTACAGGTGGGCCTGGGCATTCCAGGCCAGGCCTGATCCCTGGGTCCTGGTGCAGTGCAGCTGCGGGCAGTGTGACCTGCTGGGGTGTCACCGTGCTGTTCCAGCATGTCTCGCTGCTTGCAGACACATTTTTCAGCAGGAAGGAGCATTTTCCAGCCTGCAACATGGCAAAGCACAGTCATTACCTCAGCACAGCTGCTTTCCCCAGCAGCAGCCACTGACCTTTCTGCCTGCCCAAACCACCCGTGTGTCTGCAGGGCCTGCGGGGTGGGAGCAGTGCCAGCCATGGCATAGGGAGAGAGGAGCCAGATGGTGCTGCAGGAGGGCATCAGCCTGGGCTGTTCTCCTCTGGGTGACCTGTGAGGGTCAGGGCACCTGTGACCAGTGCCACCAGCTGCCCACAGGACACTGGGCCCTGGCAGGTGGGTAGGAGCTGGAAATGTGCCTTATAGGCAAAGCACCAAAGCTGAGGGGGCAGGATGGATTCCCCAGGGCTCCCACATGGCAGGCCAAGTGCTTCGTGCCAGGAGGAAACCCTTGGTTGTTCTGTGCTTGGTGGTTCTGTCTGCTCCAGGACTCATCTGGAGCTGTCCATGTGAGCACCTCCAGCGCCAGTGTGAGAAATGGATTTGTAGAGAATTCTCAAAGCCTGACAGAAGGCTCACACAGTGTACATCTCTATGTAAACTTTGATATAAGAAATGCTGACTTAGAAACACCACGGAATAGGTCAGACATAGCTGAGAGAGAAATGGAGCTAGGGAAAAGTTTCAAAAGATGGCCTTGCAAATAAGACTGGATACTTTAGAGAAATAGAACTATGAAACATGCATGGTTCCACGAGGAACTCTACAAGGAGTCATTTTAGATGCTTGGCTTTAAAGCATCTATAGCATGGTGTGGCTAAAGGCCAAGAAACAGGTGTAGTGTATTGTAATTAGGAAATAGTTGGCTTCTGATTGTGATGGTGTGAATTATAGCATCTGTATTGTCTCACCCGTCTCATGAGACTGAAAACAGAATAAAAGTTTTTAAAACACCTCTCAGCTGCCCCATGTCTGGGTCAGAAAAGGGCCTAATCCAAGAGCTCTGGCAGTGCTGCCCACTCCTGGTGAGCATTGGCCACCAGCTCCCTGATCTCAGGCCTGGAGACTGGACCTGGCTCCCTCCAGGATGGCTCAAGCACACGTGCTGAGGATGCTGAGGCCCTGAGCCAGGGCCCCTCCATACTGAGTTACTCACAGGAGACATCCCAAGGGACGAGGTGGGGATGGACATCCCTCAAACACTGGCTTTGCAGCGGGGTTATGCACAGAATTGAGTGTCCCCCCTCTGGACCCAGCTGGCCACTGGCACTGGGAATCTCCAGCTGTGCCACTGTGGAAGGCGGAAGCATGTCCCAAAAGCACCCAGCTGCCATCAGCATGGCTGGTGCTGCCTGTGCCCCTGGCTGCAGCAGAGCCCTCAGGGCTCCTCTCCAGGCTCAGCACCTCAGAATGGTTGTCAGAGAGGGCCTGACCCACACTGCAGGGCGTACCCACATCCCTGCCCAAAGTGACTGCCTGTAGTGTCTCTGAGCCCAGGTCTCTGTGGCCACCCCCTCTCAGTAAAACCACAGAGAAACTCTCTTAACTTTGTCACTCATGGACCACCTTGCATGACACAGCTCTGCTATAATTCGTATTTCTTTTTGCTTGCTTGAGCCACTTCTCTTGCTTGCTTTAAGGATTGCTATTTTACACCACAGCAATTTTTAATGCTGTAAAAGATCTGGTCTGTTCAAAGGATAGAAGTCAAATCCTGTAGTAGTTACTATTTACTGTTCTAGTAAGTCTCATCTGTTCCAAGGAAGTCTTAATTCAAAGTCTTCCTCCATGTCTATACCTTCATCTGCTATCTCTGTAAGATCTTGAGAACTCTCTGTGGTTCCATGTCCTACCTCTATCTGTTGTATGATAAAAACTTCTTTGATAGTTTCATCCATCACTTGTCACACACACAGAAGTATGCAAGGTATCACCACCAAAATACCCAACACATATAAACCTATTTTACAGAGTTCCCTTAGCCAACCTTACCCACTGGGCTTCCCAGCCCTTCTCCCAAGGTATTGGGGCAGGCCTAGGGCTCAGGAGAGCTTCAGTGCTTTGCCCAGTGCACCCTGTGCCAAGGGCATGTGGCCCCTTGGCTTCTGCCAGCACTGAAGGCTCTGTGGTTCGGTCCTTCCCCCAGATCCCTGCTGTCCCCTGCTCAGCTGCCATCCCATGGGGCTGGGGGAGCTTTGGTGAGCCCTGCACTGCCTGCAAGGGGTCAAACGAGACCACAGTGGCCACAGGAGCCCTGGCCAGGGAGCAGAGCTAGCACTGCTCCACAGGCTCCTTCCCTCCCCTCACTTCTGGACTCATCCAGCATCAGGGGGCTGGAGGTCTCAGTACCACACCATCAAGCCTGGTCCTGTGCTGCTGGGAGAGGCTCCAGCAGGGTGTTGGACATCCCTGGCAGGGGCTGGCTCTGCACAGATCTTTATTTTCCAAATATTATTCATGACCCTGTGTGTGATGAGCAGTAACAAGGCTGGGATCTCGCTGAGTGCCACTGCCAGGGTGCCTGGGCCAGGGAAATTGGCTGTGGAGCATTGGAAGTGTTCTCACAGCACGGGGGGCTGAGCCTGGCAACTACAAGGACGCTGCCCTCAGTGCCCTCGGTGCCTTTGGCCAGGGGGTCGGGGTTGGCTCATGCCAGAGGCTGAAATGGATGTTGCTCGGAAGCTGGAATCTGGGACAAAACGTGGTTTGTTTCCCCAGGCCTGACTTCTCAGCTCAGCTCTGGGCTTGTGTTCCCGTGTCTCAGTGGGGTGCAGCCCTGTGCAGATGCTCCTCCAGTCCCATGACATCTGTGGGGTCCTGTGTCCTCACAGGAACCTCGTGAGGACCTGACCTCCCCTTTCTTGTGCTGCTCGTGGGACTGGGCCCCACAGGCAGACACAGCACGGGCCAAGCTGCAGGAGAGGGAGGCTCAGCACAGCCCTGGAGCACCAAGAGCACCCTGCCAGGGGCTGGGCTGGCTGAGCTCAGGAAGAGGGGGAGCAGGGCTTCTCCAGGTTCAGCACACTGAGGGGCCACCTCCAGGCTAGGCTCAGGGGTGTCTGGGATAGAGACAGCAGTGGGGAGGTGATGGCACAGCACTGTACCAGCCCCAGCATGGCACCATCCCCAGCATGGCACCATCCCCACGTGCAGGGACCCCGTGGCCCAGGGACCCCCTGAAGGTGCAGAGCTCCCTGCTGCCTCCTGCCCGTGGATCTCACTGATCCCATGGTCCTGATAGCCCAATCCCCATGCTGCCCTCCTGCTCATGGGCACAGCCAGCAGTGGGGCAGAGCCAGTAACAGGGGCCTCTCACTGGGAGCTTGGCTGCAAATCCTCTCTGAAGAGAGGGCTGTAATTCAGCAATACTAGCTCGGGCTTTGCTGTTAACTTCCCCAGACTGCCAGATAATGATGGCCAGCGTGTCCAGCGGTGAGGGACTGTCCTGCCACACCTTTCCAGGTACTAGGAGCAGCAAGGTAGGATGAACTGCCTTCCTGGGAGACACAAGTCCTGTGGAGAGGGCAGGACCGAGGCTGTTCCCAGGACTGGAAGGCAGCTGGGAAGGGACTGCCAGGAGGGCAGGGGTGGGGAGTGCTGCCAGGGTCCAGCCAGCCCTAAGCCTGCCTGCCCCGGGTGGAGCAGGGACAGAGGGAGCAGGAGCTGCTTCTGCTCTGGCACCAGCAGGTCCCTGGCAGGGACAGGGACAGGGACAACACTGACCCTGCTGGGTTTGGCTCTGGCTGACCCAGGGCTCCCTGGGGTCCTGGTGCTCCCCCCTGCTGGGTGGATGTCAGGGACAGGCTCTGCTGTCCCAGGAGCTGCAGAGCTCCAGTTCCCACCAGGTAGGGGCCAAAGCTGGCATTCCACATGGCTGGGACAGAGCAGGAGGGGCTCAGCATCTGGAGAGTGCCTGGTGCTGAGAGGAGAGTGATGCAGACGCCCACTGAGGAGTGAGACTGCCTGTCCTGCCCTGCCCATGCCCTGCCCATTCCCTGCCCTTTCCTGCTCTGCTCACCCCACTGATGACAGCAGTGGGACTGTGGCTCTTGGGAGCACAAAGGAGACCATCTCCAAGACCAGGCTCTTTGCCTTCAGGAAGGCTGGCCCACCCTACAGCTCCACTTGGGGCACTGAGATCTGTTTCTGCCCAGTCTCTGGGTGAATTTCTGATGTTCTCTGGGATACTTGGTAAGAGAATCCTGCATCCAAACCCAGGAGCACCATGGCAACATCTAGACCTCAGTCCAGAGTGTTTAGCACAAAATGTGGCTTTAGTGGAGGTTTCTGTAAGCTATTCAGCCCTCCCCATTTGCTGATCCCAGACCAAAGTTTTCTTTCGTGTACCTGGCAAATCCTTGCAGTACAACTTCATTCAACCCTGGTGGTTTTGCTGTTTTATTCAGGGGAAACTTTTCCTGGGTTCCCTTCATTCAGCAGGCATCCCAGGAAGGATTGTAACCACATTGAACCACACTGTAACCACAATAACCACTGATTGCTTCGAAGATGCTGGAGGGAGCCCCTGTTTGTTGTGATCCACATCCCTACAACTTCTCTGCCTCTCTGCATCTACAGGGAAGGGAGGGGTCTCCACCTCTTCCCAGAACAGGGAACCCAGGTAGGAAGCATAAACTGCTGGGGACCCTTGGGAAAGAAAGTATTGTTCTTCCTACAGTGATCCCAAATCCTCCCTGTATGAAACTGAGTCTCAAGCATGTCTTAAACAGACATTTACAGTCAGCAGGTATGCAACTGAGAGAGGTCCTTGAGAGCTGCCAGCCCAGCCTGGGGCACAGGAACCCGCCTGGCAGCAGGTGAGTGAACCCTGGGTTTCCCAGGAGAATGCCACAGAGGTGTGGGAGCCACAGGATCCAGTGTGGGAAGAGGCTTGTGTGAGCACTCTGGAACCTGACACGTGCAGCAAGACCCAGTAATTAGGCTGGCAATTAGAGCTAAATGATGGCTGGATTGCTGCTCATGAAGTGTAGGTCATTAATTTCCTTAGACTGTGGCCAGGTGACCATCCCTCCCCAGCTGAGTGTTCCCTCACAGCCAGCTCAGACCCGTGGGACTCTGGGAGACAGTTCTCCAGGCTGGACCGTGCAGGTTGCAGGAGTTCCACATAGGTTGGTGAATTTTCCACCTACGCAGATCCTTAGATCATTCTTGACCCTCTCCTGATTTATCTTCTGCCATTCCAGCTTTTAGCTTTCTGACTTTCCTGCCTTTCATTGAACCACTGAATCACTGAGGTTGGAAAAGACTCCAAAATCAAGTCCAACACTGATCAGCACCACTGTGGTCACCACTAAACCATGTGCCCAGGTGCCACATTCCCACGCCTTTTGAACCCATGCAGGGATGGCACCTCTGGTGCTGCGCCCAGCAGTGTTAGAAGCCAAGCTTTTCACATGGTCACCTGCTCTGTGTGCTGGGACACTGCGGGCTGCTCATCTCAGATATCTCAGATATCTCAAATCCACAACAGATGGCTTCTTTTTCTTTTTTTTTTTCTTTTTTTTTTAAGCATTCCCTTCATGCCTGTGACTTTTAATAGAAAAATCCATACAGTCTCAGGATGCTTGCACTGAGAAGGAAGAGCCTGGGCAGCAGAAAAGGTTATGCAGGACAAAGACATGTTCTTGGGCAGAAATGCCACTTTCTGCTGGTGCAGACATCCAGGTCAGTGGGGGGCCTGGGGGTCCTGCTATAACTGGCACTGCAGCCTCCTCTGGGTCTCCCCAAAGCTGAGGGATGCAGGACAGGCAGTGTTAAGGAGCGTCCTTTCACCAGGGCAGGAGGGATACAGCAGCCGTGCAGGAGGATGAGATGTCATCCAGAGGGGCGACGTGGGCAGGGTGGGTGTCATGGTGCTCTCTTAATGGTCCTCTTGCCCAGCACCCTCAAGCACCGCGGGCAGTGTGGGCCATCTCTCCTGGCCACAGCGGGCAGGGTCAGTGACCCGTGGGTTGACGACCACCAGAAACAAAAGAGGTGACGAGCGACTTCGGCAGAAGCGAGGGGGTGTCTCAAGGACGCACCCTAATCCAAGTTTATTGGGGACACACGCGGCAGCCACCTCAGCTCGAAGGGAAGGTGCGCCCGAAAGGCGAGGAGCTCACGGTGCAGGGGATTATAACAGGGGTGGGAACTGGGGGTGGGGGGAGCCGCCATCCAATGGGGAACACGGGGGGAGGCAACCAGGGGAGCAGGCAGAGGGATTGTCCAGTGGGGTACGGGGGAAGGAGGGAACCCCGGCGACTAGCCCATCACTCGAGGCGCTGGATGGAAGATTCTAGATGGAGAGGAGGGGCAGAGTCTGGGGATGATCTTAACACAGGTTTTCCATTTAGGGAGGAGGGAGGGAGGATTTACAGGTGGAGAGGGAGGAGGAGGAGGGAGAACAGACCATTTTACAAAATCAGTGGGGGGAGGAATTAACCATAAATAGGGGGAAACCCTAAACACAACCCAACAGGTGGGTTCAAGGAGCGTGTCTCCACATCCACTCTTCTCTTCACACCTTGTTCTCCACCTGTCCCTGCCCTCTCTCTGGGGCTCAGCTGCTGCCAGGGGGACAGGCTGGTGTCCCTCATATTTGCTCAGACCCTGCCATCTCCAAGCTGGCAGTTAATTAAGCTGTATGGCAGACCTGTGCCAGGGGCTCCCTCAGGAGAGCTTCACTTTCCTGGAAGACTCAGGATGGGAAGACACAGGATATCCCACTGCTCTGCCTGGCACAGTCTGGGGCAGAGCCTTGGCATCCTCACACAGGGTGGCACTGCCACCCTGCAGGGATGGTGCAGGATTCGATCCAGCTGCTCCATGCAGGGAGCCTGGCTAAGGAGGGAGTGGATCCAGGAGGCTCAGGCCCACACCTGGGACTGGAGATGCTGCTGGAGCAGGACTGCCCAGCCCTTCCCCCTGCCTCTCACACCCCACAGGAACCTCTTGCTAATATTGTCACTCTCTCCAGCTCTGCTGCAGCACCAATTCTCTCTTTGCACCTGGTTACAGCTGTGCTGGGTGGCACCAGGGACCCCACACCCTGCCCTGGGTCTTAGGGGCAAATATTCCTTCCTCCCAGTGTCCCACAGGTGCTGCAATGCTTCCCACTGCAGTCCTACCTGCAAGGTAGCAGATGGGATGTGTCCTAACTCTGACACAGGTCATTAATCTCTTTGATTAATTAACCTGCCCTTTTATTCCTATTTTTCCACCATGTGCATAACTACCTACAGTATTCCAACTGTCTGAAGGCCAGGCACTGATAGCATTTAGGGAGAAGGTCCTTGGGAACCCTTGCGAAGCAAAGGATGAAGGCAGTGGGATGTCTGCTCATCCCCTGAGACTTCAGGGCTCCAGACACACAGGGATAATAAGGGCTTGATTACCAGATCTGGTGACAGTCTCTGATGTCATCTGTCCCAGGGACTTCTTTGAGCTTGGGATCCCACTTAAACAGCCTGGAGGAAGATGGCATCAAGAGTTGGAAATGTTTTCTTTGGCTGGAAACATTTGCCTGAGCTTCCCAGCATTCCCACCACCCAAAGGTGTGAAGGGCAGGAGGTGCCCAGGAGCTGCAGCAGCTGTGGCCCCTCTTCTGTAGGGTGCCAGTCCCTGCCCATGGGCACCCCCAAGCCTCCTGTGGGCGGTTTTGCTGAGGGGACTGGAGCAGAGGAGCACACAGGAGCATCTCACTGATCCCAGCTGGCAGCCAGCTCCCTGAGCTGCACAAAGGGCCTTTTCATGCCCTGCATAAACAAGCAAGAGGCATGAAAGGTTGTTATCGCAGAGCATCAGCACCAGCAGCAGCTCAGGCAGAGATTCCCAAAATAACCTCCTCCCAAAAGGCATAGACACACACACACCCTTTTCCCTGATGCTGGAATTTAGGGGATAAAAGCTTTGGGTGCCCCCAGCCCCTCTGCAGAGCCCTGCACTGAAGCTCTGTCCCCCTGTGCCAGGCAGGGACTTCTTCAGCTCAACACAGCTCTGCCTCAGTTCCTGCTGCATCCCTAGGTCAGTATGCCTTGGTTTAGAAAGCCAGGTGTCTGCTGAGGTAGGCAGGAGCCTCCTTTGAAATGGAAAAATACAAACCCCCTCCATCTGAATTACTGTAATTTTGAAATTAAGGGGCTCATAGGCAAAGATATGAGAGTAGGAATAACAGTTCTTCACTAGGAAAACTTAAAAAATACAAATGCAATAGTACAAACAAAAAAAAATTATTCACAGGGCTGGAACATGATCTGACCCCCTGGGGGTCAGGGAGGTGGCAGCAGCCCCATCCCAGGGTGGCTCAGCCCTCCTGCAGTGCCAGCTGTGCTTCT
>QUSF01000097.1:1159061-1172474 GCA_003676055.1 Chloebia gouldiae | reverse complement strand
CTGCGGCAGCACATTGAACTGCAGGGCTGCGATTTGAAGGAGACGATTTACATTAGAGGGAGAATGTGGAGAGAGCCCGGAACAACTTGGAATGGGTCCTCGCATATTTCTGTGGTTATTTTTGGAGTACCGTCATATGGCAGGAGGTGGGCTCTGGAGGTATCCTTGAGCTCAGCATTTTCTCCATAGGCTGGTTACCCGGGAGATTATACTAGAGGACCTGCGTAGCCCTTTCCCCATCACCGGTTTCTGTATTTCCCATCGCTGTTTCTCTGGCTGTTTTCCGTGGTATTGTTCCCTCCGGCATGCCCGGCCCTCAGCCTGTCTCGATGGGGACCCTCCTGTGTGCAAACAATGGTTTGGGTGTGCTGTGCGGCTGGGCAGTCTCGGTGTGCTGCAGGCGATGTCAAAGCTGTGCTTCACTCAGCTGTGGATGGTGTGAGGTGACTCCTGATCAGCCCCTTCTCCATTGCTGTGGATGAGGTGTGGCTTCTCCAGCATCCCCAGAGAGACCATGCATTCGTCTCCTTCCTGCACTCATCTGGCACCTTCCCTCCAGCTTTCTCCTGCTACCCTTGCCCAAAGGGATTTTTGCTTCAGAAAAATTCGGGGTGTGGGGAAGCACGTTGTTACTCTGCTCTGTTCCTTGTGGGTCTCCACATTCACGGGAGGGCTCTGGCTGTGTCAGGCCCCTTGGACCCCTTGGTGGTCTTCAGCTGTGTGTCCTTGTTGCCATTGGGCGAGTTTGGAACCAAGGGAAGGCTGCGTGGCTTTGGGTGACGGTCCTTGCGAAAAGGGAATTAATTACTCTTCAGTTATGTTGGTTCAGAGTCTGGCTCGGCAGGCACGGTGCCTGTCTGCGGGGCTCCCTGGGCTGTTCGGGGCTGTGCTCTCCATGAGGACCTGGCTGCTGCCTGCAGGGACGCAGGGCATGTTCTGGAAGCTGTGGCAGGTCCAGAGCTCCCTCCAGGCGTGCCCTCTGTTTGGAGTCAAGGACCAGGGTGCAGCTGTCTCGTGTGGGCTGTGAGCCTCTCCGGGAGGGGAGAAGTCCCATCTCCTCGCCTCTTGCCACCATCCCTGTGCTATGGGGTTGCTCTCCTTGATGCAGCCGTTCCCAGCAGAGCCCTGGGCAGGGCTGTGGGCTGCAGAGCCTGTGTTTGGCTATCTTTGGCGGGGGATGGGTTCTTGCCCTGCTGCTTTGGCTGCTTGTGAATGTTGTGCCTAGGACTGCCTAGGGTTTTTTATTTTTAACAATTTTTGAGCTATGAGCATTCTCCAGAACTCTTAGGGGAGATGTTTTGGTCAGGAGGAAGCATCTAGAAATGGTTTTTAAAGTCCAGTATGGGATTTCTGACGTAAAGATATGAGTGTTCCTGGCATGCAGAAGGAGAAGGTTTTGGTGCCTTCCCTGTGCAGACACAGAGTGTGCTGGGCCCCCTTCCCTGGACTGCTGCCACCACCACCACAACCTTCCAGGGTAAGTGCCTCCATGCATCTGATGTCTTTGTGGCCAGGAGGGGTGGCTGGCTTAGCTGAAGAAGTCACTGCAACATAGACTGGGGAAAGTCTTTTTCTTCCCCTAGGCAGCTGAGCTCCCTGTTAAGCTCAGGGTGATGACCTTGGTCCTGGTGAGGAGCTGGATCCCTCACTGGTTTATGGAATTACATTAAGGCTTTCTGCTGGCAGCACTGAGCCCTTGTCCTGTGGGGATTCCAGCATCACTCCAGGCGTCCTGTCTGCCTTCCCCTTGCTCCAGTAGTGCTGGGGACTTCTGCTTTCCTATGGGAGCTTTCCAGACACCCACAGACTACTCAGTGCTTGACTAATTCTGTCCCTAACAGAATAAGTTTTTCCCTTAACTAATTAGGGTTTCTAAATTAGGAAGCTGCGGAGAATGACCTCTCGGTTAAAGGGCAGGCGGTGGCTTGGCTTTTCCTTGCTCTGAGCTTCCTGCTCAGACTCACAGACATCACTGGAGTGTCCTTTGCCTTAATTCTCTTTGGCTGTGCACTTGGGCTATTTCCCTGCTGCCTTAGGCTGTGGCACCGAGTGGCAGCTGGGATGCGATGGGAAGCGCGAGGAGATGGGCTCAGCACTGCTCCTGCGGAGCAGCGTGGGCGGCTGCGAGGCCTGCCTATAGTAGACTTTCATGTGGTGCCTGTCACTTGGAGGTCTGAGCTGAGCCTGAAGCTCCCTCTGCCAAAGGAGAAACACAAAACAGTGGCAGTCCCTGGGTGCTGGGAGCTCCTGCGCGGGGAAACTTGTGCATCCACAAACACCTGACTCTATCGTGACACCTAAAAATGAGCTGGGGCTGTGGCAGCCACGGCTGCGGGGCTCATTGCTCTTGTCAGAGCAGTCGGTGCCTCTGAGTCAGCAGGTTTGGATTTGTCACAGCCTGTGCAGGTCTGTGGTGCCGAGCAGTGGGGCTGGCCCTGACCCTGCTGCAGGGGATGTGGGGTTTGATCTGGACAGAGGCACTGTGAGCTAGTGCTGTCCGTCAAGCCTGGAAGGAGTTGTGTCTGTGCAAGCTGGAGGAAGCTTCAGCCTCCCTCGGGAACCCCTTCCAGCCCCTGCCCTGTGCCATTCAGGGCTGTAAAGCTGAGTATCACTGCTGCTGGCCAGACTTCCTAGGCTGGTCCTTCATCATCTTCTTGTCTGGATTACAGGAGGTGGAAAGCATGGTGGGAGGAGACTGTCTTTGATGGGGACATGTTGCAAGCCTTCCCTGGGGCTGAAGATCCAGCCTTCCTCTCCTTCTAGCCCTTGAGTGGAAGTTTGTGGGTTGTCCAGAACCTAAATGTGTCTTCAG
Source organism: Chloebia gouldiae (assembly GCA_003676055.1). Classification (NCBI taxonomy): domain Eukaryota; kingdom Metazoa; phylum Chordata; class Aves; order Passeriformes; family Passeridae; genus Chloebia; species Chloebia gouldiae. The sequence continues at coordinate 1,169,662 of QUSF01000097.1, read as the reverse complement.
ATGAAGAGGAGGAAATCTGGGCAGCCACGTTTTCCAGTGTAGAAGCAGCTCTCTTGTCCGCACAGTGTGTCCCTGGTGCAAAGCACGGTGCTGGGCCCAGGCCCCATGGATGTCCCTTGTCTTGGATAGCAGCTGCTCCCTCTGCCCTGCCTTGCTCCAACGGGATGTATGGAGCCTTAGAATCATGGGTTTGGGTTGGAAAGGACCTTCAAGTTCATCTCAGTCCAACTGTCCTACCATGGGCAGGGACACCTTCTGCTGTCCTGGGTTGCTGCAAGCTCTGTCCAACCTGGCCTTGAACTTGCGTCCAGCTACAGTGCTGCGTCTCGCCCTCAAATCCCCGGCTAGCTGGGCGAGTCAGGCAGAGACGAGGAGTTTCTCCTTGGATCCCGGGGGGCTCTGAGAAGCTCCCTTGTGAGTCCAAAGACGAGCTGGTCCCACAAGCAAAGAAAGAAGGCACTCTTCGTCTCAGGAATAATTCCGAAGTTTAATGAAAGCCTGTAGAGATTCCGGGCCACATCCATCCTCGAAGGACATCCAGAGACAGAGAGGGATTTTCCCTGCCGGAGCAGGCAGATATTGGGGGGGGGGGGGGGGGGAAAACCCCGGGGCGCCAAGGGGGGGGGGCGTGGGGGGGGCTCTCTGGGGCAGGGCCTCAGAGTGACCACTGGGGAAGGGGGTAGGGGAGGAGCCCCGTGCCAGGGTCCAGTTACCTGGTGACCCTGAGAGAAGGCTCTGGACAAAGGGGAAGGGTCACAAGGTGATGGACACATCACCCGGAAGGAGACGGGAATGGATCAGGCATTTTGGGGTTTGATGGACATACAGGTACTGATGGGAAACCTGGGATGAAGCAAATGGATACCAAGAGTGGGATATGGAGGGACAAACCATTATGAGGGGATATACAGTGCAACACAACTCCACACCACAGCTTCTCTGGGCACCCTGTGCCAGGGCCTCCCCACCCTCACAGGGAAGGATTCTCCCTGATATCCAATCCTAAGAAGAGCTGTTGGGCTGAAGTTTGGTATGACTGGTACAAGAGTCAAGGTTTGCTCTCCTTGCACTGGGCACAGAGTAATGGAACAGACATCCCAGAGCCCTGGATGGGTGATTTGATACAAATTCTTGTCCCAGTTCACAGCTGAGGGGGCTCTGGATGCAGCTCAGAGTTGTCAATGTCCTGACTAGTGTGTGCACTAGTCACACACTAGTGACTGAGCCCACTCATGCCCCTTCCCCAGGAATGGAAGAAGCAGACAGCCTTAAAATCTGGATGACAAATCTCTGGAAGAGGATTTTCTTTCCATCTCCTGCTGATGGTCTGTGTTGTGCTCTCTGCAGGCTCCCTGGGGCTCAGCAGTGCCCCGGGCCGGGGATACTCAGGCAGGAGCTGCTGTGGCTGGAGCAGATGCTCAGCAGCCCGGGCTGGCAGGATACCAGCGCCAGGGGATGCTGGGCTGACCCTATTGTGCTCAGAACACGAGACAAATGAGGCTGAAGCTGCAGATCTGTGCCTGCCAGCAGGTCAGCAGTTTCACTCGGGCACTTGGCCTCTTTGTGGCAGTGAAATGTGGCCGCAGGTCGGGACCATGCCCTTTTCAGTGGGATGTGGAAAGGAGCCCAGCCTGCTCCCCACCAGCTGTAACTAGACCCTGGGACCACCTGGCTGGGTCGTGCTGTCCCCGAGCCCTCCCAGACCTGTGGCGAGGCGCTGGGGTGGGAAGCAGGAGCAGGTGCTGCGCCAGTGTAAAGCACATTCTGCGTCTGAGGCGATGCTGAATGGGGATTCACAGCCCAGCCCTGCTGCCAGGTTCCTCCCACCGGCTCTTTTCCTCCCTCTGCTCCTACTAACCCACTGCCGGGCCCCTCGCTGCCTGGCAGCAGCGGAGATGTCTGCTGGTATCCTTCCCCTAGCATCAGATGGAGAGGAAAATACAGGGTGGAGTCAGCTCCCGCACAAAGGAAATGTTGAGGTATCGTTTCTGCCTTTGGTGTGTTTTTAGGTGGCTGGGAAGAGATTAAACAGGATCTTAACACATTCACAGCCCCCTTCCCACCTCATTTTCCTGTGAATCTGTTGCTGTCATGGTATCTTTCGGATGATATTTTTAGCTTTGCCTTTTCCCTTTTTTTCCCCCCTCTCTCTGCTATCAGGCTTTAGAAGGGAAACACGTTTCTATGGGAGAATAGAATGAGCCATTTCACGAGACATTTTGTTATGGGCAGAAGGGCCGGGAAATCTGATTGTGTGTTTGAAATTACACATTCCCCTTTGTAATCAGCTAATGCGCCTGCCTGGGGCGAGTGCCAGCAGCGAGGTGAGGTGTCCTGGCTGGTGGAGGCAGGGTTGGCCCGGCCCCTCGCATCCTCACTCGGCGGCGCATCTCACCGGACCATCCCCAGGTGGCCCCACGTGAAGGGCTCGGGGGTCCTGCAGGTTGTTGTCTCAGCGGTCCCGTGGCAAGCAGCTGGATGCTGTAATGAGGTGCACTCTGGGTCTGGCAGTGTCTGTGCTAGCAGGAGTGTAGGGGATCGTGGCACCTGATGCAGTTTTGGGGCTCTGGTGATGCTGAGAGGGATGTGGCAAAGGGCTCGAGGTGGGAGACGAGTGGTTGGACAGTGGGGCTGCTGCTCACTGCGGGAAGGTGTCATTTTTGACAAGGATACAGAGTAATGTTATGTGGTAATGGTCAACTTTGGCAGGGGAAAATCCCAGCCCAAATTCTCAGCAGTATTTCCCTTTAGCAGATTTACTCAAGTCCTGATAGATGAAGGTCCTGTGGAATGAAGTGGCCAGAACAAGAGAAGCCTCCTGGGAGGGCTGATGTGGCTTGAGTCTGCACATCCCTACACGGGGCAGGGGCTGTAATCTCTGCCAGTTCCCTGGGGCTGTTCTTCAGGGAACCAAGGAATGCTTCCTGCTGGTAGGGCATGGTGGCCATGGTAACATAACATGTCTGAAAGTGTCCAAGGCCAGCCTAGATGGGACTTGGAGCATCCTGGTCTAGTGGAAAGTGTCCCTGCCCATGGCAGAGGGTGGAACAAGATGAGCTTTGAGGTCCCTTCCAGCCCCAACCATTCTAGGATTCTATGGGATGAGTAAATTCCTGCTTGTCACCTTGGTCTGGTATAAGACCTGTCTGGCTTAGGGTGACCAAGGGAAGGGCTACAGGATGTAGAGAAGGTGCAGCTGCCCGTGCTGTGTTTTGTGGGCGGGGCACTCTCAGCTCTTCTGTGCACCTCCATGCTGCTGACGGAGCTTTGGGGCTGAGTTCCCCCCCGGGCAGGCCTGGGAGGGCCATGGTGCTGTGGTCCATGGACTGGTCCCTGGTGCGGTCCATGGATTCCCCTGTATCTCCTGGGCTCCTCTGCAGCTGCACTCCCTGCCCTCTCCTCCCCTCCCCTGCTGTGCTGGAGGGAACACTACGAATCCTTGTGCCTCAGTTGGACCCATCAGCAGGTTTGCAAGGTGCTGGTTTAAATCTGGGTGAGCCAGAGCAGTGCAGGGCTCCTTCCTAAGCCCAGCAGCGGTGCCTTCATCAGTGTGCCACCATGTCCCCGTGCCTGTCCCCGGGCAGCGTCACGCCGAGCTGTCAGGGCCGGGCTGGCTGGCTGCGCTGACGAGGTGGTGACAATGTGGGTCGCTGTGGGATGTTTGTGAGCCCGGGGCAGCGTCTGTGGCTGTCCACACCAGCCTGGCGATGGCAGGGCTGCGTAGCAGGAGCTCGGGGCACAGGCTGGTGTGGATTTCTGCTCTGTGGAGCTGCTGTTTGTGGGCAGAAGTGAGCAGGGTTTTGGGAGGCCTCGCTTCCACTGCCAGGATTCCCAGAACATTTCATTAATATGATCCTAATTGATGAAGTGTCTCACTCCCCAAAATGGCCATGGCTCAGAGCTGGCACAGCAGCCATGGTGGTCTCTCACAGGGCAGGAGGGATGGTCTGAGGGGATTGGCAGTGCAGGGGCATTGTTTGGCAGTATCAGCACAGGCAGGCTGGGGAGTACTGAGTGTTACTGCCCTGCCTGTGGTGGCTGCATCCTCCATCCTCCCTCGCAGCAGTAGCCCTGGGAGCCCTGGCTGCTGGCACCACTGGTGCCATACTCCTCCTTGGGGGTCTGTGGAAAGCTGGCTGCTCTTGCATCTGCCTGCCCATCTCTGCTGGGCATCTATTGACCCCCTTGAGCTGGGATGAGAGAAATCCAAGCACAAAAACCTGGCAGCAGGGTGGAGTACCACAGAAATCATTTGGCTCCACAGAGAACAAGCAAGGCCATAGAAGCTGTGCTGAAACAGGGAGAGAATCCCATAGATCCCCTGTGTGCCCTGATTCTGCTGCTGGAGTCCAGCCCATGGATCAGCTCAGCCTGGTGGCACCCATGTCCTGCTGGAGAGACAGAGCCCTTCTCATAGGGCTCTTGGTCTGCTCTGCTTCCCGAGACTCTGAGCAGGAGCATCTCCGTGAGCAGGGGAGGGAGGTGAAGAACAGGGAGGTTCCTCTGGGCTGGGATGGAGTGGCGTGGGCATGAGGGTACTGGCATGGGACAGCAGCCCCCACACACCAGTGGCATCCCTGAGTCACACTGGGACACACACCCAGCTCCAATGCTCATGCTGCATGGCACTGGTGCCTGTGAGTGGGGGAACCCGGGGCTTTGGGTGCCACCAGTGCTGGAGCTGGGCACAGGCTTACCCTGAGTGGCCACCCAGCCTTGCTCTCCACACCCCAGGACAGCTAAGCCAGTAAAACCACAGGGCTGGGTAGGGATCTGTGCCCGCTGGGCAGGGGTGTACGGACTGCACCTAGAACCAGCGCGTGGTGACATCCTGCCTGTGCTTCCCCAGGGTGACAGGCACAGGACAGGGCCACGCCCCCTCCTCCTCACCTTATCTCTCATGCAGATCACCTGCTCAAATGTGGGTTTGTATCCTTGGAGGTGCTGAAGCTCACAGCTTTATTGCACCAGGTTTTCTGGCTCGGAGCAGCCTTTGTGCCTCCTGGGAAAGCTGCTTGGGTCAGTGCTGCTCAGGGTGGGCTGTGGGCTGCACACAGCTGATGTTTGCTTGTGGAGAGTGAAAGGATTTTGCTGAATCCATGAGAGAGGTGGGAGCTTTGCATAGGCCTGCTTTGCTTCTGCCTGGGGGGAGGCTGGGCCTTGTCTGTCCAAGGATGTTTGAAAATTAACCATTGGAGAAGTGGGAGCTATCCCTGCTGTGCCCAGACCGTGCTTCCTTCTCCTGTGGAACTGTAGTGCCTCTGGGCAGATTCTTATCCCTGGCTGGATGCAGTTGCCATGTACAAGAGGCTCTGAAAACGCTGTTGCAGGCTGGGGCTGTCCCTGCTCACTGCTGGTTCACCTCCTGCCCTGCTGGAGCTGCCATGGCTGGGGAGCGGGGTTGGCTCCACTGCACACTGCCCCGCAGCTAAAGCCCTGCCAGCCAGATACTGCCCTCAAGCTACAGCCATGGATGACAACCAGGTGACACAGATGGCCTGAAAGGAGAGCCTGGGCCATGCCCAGGGGATGTGGTGGCACTCGGAGGTGTGTGGGCTCTGCAATGATGCTGTAGTAAATATTTGCTGTTCTCCAGGAAGGAGCAGGGCTGGCTGCACATCAGGAGAGCAAAACGACATCTGGGGCAATCCACAGCTCCCATTTCCAGCAGGGAGATTTGTATGGAATCCAAACACAGCACTGGAGCTGGGCAGGCACCCTCTGGTGACAGCTGTAGCTGTCCTTCTGAGTGCTTGCCATCATCTCTGGGAAGGACTTTTCCCTTCTTTTTAACCAAATCTGATTTCTTCTTTGCAGGTTGTAAATCGTGCCTGAGCTGAGTGCTGAGAGCAGCCCCTGGAAGCAGCGTGAGTTTATCCTGAAAGCTTTTGTTCTCCTTTCCATATCCCACATGAGGTTGAGTGGGTTTTACAGCACAGAAAAGGTTGCTCAGCATGGAAAGGGGCTGCAGGGAGAGGCTTGTCTGCCAGGAACCCCTGGGAATCTGGCCTGCTCCCACCAAAACAGTGAACTGCTGGGCTTGGGCTTGTTGTGGCTTTCTTTGTGTTGGGATTGCTTCCTGGTTTATCTGGGACTTGGGCAGCAGCCCCTTTGCCCATAGAAAGGCTCCTCCAGGCTGCCCAAGTCCCTGTCCACTGCCAGAGTGGGTTTGGGGTCTCAGTGTTGGGTTTCCCCACTCTGGGTTTCCATGGTCTCTTTTGTGTGGAGGGTCTGAGGAAGGCAGTGTGTCTGCAAAGCGGCTGTGGGGTTTTGCTGGCTGTGGATCCCTGCCCCAGGCTCTGGTCCTGGGCTCATGGGGCTGGGCACAGCTGGCCTCAGGTGCATGCCAGGAAGGCTGGGAGCAAAGCACAGGAGAGGGCTGAGCTGCAGAATCCAATTGCTGTGATGCCTGAAAGAGTCGAGGGCCTGTGGTGCAGCCTCTTCAGGGACACCAGGATGCCTCCAGCTGCTGGAATCCTCCATTCCAGAGCCCCACTGCCCAGCACAGTGACAGCCATGTGAAACCAGATGTGAGCAGCTTCCAGCAGCCGTGAAGACTGGAGAGGGTTGGGGGACAAGGTCCTTCTTCTGCTTTGGCTCTCAGACCTGCAGAGCGAGGTGAGCCTGGGCAGAGCTGCAGCACGACCCTCAGCCAGTGCTGAGGTGGGAGGATGATGTCCTTATCTGAAAACAGGAATGAGGAGCTCCACAGCTGCACCCCGCTGTCCTGGCTCTGTCCCAGGTGACAGAAGTGTTTGGCAGTGTGCACCACAGGGCTCAGACCCTGCTGCTCACGAGCTTTGGCTCCTGCGCACACAAGACAACAGGTGCAGGTTCTTTATCCAGAGGTTCCACACCCAGAGGGTGCTGGACACTCCCCAGGGAATGGTCAGAGCCCCAAGGCTGCCAGAGCTCTAGGAATGTTTGGAAAACTCTCCCAGGCACAGGGCGGGATTGTTGGGTTGCCTGTGCAGGGCCGGGGGTTGGACTGGATGGTCCTTGTGGGTCCCTTCCTCCTCAGGATATTCCATGGTCTGTGGATGTGGGCAGGGGATCTGAGTCCCTGCTGGGGGCTGTTTTGGGCTGCTCTGATGGGTTTCTCGGGGCTGGAGCTGGCTCTGGCTCACAGCAGGGCAGGTCTCCGTGTTTTATGAGCAGTTTCCCACCACCTCTCCTCCTCCAGGCACTTTGCAAGATGCCAACTCCACCTGTGCCCGGGGGTGCAGGTCTGTAGGGAGAGCCAGGAGAATGGCAGGGATTCTTGTCCTGCTCAGGGGTTTGGGAGTGGGGTGAGCAGTCTGGAGTTGGTCGAGGCAGAGCTGCAGGCCCAAGGTCAGTGGTGGATTTCATGTGGGTTTCATGTGCTCCTGCATGGATTCAGTGTCCCCTGAGGCTGGGGTCAGGGTGCCCTGGGCTCTGTACCCACTGTGTACCCACGGGGAGTGTTCTGCTCCTGGACAATGCCACCAGGAAGCTCTGCCCCCGGAGGGGCTGCCAATCCTTGTTGGGGTCCCCATGCTGGGCTGGCATGAGGAGCAGGAAAGAGGACACGTGCCATCCCCATGGTGACTCCTGGTACCAGCCAGCCCCTTGCCCCTGCTGGTGGCTTTGGTGGTCCAGGTGCAGCTGGGGGCCCTGGCCCAGGTCTGGGTGTCTTTCTTTGCCCCTTGTATCTCGTGGGTGCTGCAGCTGTGTGCCCAGGGAGGTGTCCCCTGCTTTAGGAAGGGCTGGTGACACTTAGGTCATGGCACAGGGACTGTGCTGGCAATGAGCTTCTCCTGTCTCTGGGTTCCAGCAGCTCCCTCACTCTGGTGCTGGATCTCACCCCCTGGTCAGGGTTTCTGGCTGCTGGGCTTGGCTGGGGACTGATCCTGTGCGAGCTTGACATGGTCATGCATCAGCTGGCCTGATGGTCCCTGTGGGTCCAACTGAGCTACCCTATCCTCCTCAATGATGCACAAGGCGTCACCATTACCTTGGGAAAATGACACTTTGTCACCACTTTAGACCCTGACAGGGCCTTGTGGGACTGCAGAGCAGAGGATGATGATGGTGGAGAGAGTGCTTGTCCCTTCCTTTGGATGGGAGAAGCTGGGGGAAGGCAGGGCTGAGCTTGTGCCAGGACTGGGTTCCTTTTGGTGCCTTCTCTTGCTCTGGGTGCAGTTCCCCTCCTCAAGCTCCCCTCCTCCTCCAGCCCACTGCTTCCCAGGGTGTCTGGCCATGAGTTCGTCTTGCCCAGGGAGCAGCTGATCTGCCCTGGATGCCACATCCTAGCAAAAGGCAGCTGAACCTGTGGTCCCTGCCTTCCTCTGCGGGCAGGAGGAAGGATGGGAGCAGCTCTGTGCCAGTCCCTGGCAAGGTGAGGGTGTTCCACAAGGGCTGCAGCACCCCTGCCTGCTCCTGGAGTGCAGCCCAGGTGCCTTGCTGGTGCTCCACAGAGGGCAGTGGCACCTGAACTGGGTTCCCAGGGCACTGGCTATGCCATCACAGCCTTTGGCTCAGCCTCCCTGCCCTGCTGCACCAGAACATTCCAGGGCTGCTCTCTGGTGCCATCCCTGTGTGAGGCTTGGAGGAGGAGGGCAGGGATGGCTGCAGGCTAGTGGTCCTGTTCCCTACACGGGCTGATTTGGCTGTGGCACCTTTTGGACAGTCAATCCCCATCCCAAAAAGCAGGGGGGGTCAGCAGGGCAGGGCCAGCTCACCAAAACCCCCCAGGCAGAGCCCCGGGGCTGTGGGGATGTGTCACTGGGGGGTTCAGTCCCACAGCTCTGCTCACAGGCAGTTTTTAATCCTGCAGAGCTCAGGTGAGCACGGAGCACCTGCTGAGGCCCCCTCCACACCCTGGGCAGGATTAGGTCCCTGTAAGGGGAATCGGCCCAGGGCACTGCACAGATCCCCTTTGGCCTGAGAAGAGCTGTTGGGCTGTTTCACAGAGCAGCTGGGGGGATGAGGCTGCTCTGTGCTCCCTGCCTTCCACCTCTTGCTGCAGCAGGACCCTAGCAAGGCTGGCAGCCCTAGCCCAGCCAGTGGGACCTGGCAGTGCTGCCTGTGGGTACCAGGGCAGTGCCCTGCCTGTTCCTGCCCTGCCCCAGGGCTGCTGCTGCACTTTCCTCTTGATTTGGGGCCCATCCTGGCTGCAAGACATGCCTTGGTCAGTGAGCCTTGGTCTGTGCCATCCCAGCTGCTGGGGCTGAGCAAACAGGTTTGTGGTATGTGGCAATGTGGGCCCTGGAGGCTGGGGGAGCTGCCAGCTCCCTCAAACTCTTGGGAAAGGCTGGCTGCTGGCCAGACCCCTGCTTGCCTTGGCTGAGCCTTTAACCTCTTGTGCATCACAGCACTCCAGAGCTGGGCTCCCCCTGTGCTGGGTCGTGGTGGGGCAGCCTAGCTCTGACCCCTGTGCCTGGCTGTTGGAGCCTCCTTGGCCAGAGCCACGCTGGGGTCCTGCCTCTCCTGTGGCATGCAGGGCTGTGTGCTCAGGCAGCAGGAGCTGGGGCTCTCCTGGGAAGATGCAGCTCTGCTGCTCTGGTGACTCCCCGCTCACCCGAGCCCTCACAGGTGATGGAGAGCTCTGGTCCCACCCTGCCCACTCCTCCTGGCCAAGAGTTGGAAGGGCTGGGCTGGGATGGGCTAGCTCCTGCCTGCTGCACTGGGGATCCCTGTGGGGCTGGGGGGAGAGGAAGAGCTGTCTGCTCTCACATCCCTGCAGAGGAGGATTTGCCACCTGGTACTGGTGTTTCAACAGCTTTTCTAGCACAGCAGAGCTCAAGGGATGTGGAGCTATGGGCAGTATCTGAGCAGGCCCAGTGTGGGCTGGGGATCTGCAGGACTTGCTCCCAGGGGAACAACAGAGGTTGGGCCATGTTTAGGAGAGCACCTGCCCCGGTGCTGGTATGCTCTGGGACATCATCTTCCAACAGCACCTCTCTGGCTTCTTCCAGCCAGTTTCCCACAGCCCTTGCTGTTCTTTCCTTTATTATGGGGCCCCCTGTCCAGCAGGCAGGACACTTGGTGGGGCATTGCAGGGACCTCTGCACTGTGGAGAAGCTGTCAGAGCCTCAGGCCACTGGGCTTGCTGGATGGAGTGGGAGGTTGGGGATCCTTGCCACTGGTGTCACCTGTCCGGCTCCGATGTGCATGCTGTCATTGAAGGCAGCCAGAGCTAAGACTGTGCTGTCACTCCACCTGCTCCAGCCCCACCTTCCTCCAGCCAAAATCCCAGGGATGGCAGCACAGCCCCTGATGTTGGGCAGGTGGGCTGGGCAGGAGCACTGCACCTGCTGTTCCTCACTGCGAGCTGGTGCTTCATGATGGGTTTTGGGTGGGAAACTGGGGCTGGATGGATTTGGGAGGGTGAGGGAAGGAGAGGGCTGCCCTAATCCCATTCTGGATTCAGCTCAGCTTTTGTGCACAAGGCTGCTCAGCTGCAAGTGAGAAGGTACCCAGGTTGCCGGGGAGACAGAACTGTGGGATGTGGCAGATGCTGCGGCTGGGAGATTGTGTCACCCCTGTGCTGCCACCAGGAACATCCCCAGTGACAGTCCCTGACTGGATTGTGTCACCCTTGTGCTGCCACCAGGAACAGCCCCAGTGACAGTCCCTGA
>QUSF01000097.1:1099254-1145829 GCA_003676055.1 Chloebia gouldiae | reverse complement strand
ATTCACTGTGGGACAGCCCCGGCTGCTGCAGTGCAGGAGGAGCCACAGGAGATGTTCGGTTCCTGAGCCTGGCTGCCAGGTACAGCGGCTCTGAGCTGGGGAGATGTGCTCTGCCTGCCAAGGGAGCTCCAGCACACCTGGCACAGCTGGAAATCACAGGATGGTTTGGGTTGGAAGGGACCTTAAAGCCCATCCAGTCCCACCCCCTGCCATGGCAGGGACACCTCCCACTGTCCCAGGCTGCTCCAAGCCCCATCCAGCCTGGCCTTGAGCACTTCCAGGGATCCAGGGGCAGCCACAGCTGCTCTGGGCACCCTGTGCCAGGGCCTGCACACCCTCACAGGAAGAATTCCTTCCCAATATCCCACCCATCCCTGCCCTCTGGCAGTGGGAAGCCATTCCCTCTTGTCCTCTCACTCCACTCCATGTCCAAAGTCCCTCTCCAGCTCTCCTGGAGCACCTTCAGGAACCGGGAAGGGCTCCATGCTGTGCCCAGAACCCTCTTTTTTCCAGGCTGAAATTCATTCAGCTATTCTGAACCAACCCACGTACATGCTTCAAGAATCTTACCCAGGCATTTTTCCATGTCCTTTCTGGGCTCAGACACCCTCATCTGGAGCCATAAGAACTGCCCACTGATAACAATCTTCTCAGGGCCTTGGCCCATGCTTGGTGCTGCAGCTCAGAGTGGGGTCAGAGGCTGTTCTGCATCCTCAGTGTGTGGCCAGGCCGCTGCTTCCACTCTCTGCTTTCCTTCTGAAGGACTTCTGCAGAGCAGATGCCCCGTGCCAGGCTCAATCCTGGTAGTGGGGAGGTTTGGGTTGTATTTTGCAAGTCATTGAGGAGTTCTCAGTCTGGCTGTTTGTGGTGTCTGAGCGCTTGGATGCCAAAGGATTCTCCTCAGCTTTGTGGGGACACAAATGCTGTTGCTGTACATTTGTACAGAAGTGAGACTGGGGAAATGTTTTCTTAGCAGAACAGGGGCAAAGCCAGGTAAGAAAGGTTGTCCCAGGCTGGGCGTGTTGCCATCCATCTCTGCCAAGGCTGCTGTAGGCCAGCTCAAGGGGTATGTCTGGACATGGTCCTTCTGTGGATGCTATTCCTGGCTCTTGTTAATCTCCTTTGACACCCTTTTAGTCGTTTTGTGTATCTGTGAGATGCTTCAGAGGATGGAAATTTCCAGGTTCCAGTTTCCCTGCAGCAGCTGGAAGCCAGCTAAGCCACACGTGTGCTGCAGGACTCAGGACAGAGTTTCAAACACTCAGGTTTAGGGGTAGGTGCTGTGGGTAAGTCTGGGGACTTTGGTGCTTTGGGGTTTGTGCAGGAGGGGTCACGGTGTGGTGGCTGTGTGGTGGTGACGCTGCATTAATGTGGATAAACCACCCATTATAAATACATCCTGAACTGCAGACAGACAGGGAGAGCAGTCTGGGCAGGGCTGATCGCTGCTCAGAGACAACCAGGAATCTCTGAAGGGTGTTAAAGGGTGCTAAGCAGGCGGGAATGGGTGTAAAGCCGAGGGGGTGTGGGCACTTCTTACCTGCAATGGGGCTGAGGGGTCCCAGCTCCTGGGGGCTGGGAGCGTGTGGGACTTGTGGAGGAGGGCATGGGGCAGCTCCACTCCTGCTCCTCCAGGCTTGGTGGCATGGCCTGTCCCTCTCTGTCTCCTCCATGGAGAGTGGGGAGGACTGGGCACCTCCTCTGTGCCCTCAAGGTTTACCCTACACAAGGAGCTGCTCGGGAGGAGGGGGTTCTCCCCCCAGCAGGGACCTGCCAGGGTTCTGGATCCAGCACAGCTTTGCTTTTTTGGTTGCATTTTGCAAGTCATTGAGGAGTTCTCAGTCTGGCTGTTTGTGGTGTCTGAGCGCTTGGATGCCAAAGGATTCTTCTCAGCGTTGTGGGGACACAAATGCTGTTGCTGTACATTTGTACAGAAGTGAGACTGGGGAAATGTTTTCTTAGCAGAACAGGGGCAAAGCCAGGTAAGAAAGGTTGTTCCAGGCTGGACTTCTTTCCATCCATCTCTGCCAAGGCTGCCGTGGGCCAGCTTGAGAGGATTTCTGGCCATGGTTCTCCCTTGAATGCTGGTCCTGTTTCAGCTCCTGAGGAGCTTTGCTTCAGCAAGAGCCCAGGGGGTCATGGGGACCCCAGGCACTGCAGCACTGTCCAAGACAAACTGGGAAACACAAGGATGCATCTCAGCGAGCCTGGCTGTGTGGGAAGCCCTGGAGGCTCCCTGGAGCAGTGGGACAGCCCTGTCCCATGGGACCTGGGGCATGGCACTGCATGCCCTGCCTCTGGGGCAGGGGGAGGTGACAGGACCTTGGTGTGGGCAGCACTGGGGGGGCTGGGGGAATTCCCTGTGGTGCAGTTCCGGTCCTGGGGCAGGACTGAGGTACCTTCTCTGCACCTGAGTCCCCTCTGTGTCCCACTGTCACAGGGTGTGCCCTACAAGGAAGGTCAGAGCTGATGAAGGAGCCCATGTGCTGCTTCCCACTCTGTTGCAGCTCTGAGCTCACTCACTTCTCTCCCCACTCTAATCCCTCTTGCATCCCTTCCCTTAACATTTGTCTCTTATCTTTGATAATTGCCTGTGAGGCCTGAGCACCCCCAAGGCCTCTGAGCTGCCCTTGCCTTGGCAAAACCTGAAAATCCTCTCTCTTCCCACACTTGGGCTCCCACAGAGGGGCCGTGTCCTTCCCTGCGGCATCCTGGGGTCCCTGTTTCTGTGCACAGCAGAGGTTCCTCATCTGCCCTACAGATTCTCCTTGGAGCTGGGGGTCCTGCCCAAGGACAGGCTGCTCCCTGGTTTTCCTGTCCTGCTGGATCCTGTGAGTCAGTGGTCCTACCCCTGTTCCTTAGTGTGGTGCAGAATCCGGGTGTGGACAGGGGGCCTGTGTTGCACATGCTTGTGTTATTTAGTCTCATATGGGGACTCGCTTTGGTTTTTCAGGGTCCTGGTCCTGGTCCAATCTGTCAGTGGTGGCAATAGGGCTCGTGGCTGAGCAGCCACAGGGTCCCCTCTCTGTGACAAACATGGCTGGGGAGGTGGGGAGGAACTAGAGGGAAGCCTGCCCTGGTGTCTATACATGTTCAGAAAGTGTGAGTCAGGCATCCCAAAAATGGGGGACTGGGCTAAACCCCATAAATATATAAAGAGCTGCCCCTTTAGTGAGGGCTCTGAGGTGGGTGCTGAGGACAGAGCTGAGCAGGCATGGACAAGGACAAGTGGTCCAAGTGAGGTGTTTTGGGAAAGACTGGTGTGGGCATGGATCAGCTCCTGGCCTCCCATATCCTCCCTTCTCCCTCTCACCCTGGGAGGGCAGCAGGGACACAGGTGGGGACAGTGTCTCCCTGTGGCTGGATGTGACTGGGGTGCCTGAGGGTGCCTCTGGTGCCTGGAGGTTACAGGGAATGATGAGCCCTCACCTGGATTGAAACCCTCAAAGACTGATGAGGTATTTCCCTGTCTGGAGCCTGAGATGGCAGCTGGGTATAGGATGAGGCTGATCCCAAATGCCAACATCCTCCACCTGGGTGAGGGGCAGGGAGGGTGCCTTGCTCTGACTGAGCCCCATGTGCCTCAGTTTCCTATCAGGACTGGGTGAGCTCAGGGAGGGGACACAGGGAGAACAGTCCTTTCCCCCAGCACGAGGCCAGTGCAGCAGCTCTTGGCCAGTCTGGTCCCCCCAGGGAGAGCCATCGTGCCCCTGGGCCCAAGGACCGGCCCTTCCTCTGCTGAAGGTGTAGGGCAGTGGTGCAGCTCCTTCCAGCAGTGCCCCCAGCACTTCCGTCCTTCCCTGTGGGCATGCCAGAGTGTCTAGGGAGGGATGTGCCCAGGGCTAGTTCAGGTGAGTTCTCAATTGATTTCTCAGCCTTTCTAACACAGCTTGGCCTGCCCTCCCCTCCCTCCACCCCAGCTTTATTGCTACCAAATAATGAGGAACATGTAGGTGCTTGAAGTCAGAGGCTCTGTCAGCAGCTCTATGCCTTCCCTCAGGTTCCGAAAAGGATGTCAGGCAGCTCTGCCAGGGTGAGGGGGCAGGGATGGGACCGGTGCCTCTTTGCCCCCACAGCATCCTCTGCTGGGATCTAAGGGCTTCCTGGGCCACTGAACTGAAACCAAAGGCCAGCTCAGCCTTGACCTCTTCCAGGACTGGAGCTGTGTCCCACTGTGGTCCGAGGGAGCTGGCTCTGCTTCGCTGCCTGAGTCACCAAACCGTGCTCCAGGTGGCAGTGGGGGATGCAGACAATGCCCTCCTGTGCTGTGTGGGATCACAGGCAAGTGAGGAAACGGTGCCATGGGGTCGGCAGGAGCAAGGGAGGACTCTGCAGCAGCACTGCCTGTGCAGGAGCTCAGCTCAGTGCTTGCTTGGGGGGCACTTTTGGGGCAGGGGGAGAACCTGTGGGGCCCTCAAACTGCTCCTTCCCCCAGGAGGCATCTTGGTGTAGTTTCTTGGTGGGTGAGGAGGTGCAGGATCAGGCCCAGGCCCATCTCCATGGGATGATTCAGGAATTAGTCAGGTCCTTGCTGAGCCTGTTGTCACCATGGCAGTTTAGGGGGCTCTTCTGGGGGATGACACCATGGCTGATGTCCTTCTGCTGGCCTCATCCCTGAGCTGAAACATGGTTTAAGGTCTCTGGACTTTGCCTCCCCCTCCAAAGTGCTGCCTGAGTTGGCCTGTGCCAGCCCAAGGGGTTCACTTGCCTCTCCTTAGAGTGGAAAGGGGGTACCAAGAGGATGGGGTGAGCTCTGCTCATGGTTGCCCAGGGACAGCCCCAGGGGCCTCGGGCACCAGGTGACACACAGGAGGGGCCCTCTGAGCTCAGGAGACACTTCTGCACTGGGAGGGGGGCCGAGCACTGGTGCTGCTGCCCAGGGGGTGTGGTGGAGTCTCCATCCCTGGAGAGACTCAAAAGCCACCTGGACACATCCTGGGCGGCCGGCTCAGGGTGGCCCTGATGGAGCAGGGGCTGGGCAAGGTGGCCTGCAGAGGTGCCTCCAGCCTCCCCAGCCTGAGATCCACTTCTTGAGCACCGTGCAGAGGCCTCTGGCTGGGCAGTGTGCAGGGGTTCAGCAGGGCACAGTGCGTCTTCCCTGGGCATGGTGAAGGCGCTGATGCCACAAGGCCCAAATGCCAGCAGGACTCCCTTTGGAACCTGTAGGTGTCCTTGTGCACCCTGGGGGTCTCACCAGTCATGGAACCACTGAGGTTGGGAAGGAATTCTGTGTGCCAAGTTCAACCCTTAACCCTGCTCTGTCAAGGCCACCACTCACATAATGTTCCCAGAGTGCCACATATGTATGTCTTTTAATTCCCCCAGGGATGGTGACTCCACCACTGCCCTGGGAAGCCTGTGCCAGTGCCAGACCACCCTTCCCAAGATCTTTGGAGCTAAGAGGATTTTCCACAGGCCTCTCTGCAGTTAGTGGGTAGTGAATACAGCGGGTCCCTTCCAGCCAGGCCAGAGCCTGAGCCCCTTTCTCTGGGTCCACCATTGCTTCCTGCCAGGGATGGAGGGAAGGTCCTTCCTGCCTTGTTTTCCCCAGGCTACCTGATGGAGCCAGCAGGGACTCTGTTCAGTTGTGGGTGATACCAGCCCTGACCAGTGCTGAGCAGCAGTGGCTGCACCCTCCTGGAGAGTTGGGAAAGGGATTCAGGGCTGGCAGTGCCATCTGGGATGCTGAGGCTGCCTGGGCACGGTGGGTGCTCCCATGGGGGCTGCAGGGTGTGGGGGAGCTGCAGTCCCCACTGCAGGCCTGCCTGAATTGTGGGGATTGCACTGCTGAGGTGTCAGATTAGGGTGCAGAGCAGGCAAGGAGTATGAGTTTGCTGGGAAGTGGGATTCCCAGTTCCCCCTGGCTGCAGGCTTCTGTGTTTCAGAATGGGACCCCTGGGCTGTCCTAGTTCAGTGGCTCAGGAGTCCTTGTGAAGGTGCTCAGCCTTGGGAAGGGCTCAGAGGGAGGGCTGTGGGGGCTGGGACTCTTTCCCTGCCCATCTGGTTCCCCCAGGGCTGACATTCTTGACTGGGGGGCCAGTCCATGAGCGTCCCAACCCATGGGTACCACTTGGGGAGCTCATACTGGTGAGCGGCTAGGCAGTCTGGGTTTCTCCTTTTGCATCCAGGGTAGTCACCCACACAGTGAGTGCCTGTACCCTGAAAGCCAGAGCCTGAGGGGGTCTCCCAGCAAGTCCCCAGACTTGTGCTTTGTCCCCTTTGGTTCCTGATGGCTTGGCATGCCCGGGACTCCCATCAGTGGGTGCTGGAACTGGCGGGCCCTGCCTGGACACTGCTGCTCCCAGCAGGCTGCTCCCAGCTGGTCAGGGTACCCCAGCCCCTGCCTGCCCCCTGGGACCCCGCCCACGTCCCTGCCTGTGCTGTGGGTGTCCCCGTTGCCAGCAGGAGCTGTCCCTCTGCCCAGCAGGGTCAGTGCTGGGCTACAGGAACTCCAGTTGTGTTGTGGGCTGCGAGCACCCTGCAGTTTCCCTCCCGTGTTTGCTCCATGGGGCTGTCCCTCCCAGGGGACGAGCAGGGGACGCGTGCTCTGGAGACAGGGATGTGCCGGGTGTCACACTCGGCCCTTCACCCTGGGCAGGGCCAGTGAAAGAGCCTCTGTTCAGCCGTCGCTGCTGGGACAGCTCGGCCCAGCCTGAGGTGAGCGGAGGGCTGGGTTTGGATGGCAGCGCAGTGTTTGCTGCCCCAGGACCCAGGGTAGGGCTGCGGAGCGTAGGACAGTGCCAAGTTACCTTGGCATAGGGATGTGCAGCTGAGCTCTCCTTCCCTGCGGGGCGTGCACAGGGAAGGATCCCCGCAGGCGTGCCGGGCCGGGATGTGTCAGGTATTTGCGGGGACGGGGAGCGATGGGGCTGGCACCGGCATCCCGGGGGACATGCCCGGCACGCCCGGGAGGGCACCCGGAGCTGGGCCGGGGAGGCGGCCCCGCTCCCAGCTCCCATCCCATCCCATCCCATGCCGGCTGCAGCTGCAGTGCACATTCATCCATCGTCACTGCGCGGGGCGTGGGAAGAGGCGGCTCTGCAGAAGGCGCTGCCTCAGATGCAGCGCCAGCCCGGCGGGATGAACCATGCTGGGCTGAGCCGAGCCGGGCTGAGCCGTGCCGGGCTGAGCCGCGCCAGAGCCATGGGCAGCTGGCACCCAGGTAGGGCCCCCCGTGGGCGCTGCGTGATGCTCGGCCCCGCTGCTGCTGCTGCTGCTGCTGCCGCTGCTGCCCTGCGTTTAGCCAGTAGCGCGTGCCTGGGGATGGCTGGGGAGGATGCAGCTCCTGGAGCCTGGGGACGATGGGCACGCTTGGACTTGATCTTAGAGGTCTTTCCCAACCTTGACGGTTCTATGATTCTATGACAGCTTGTGACACTGCAGACGTCTTCCCCTGCCAGTGCCCCGTGAGGAGATCAGGGTTCAGTCTCCAGAAGCAGGGGATCCCCTGTGTTTCCGATTCCCCCCCTCCATTACCACAAACAGCTCATGATCCTCTGGCCCTGCTGCAGAGCAGCACAGGAGAACTCTCAGGCTGCACTGCGGAGTGGTTTGGGGATTTGTGTGTCCCATGCCTGGGGGGTGAGGTCCCAGGGGTGGCACTGGGGCTCAGGATGCTGTGTGCTGTCTGGGCTTTGGGGCTGCTTTCCTTGTTTGCTGTTTGTGTGGAGGATTCCCAGGACTCCCCACCAGGCTCCCCTCAGGTTTCCAGGATGGCTGCAAGGTACTGCCTGTGCCCCTGTCCCCTGCCAGCTCAGCCCTGCTCAGTTGGGGTGCTGGGTGCCACAGTCCCAGTGAGCATCTCCATTCTGCCTGGGGGCTGGCAGGTGCCTGCAGCCACTGCCACCCCACAGGGTGCCCCCCTGTCCGTGTGTCTCTGTGGCAGCATCTGTCCTCAGTGTGATCCCACAATGTGATGGGGGCTTTGCTGCCACCATCAGCCCCACAGGCCCTTGGCAGAGGTAGGGGTGGAGGTCACTGGGTTGTCACCTGTGTCTGTGCTTCCCACCTGAGCTGGAGCAGGTGGAGCCCCATTTGGGCACTCAGCAGGCGGTTGCTGCCAGCCTGGGATGGAGATGCTCTGGAGGTGAAGCCTTGTGGATGGGCAGAGCCTCTGAAGGGAGCGAGGGGTCTAAGGGGGGGCCCGGGAGAAAAGGGGGATGCTCAGCCTTGCAAACCAGCCTGGCAGCTGGGAGTGACTGGGCAGGGAGGGGGAGAACAGGCTTCAGGGAGGGGAAGGGAAGGCTCTGCGAGAGGAGCGCTGCAGCACCTGGAGCTGGGATATGCTGCGAAAGTGCTGGGGCAAAGCAGCTGGGAAATCCACACTCAGGCATGAAGGGAAAGAAGGAGGAAAACACCAAGGGGAGGAGGAGCAGGCAGGGAGATGATGGGAGGAGATTCCAGGCATGACAAGCAGGTCTGCCTCTGATCCTGCTGAGGCTTCCTTTGCAGTCACCCTTCCCACTTACCTGTTCTGGTAGCCAGGAGCTCCATCAGGTAGCCTGGAGCTCTATCCAGCTCCAGCCCTCTCCCCTGAGGAGAGCATCCCCCCAGCCCTGGGCTCCAGCTGCAGCAGAATCGAGCCAGCCCTTGCTGGAAACTGGCTTGTGCTGAAAACTCACCCTTGCTGAAAACTAGGCATGGGGCACCAGGGCCTGTGGGTGCCAGGAGGAGCCCTTTGGCCACTGCCCTGCACAGGGCAGGCTCTGGAGGTTTGTGCCCACTGCCTCCAACAGCCTCAGCACAGGATTTGCTCTAGTGGGACAGGCATGAGCAAGGCTGGGCGCTGGGAGGGCTGGTGCCCAGAGGGGTGGGGTCCTGCTCCTGCTGTAGGAAGTACTTAGAAAGAAATAACTTTAGAACTCCATCAAGTTCACTGCAGTAGTGTAAACCTCTTTTACAGGTTTGTGTCAGCAGATATTTCAGTGGAATTGTCCCTTTGGCAGCACTCTGGGACCTGTGTCCTTCCTGAACCCATGGCCTCCACTCTGGGGTCTCTGCTGCGACAGCAGGAGCTGAGTTTGCTGTGGGATGGGCAGGGCTCCATGGCTTCTGCTCCCTGTGTGTGCTGTGCTGCCTCCTCACATCAGGGACAGCTCCTGCCCATGGCACAGAGCTGCTCCCAGGGCAACATCTCCTTCTGCAGCTCTTGAGGGCCATGGGAGATGCCATGGGAAAAAAAGAGGGACCAGGGGCTGGATGGGTTTCACCCTGAGTGTACTCAGGTCCCTGTGGAGCCTGCAGGTGCCCCCATGGTGCTGGAGCTCATGTGGGCCTTGGTGTCCATCTCCCACAGCCCTGGGTGCAGGTGAGTACAGGTGACCAGGCTGTCACAGAGAGTGACAGCGTGCCACTGTCCCCAGGAGCTTGGTGCTGCCAGGCCGGGGCTGGCTGTGGGCTGCAGCAGCACTGGGGTGAGTGGCAGTGCTGGAGGAGCCCCAGCCTTCCCAGTCAGCCCCAGGGCGGGCCGGGAATGGCTCCTGAATGCGGCCCTTGTGGCTGTGCCCGGGAGCGTGGCAGTGCCAGCATGGTCCCTCCATCAGGGCTGTGCAGCTGCAGGGCTCAGCTGCAGCAGGGCCATGCCTGCTGCCACTGCCCCTGCCAGCCCTGGCTCCCTCAAAGAGCTCCTCTGCAATCCTCCTGTCCTCTTCCTCCCCAGCAATGACCCTGGGTAGGGACCAGAGCCTCCCCAGCATGACTTTGAGGCCAGAGACTGAGGGATTCCCTGCCCTGGGAGCAGGGAGATTGTCCCTGGGGATTTGCCAGGCTCCCTTAGCAGAGTTCTGCCACCCTGGCACTCCTGTGCCATGCTCTCGCTGGTTTCAGCTGGAAGGCAGTTCCTGGGATCAGGTTGCTGGCGCACCATCAGAAGGTTGGAACTGGAGCTCAAGATGCAGAAGTGAGGTAGGATGAATTCCCAGCTTACTATGCTTAAGAAACCCCCTCATTTCCTCAGAGATCACTGCAGGGCAGAAAGTTTAGAAATGTCAAGTGAAAACTCAGCATGTTTTTGGCCCAAAGTGATGCATTGTCATTTTAGAGATTTCACGTTGATTAAAAATTCACACACTGACATCCAAGTGGAAGTGCTTGAGAGTGATCCACACAGGGACCAGGGCTTGGAGCGAGCAGCCGCTTGAATTTGCAGTGGAAAAAAGCAGCCCTTTTTCCTCTGTGGAAAAAACAAACCACTGGTGACCCCTGAAAGCTCCTGGTGGCCTTGCCTGAGTGGTGGGGTCTGTCAGGAGGAGCTGATGCTGCTCAGGGTGGGTTGTCTGGCCTGTCATGGCCAGGAGAACATGGCCATGGCACAAGGGGCTGACATCCTGGGCCTCTGCATGTGAACTGAGGGCTCTTGGTGACCACCCAGCCAGCGCAGGCATGGGAGGTGAATGTTCCTTGGATCTCCCAGCTGCAAATCTAGCGGAAGGCGTAGGCTTGACTCCCTGTCTTCTCCGTCACCTCCTCTCTGTTCCCTCCACCCCCAGAGCCAGTTTTAGTCATTTTCCTGGGAAGGTTTCACATCTTCCCACGGCTGAGGACACCTGAAGGGCAGCAGTGGGACAGGAGCTGTGGTGTGGGATGGGTTTCTTTGTGAGTCTTGGTGACACTGAGGTGACCCTGAGCGGTACAGTGGATCCACCAGGGATGGGGCACCCAGAGGGTCCTGGGCAGCCTGGAGGAGCTCACATGAACCTCATGGAGTTCAACCAGGCCAAGTGCAAGGTCCTGCACCTGGGTCAGGGCAGCACCAGCACCCAGCTGGGGCTGGGTGGGTGGGGAGCAGCCCTGGGAGAAGCACTTGGGGGTGCTGGTGACAAATTGGATGTGACCTGGCCATGGGCACTGGCAGCCCAGAAACCAATCCTGCCCTGGGCTGATCCCACAGTGTGGGCAGAGGTGAGGAGGAGATTCTGCCCCTCTGCCCACCCAGGTGAAACCCCACCTGCAGAGCTGCCTCCAGCTCTGGGGACCCAACATCAGAAGGATGTGGAGCTGCTGGAGTGAGTCCAGAGAGGCCAAGGGCTGGAGCCCCTCTGCTTTGGGACAGGCTGGGAGAGCTGGAGGTGTCCACCTGGAGAAGAGAATACTCCAGGGAGACCTTAGAGCCCCTTCCAGTGCCTAAAGGGGCTCCAGGAAAGCTAGAGAGGGACTTTGGACATGGGATAGAGGGACAGGTCAAGGGGGAATGGCTTCCCACTGCCAGAGGGCAGGGTTAGCTGGGATACTGGAGAAAAGTTTTTCCTTGTGAGAGTGCTGAGGCCCTGGCACAGGGTGCCTGGAGCAGCTGTGGCTGCCCCTGGATCCCTGGAAGTGTCCAAGGCCAGGCTGGATGGGGCTTGGAGTAGCCTGGGATAATGGAAGGTGTCCCTGCCCATGGCAGGTTTGGAATTAGAACAGGATCTGCAGGCATTACTCAGGGCTGCTGGTGTGGCTGCTCTGTGGGCAGGCTGGGTAATATGACTACAGGATCACAGATGCTCCAACTGAGCCACCTTGTGCAGCCACAGCCCTCGGACTCAGGTAGGGACAATCCCAGCAGGCGCTGCCCAGCTGGACATAGCCTGGTGGGGAATTGGCAGGGCCTGAGCAGCCTGAGTGGAAAATGAGTGATGGTCCAAAGGGTGCTCCATGACCTGTGGGGTGTGGACACTCCCAGGACACCTTGCTAGCCCATGCTGTGGCATAAAAGGTTTCCAAACCATAAAGGTTCCAAAAACACGCTGCTGAGCATCTTGGTATGGAAAGTGCCTTCCCCTCCCTGTTCCTGGCCCTGGGTTTGTTTTTCAGGCAGCTGGGGCTGGAGGCAGGAATCCACAGGGTCCTGGGCTGGCCGTGGGAACCCAGCATGCTGCTGCTGCTGCTGGGGTGGCCAGTGGGGAGCAAACCAGCCAGCCCAGATGCGAGCTGTGGAGGTGTCCATGTTTGCCATTTCCTGTGTCACTGCAGCCTTTCCCGTGACTCACAGCTTGCCTTTTCCACCCACTTGGAGAAAACACCAAGTGAAGGTTCCAGCCGGTGCAGGGGTGTGGGAGCAGCCCCACTGCCTGCTGTGCAGGGATGGGGCATGACCAGGTGGGTCCTTGTCACTGGTGTCCCTCTCTACTGCTGGCTCTTGTCCTCCAGCTCAGAGTATGAAATCCTGGTGTCCTGTGCTGCTGACACCAGCCCTTTGCAAAGCCAGCTCTTGGCACAGACAGGGAGCCACGCTCTGGCAGTGATCTATGAGTGGACAGGGATCGGGCTCTGGCAGTGGATCCGTGTGAGGGAGAGATGGGCACATCCCAGGCCTGTCCCAGCCTTCCCCGAGCAGCTGGGGCATCCCAGCTGGCTGCCCGGGGAGCGTCCCCCGGCCCCGGTGACACCTGCTGTCTCTCCCCCGGCGGCGGTGAGCAGCGCGCTGACCGGCGGTCATGACAACGGAGACGGGCCCCGGCTCTGAGGTGAGGAACGCGCAGGAGGACGCTCCGCAGCAGCAGCTGGAGGCGGCCGCCCCGGGCCCCGCGGCCGCGCTCAGCCCCGCCGGCCGGGACACCGACCCCAATGAGAAGCTCGGGGCGCAGCCCGACAGCCGAACCATGGAGCCGGTGAGTGGGTCGGGCCGGGGGCCGTGAGAGGGGACGGTCGCTGCCGGCCGCGGTGCGGGAGGCGGGCCCGGCCCTCGGGCCCTCGGGGCGGCCCCGCGAGGAGCCCCTCAGGCGGGGCTGGCCGGCCTCTGCCGCTGCCCCGCTGCGCGCACAGCTCCTGCGGGAGGACGGGCCGTGTGGTAGCCAGGCGTGCCGGTGCCGTGGGACCGGCCCTGCTGGCCCCGCCGGAAGGGAGTGCTGCCCGGGCCCGGCTGGCAGCCCCGGGCCCGGCTGGCAGCCCCGGGCCCGGCTGGCAGCCCCGGCTGCAGCCAGTGCTGGCTCTTGAGCTGCTGGGGAGATGAGCTGCTGCCCTGGTGGTTGGGCAGGGAGGATTTGGGTGCCGAACTGACCTCAGGTGTCCGTTTTCCAGGGAGCTGGGCTATGCTGGCAATGTGGGTTGGTGGAACTGGCTTTGGCTGGGTACGGTCCATGGGCAGCTGCCCTGCTCTGCTGTGCAGAGCCTTCCCCCTCTGCCCTTGTGTGCCTCGGGCAGTGGTGCCAGGTAACCCTCTTGTGTGTCCCTGCTCCAGGGCACAGACATGGAGGACAAGGACTACAGTGAGACTGATGGGCTCTCTGACAAAACAACTCCCAGCAAGACCCAGAAGTCACCTCAGAAAACCACCAAGAAAGTGAAGAGTGCCCTGTGCAGGGTGACGCTGCTCGATGCGTCCGAGTACGAGTGTGAGGTGGAGGTGAGTCCCTAGATTTGGGGGCCTGTGGTGGCACCAAGGAGGGGACACTCCCGTGCCCAGTCCAGAGAGTCCTGAAGGACAGGACTCATCCTAGAACAGCTTTGTAGTACCTCTGTCCTAGAGAAAAACACACACAGAATTTAAGTTGAAATTTCAGAAGTTAAGTAATTTAAGTTGAAATTTCAGAATTAGTTAAAAGTCTGGAAAGAAAGACCCTTGCAGGGAATATCAGCCCAGTGAAACCAAATTTGGCAGCTACTCATAAGAGAAAACAGTGTCTGTCAGAAGCTTAGTGGCTGGGGATAGAGCTCTGCCCGGCAGTTTAGGCACCTGGCAGTGGCTGCAGGATGGCACAGAGGAGACATGCACCTGTCAGTGGCTGCACCAAGGGTGCTCTCCATCACTCCACATGCTCCTGGCTCCTGGTGGTTCTTGTTATGCTGTGCTGGGGGATCCAGCCACCACTGCCACCAGGAGCCCATCCCTGCAGCCCTGGGACCTGGGTGCCCTGGTGGTGGGACATACAGATGATCCTGAGGCTGCAAGGCTGGGATGTGGAGAAGCCCACACTGGGTGAGAGCATGTTTTGGTGGTCACCTGGAGGGTGTCCAGGAGTCCAAGGAACCAGCTGACCATCATCCTGTCCATGTCTCCGACAGAAACACGCCCGAGGCCAGGTGCTCTTTGACATGGTGTGCGAGCACCTCAACCTCCTGGAGAAGGACTACTTTGGCCTCACTTTCTGTGATTCAGACAGCCAGAAGGTGAGAACAGGGGGGGTCCCTCTACAGCCACCCCCTCCAAGGTGAAGGCCCCACTGACCTACTGTCTCCTTGTTGCAGAACTGGCTAGACCCCTCAAAGGAGATCAAGAAGCAGATCCGCAGTAAGTGCCTGGGCAAGGTCCATCCTCCCCAGCCTTGGGGTGTCCCATGCGGCTCCTGGATGGCTCAGTGTGGCTGTCCTGTGGCAGGTCACCTCCCCTCCTGTCCTGGCGGGGACCTTTGGCAGCTGGCCTGGGGACAAGGACGCTATTGCTCATTCAGCTGTTTGTTACCCACCTCTTCTCTTACTCGTGAGAGGCGAGGGGGCAAAGGACTCAGTCTGTGCCAGTGGAGAACTGTCTGAGACTTGGTGCTGCTCTGGGCAACTCCTGCCCCATGCAGGGAGGACATGGATGGTAGGGAGAAAGGGGGGCCTTGCTGAGACAGGTCCTGGGGTGTATTTGCCATGGGATGGGGTGTATTTGCCTTGCTGGGATGGCAGAAGAGCTGTTGCCCAAGGTGTCACCTTCTGGGACAGAGGAGGCTTTTACTGGGGCACTAAGCTTGTGGCTCCTGCAGTTGTGATGCTTTGCTGTCCCCAGGTCTCTGTGGAAATTCCCCAAAAGTTCTTCTGGAGTCCCAAAAGCTGAGCCCCTGGCAGCCTCTGGGGCCCTCTTGTCCCTGCCCTTTGTAAGGCTTGTAGGAAGCAGCAGGATTCTCAATGGACACATGCGTGCTCCTGTGTCCTGCGTGCAGCCCGATGGGTGCTGTCCTGAACTGCTCTCTCCCCTCCCTAGGCGGGCCCTGGAACTTTGCCTTCACTGTGAAGTTCTACCCTCCAGACCCTGCCCAGCTCACAGAGGACATCACTAGGTGAGGACCATGGGCCTCCTTCCCAGGGAGTTGCAGCCCGCTCCAGAGGGCATCAGATTCCTTCCCAGGCAATCCCAGCCTGCTGTGGGGTGCACAAGTCTCCTTCCTGGAGAGCCCCAGCCTGCCCTGGGGGGCACCAGATTGGTTCCTGGGGAGCCCCACCCTGCTGCCCTGCCCCAGTCTGACTGCTTGCCCCTCCTGCAGATACTACCTGTGCCTGCAGCTCCGTGCTGACATCATCACGGGGCGCTTGCCCTGCTCCTTTGTCACCCATGCCCTGCTGGGCTCCTACGCCGTCCAGGCCGAGCTGGGTGACCATGACACCGAGGAGCATGTGGGCAACTACGTGAGCGAGCTGCGCTTCGCCCCCAACCAGACACGGGAGCTGGAGGAGCGCATCATGGAGCTGCACAAGACCTACCGGTGAGCCTCGGGAGGGGACAGCATGGACAGCTGCCCCACGCCCCTGGCTCGCCCAGCCACGTGTCCCTCTCTCTGTTTCCCTGCAGGGGAATGACCCCCGGGGAAGCAGAGATCCATTTCCTGGAGAATGCCAAGAAGCTCTCCATGTACGGGGTGGACCTCCACCACGCCAAGGTACAGGGCTGGGGGCTGTCAGAGCGCTGCCCCTTCCCAGCCTGCTCCTGCCCACTTTCCTCCTGTAGGGAAGGCTCCTGGCATGGCTTTGGGTGGCACCAGAGAAGCATCAGAGATCAAACTCCACCAGCCTGAGGTTCAGTGTTCCCTCTGCCAGCCAGCACTCTGCAGGAGGGAGGTGGCACTGCTGGCCAGGCTGGCTCTTGCCAAGCTGCTGACCTGTCCCCTCCTGTCCCCTCCAGGACTCAGAAGGCATCGACATCATGCTGGGCGTCTGCGCCAATGGCCTCCTCATCTACAGGGACCGGCTGCGCATCAACCGCTTTGCCTGGCCCAAGATCCTCAAGATTTCTTACAAGAGGAGCAACTTCTACATCAAAATCCGCCCGGGGGAGGTGGGTGCTAGGTGCTGGTGCAGCCCCTGGGTACCTGTCCTGAGGCTGATGGTGAGGATTTCCTTACCTGGCTCTGGCCTCCGCTCCAAGGATCCCACATTTATGACCATGCTGGCCAAGAGAGCACATTTCCTGTGGCATGGATTTTCTTTTGTGTTTTCTCGTGACTTCAGCAGCTGAGGATCCCATCCCTGACAGACACTGTGACCTGCTGATCATAGTGTATAGGACCATGCTGCTCCCTGGTATCGGGAGCTTGTCCAGGAATGGGGGTTGAGGGCAATTTTTGTCACATGTTCACAAGACTTTTTCATTTGTTCTCAGTCTTTATTTTCATTCATTTATGGTAGGAAAACACATTTCCACTCACACGTTCCAGCAAGCTGGAGGGCAAGGACAGCATACATGGGAGTGATGCCCTCAGACCAAAACAGCTGTAAAAGCTTTTTGTTTCTTAAGGGAATTTGTCTTGCACAGAAAAGCCATTTATGGCTGAGGAAAGTGCTTAGCCAGAGGTGTGGGGTGTATCCCATCACTCTGATGGGCATGGTGCTGAGCATGGACCATCCTACCATGGATTTGAAGAAGATTTTTGAGGGTCTTTTGCATGGTCACAGCTCCTGCCAGGGGAACCTGAGGATCTTGGCAAGGTCCTGGCATGTTTACCTGGGGAAGGATGGGCCTGTAACAGCCTGTCTCTGTCTCCCCCAAGTACGAACAATTTGAGAGCACCATTGGCTTCAAGCTGCCCAACCACCGCTCAGCCAAGAGGCTCTGGAAGGTCTGCATAGAGCATCACACCTTCTTCAGGTGAGGCACCTTCTCTAGACCTTCTCCAGGCCTCCTTTCCTGGCGTCAGACACATTCGTGCTTCTACTGCAGTGGGTGCACATGGGGAGCAGTGCCAGGGGGCCTGACTGAGGCTCGCTGACACCATCCCACCCCTGTGATCCCTAGGCTGGTGTCCCCAGAGCCGCCCCCCAAGGGCTTCCTGGTTATGGGCTCCAAGTTTCGGTACAGCGGGCGCACGCAGGCGCAGACGCGCCAGGCCAGCGCCCTCATCGACCGCCCTGCGCCCTTCTTCGAGCGCTCCTCCAGCAAACGCTACACCATGTCCCGCAGCCTGGACGGAGGTACAGGGGGACACTGCTGCACTGGCAGGGACAGGGGAAGATGGCCAGCCTCGCTGGGAGGGCTCACAGCAGCATCAGGCTTTCTTCTGGAGGCTGTCCCCAGCCTCATCCCCGTGAAACGGGGGCTGTCCCCACCCCAAGGGGTAGCTCAGACTGTGCATGAACAGGGGGATATGGTAGGGCTGGGGTCGGGCAGCTCAGGGACACATCACCCACTCCCCTGTAACCTGGGACCTCTGGGACTACCTGCCCTGGGTGTGAGCTGGCAAGGGCAGGGGGCCTGGGGCAGGAGCAGGGTGGCAGGGCTGCAGGGCTGCAGTGACCTGTCTGTCAGAGCTGGCTGGGGCAGGGTGGCAGGGTGGCAGGGCTGCAGTGACCTGGCTGTCCTCTGTGGGCAGAGTTCTCGCGCCCAGCCTCTGTCAGCGAGAACCATGACGCTGGGCCTGAGGGTAAGAAGCAGGATGAGGACAGTGAGTTTGGCAGCAGGAGGCGCTCTGAGACGGAGGATGAGGAGGTGACGACCCCGACAAAGATCAAGGAACTGAAGGTACAGCTGAAGTGGGCAGAAGAGGGCAGGGGTGGAGGAGTAGGTGGGCAGATCCCAGGCACAGGCAGCAGGGCTGGGCTGCAGGCAGGAAGGGTCACCTCGGGGCAAGGTCCCTGCAGCCCTGTTGGTGTCAGCTGTGCCCCAGGCTGGTGGGACCCTTTGGATGTGGCTCTTGGCCCCACCGGTGGAAGTGAAGCGGTTCATCTTAACTTGGATTCCCCAGAGCCCTCCAGGTGGTCTCAAGGCTCATCCCCAGGCAGGGCTGGACCTGGGAGCAGCCCGGTTCTGGGACAGGGATGGAGACAGGCTGAGCATATCAGTGCCCATTGCTGCTTCGGCACAGCCCACCCCATCCTGCCCAGGTCCCTGGGCTGTTCCAGCCCATTTCAGCCCCATGCTGGGAGGGGAGGGGGGTCCCTACCAGCCTATCAGCTTAACTGTGGTGTTTGTGACAAGTGCCCTCAACTGACCCTGCTGGTTACTTTTAACTCTCTCTTTGCTGCCAGCCGGAGCACGAAACAACCCCCAGGCACAAGCAGGAGGTATTCTCTCTCTGGAGTATCTTAGTCCTCATTGGTCCATCATATTGTCCATCCTTCCCAAAACAAGTCCGTCTGTCACCCTATTTACTGGAATACAAGATGCACCGGGCCAGGGGTTGGGTGCTGGAGGAGCCCGAGGAACAGACAGCTGGGGATCAGCTGTGGCATCTTCTATCCCACTAAGTAAGGTGGTCCTGATCATGCCTGTGAGCAAGAGCACTCCCAAGGACAGCCTCTGGCCCATTGGGATGACCTGGCTTCTGCTCGTGTTCCTGACCCTACCATGTCCTCACCTTGTGTCTCCTCTCCTGTGGAGCTAGTCCCATCCTCCTGGCACCCAACCCATGCTCTGCTCCTGCCTGACCCAAACTGCCTCATCCCCCGCTGCCCAGCTCTCCTGCAGCCCCCGAAGAGCTGGGCTGGGGCTCCCCAAGCATTGTGGCTGCCATCCTACCCCACAGGGGCCAAGAGGCTCTGAGCTGCCTGGGAGAGCCAGCTCTCACACCAGCCCTATGCCTGCTGACCCTAAGAGGGGCTGAGCAGAGAGGGAGGCTGAACCCTCCATGCACAAATTGTGCCTGTGGTGGCCCCATCAGGAACGATTTGTCCTGGCCTCAAATCCAGGGCTGCTCTCTGGAGAATCCCCTTTGTGAGGAGAGATCCCAGCTGGAGCTGCCAATGGGAGCATGGCCAGGGGCTGGGGTTGGCCGTACCGGCGCCGCCCAGGCTCCCTGTGCAGCCCCACCAGGGGTGGGCATCGTCCCCGACCCCGCCCGCCTCATCGCTTGCCCACTGCATGTGCATGTGCTGCGCCCAGCCCAGAGGTGGGCACACCTGAGCCCTCCTCACTTCAGACATGCAGGGCCAGGGCGGGACTTTTCCTGAGCTCTGCTGAGCCTTCTGCATCTGAAAAATTTGGTGGGGCTTTTCCTGGGACTCTCACAGGTCTCTGTTCTGTTGCTGAGGAGGTAGGAGGGAAGTGTTTGGGGGCCTCCTTTTGCACCTCAGGAGAGCTTTGGGTTTGGGTTGCAGGCAGAAGCCAGGTTCCTCCTGGGAGCCGGTTTGCCCACCTCTGCGGCAGGACGAGGGGGCACCCTGGCGCCGTGCCCTCACCGAGCCACACTCTGACACCTGACTCCTCTCGAGCGCTCTGAGCTGTCCTCTCTCCACAGTAGATCAGACCCACCCACTCTGTGCTGGTCCACAGGGATCCAGTCTTGGATCCATGCTGGACATCCCTGCTCAGCCCTAGGCCTCCACCCCTTTGTCAGAGCCTGCTCCAGAGCTCTTCTGGAAATGCCTTTCTGAGACAGAGCCTGGGCTCCCTCTGTGCTTGGCACCAGACAACAGCAGAGGCTGCTGGTGTTTCAAGCAGGGCTCCATTCCATACTGATCCCAAGGGAAAGCTGGGTGTCGCCTCCAGGAAGCTTTAGCTTGTCCCCAGCCAGGAGGACACAGAGCCCTGGAGATGCCCCCAGGCCACGCTGAGCCCTTTACCTGCTACATACTTTCTGCTACTGCCTGCAGTGAAAGAGCTCCTCCCTCCCCTACAGTGAGATTTGCAGACCATGGTGCATTTGGCTCCTGAGACCCTAAATTCCAACCCAGTGTGACACCAACCCTGCCGGTGCTCCTGCCCATCCCTTTGGACTGCGCTGCTCCTTTAACCATTACTCTCTTCTCTCCTTCCTAAGTTTTTAGACAAGCCAGAGGACGTTTTGCTGAAGCATCAGGCCAGCATCAATGAGCTGAAGCGGACCCTGAAGGAGCCTAACAGTAAACTGGTTCACAGGGACCGGGACAGGAGGCTGCCTTCCTCACCAGCCTCTTCCTCACCCAAGCACGAGGATGAAACACCAAAGGGAACCCCTGAAAAAGCCACTGAGGTTTGTTCTGCCGCTTCTCTTCCAGAGAGAATCAGGATCTGCTGGGGAGGAGTTCTTCAGCTCCCATGCTGCCCTGAGGAAGCTCAGTGGGAGTGACGTGCTGGGAAGAGGGGTGTTGTTTTTGTTTTGAACCATTTTCACTGCTGGTGGGGGTTCTCCCTGAGCACTGCAGGAGACTGAGAAGCCCTTGTCTGGAGGGGTTTTGGGGGTACTTGAGAGGTGGGCTTTGGCTCTGGTGGCCCACAGGATGAGGTTTTGCTCACTCTTCTCAGGAGCAGCCTGTGGGGTAGGGCCAGCGCAGTTCCTGCCCAGGAGTGTCCCTAGCACACCAGGACCAGGTTCCTGTGCAGGGGTGTCCCATGGTGCTCTCAGCAGTGGAACCTGGGTGGTGGGAGGAGGTAGAAGATGAGTGGTGCCATGCTGGCATTCCAAAGCCATATCTTCCCTTCTGGGCATTCTGCACACTGGCTTTGCACTGGGACCATGGGGGCAACAGGAGAATGCTGGAATTGGGGTGCCAGGACAGTCCCCGGTGCTGGAGGGGTGTGGCTGTGGCACGACTGGGCTCTGTGGCCTGGGGCCCTGCTGGGCTCAGTGCAGCAGCATGTGATAGGAGTGTCCCCCTGCCAGCCTGGTTGGCCTGTCCCTGCCAGGACATTCCCTGCCTGCTGTCCCTCGGCAGGGCTCTGAGCCAGTGCTGTGCCTGCAGCAGGGGACGTGGCTCCAGGAGAGTGGGTGCCACACATGGGGCTGCTCTGCCCTGGCTGCCCACTGTCATGGAGAGGGCACGGGCTCTGTGGGGAATTTGGGATGTGGCCGTGTTCCCACTGGGCCCCAGCACTGCCTGGAGATTGGGGCTGCAGGGGGGGCTGTGGCCCCTCACAAAGCACTCGGCTGGGAAGAGGAAGAGGGGCTTTTCCTCACATTGATTTTACCATGGAATATATCAGGTACAGAGATGTGAACTGAGCATCTAGCGCTGGCACAGCTGTGACCTCTGTCCATCTATCTATGAATCCTTCCATCCTTTCATCCATCCGCTCACCCACATGCCCACCCTTTGTTCCTTCATTCCTTCTCAAATTCTCCCTTTCTCTCTCTCTCTCTCTCTCTGTCTCTCTCTCTCTCTCTCTCTCTCTGTCTCTCTCTCTCTTTGTCTCTCTGCTTCTGTCTCCCTCTCTCTCTCCCCGTGGGTGCTGGGGTTTCCGTGTTGGCACAGACGATGGAAGAGGACACCTTAGACGATTTTGCATCTGAGCGTGGAGCTTCCCTAAGCATGGAGTCTTTTACGCAGAAAAGCCTTGTCTGCTCTCCTGAGGTTGTCACCATCCCCTTTCTCCCCCAACCTCTCACCCTCACCATGGGGGTCCCCAGCCTGCCAAGGGGTCTTTTGCCCTCTGAGCAGAGCTGCCCATGGGTGGGTCCCCTTTCTGGTGATAGGTGGGATCCCTCCCAGGACAGGGCTGTTGG
Organism: Chloebia gouldiae; assembly: GCA_003676055.1. Lineage (NCBI taxonomy): Eukaryota > Metazoa > Chordata > Aves > Passeriformes > Passeridae > Chloebia > Chloebia gouldiae. The sequence continues at coordinate 1,124,302 of QUSF01000097.1, read as the reverse complement.
TGAAATCTGTCTCTTGGCTGTTCCTGCTGGACTCTGAGATGTGTTTCTGGAGAGAGCTCCCAGAGCTGGTGCAGGGCCGTGCTGGAGCCAGTACTGAGGGCCCTAAGGCAGGGGTGACCCAATGGCCTGGACACCTGGGTGGCTGCTCCAACAGCCCCAGGCTGTCCTGGCTGCAGCTGGAGTTCCCTGGACCCGGGCAACCTGGCAAAGGACATCCTTGGACCCATGCCTGTGCACAGCCAGGTCACGCTCCATCAGTGTGTGGGGTGTGAGCTCTCAGCACCCCCTGTGTGCAGGTTTAGCTCAAGGGAGGGGACAGCCAAGAGTGGTGCCCTCTCGGAGCAGAAGCAGGCTGGGGTTTGAGCATTGGTTCTGGCAGGATTGGCCCCAGGGGCATGCAGTGCTGGGACACTTGTCCTGCCTGAGCACCCCAGAGAGAGGCAGAGAGGTGGGGGACAGGCTGGGCACACTCTTGCTCCATGTGGATGTCCCTTTGTCCATGCAGAAGTCACTAGCATGGGCAGGAGCCTGAACCTGGGTTGGCTGAAGCAATCCAAAGGAGGCAGGATGGGGGTCAGGGAGGGCTTGGGCACAGCCTGGGCTTCAGCGAGGATATGGCACCTTCAACAGAGCATGTTGGCACCCTCCCCATTCCAGTATTTCAGAGCTGGAGGACAGAAACAGCAGGTGTGAAGTGCACACACGTCTCCTAAGTCAGTCTTGCCCTTAGTGTGCCTAGCCTAGGCTGGGGTACAGGTGCTAAGGTGGCCTCACCTGTGGTTTCTCCAGGCATTTGTGACTGAGACTCAGCCCTGGCATGTCCCCACGTATCCCCACAGGCCAGAGCCTCTGGTCTCCCTGAGAGATTCATGGCCCTGAGGGTGTGATGGCACAAAGACAGCACATTTGCAGAGCCTGGCTCTCTCATCACTGCCAGAAGGTCCCCTGGTGCCCATGGGCTGCAGGCCCACTGAGGTTGGGTGGTCTGTCACTTCCAGCCCTCTGTCCCCACTCCTGCTGGAAGACAGGAACACTAGACTGGGCAGTACCAGGAGCCTCTCCAGTGCCCTGTTTTCTCCCAATGTCTGATTCCCTCATTATCCTTGCCTAAGGCTCTGCTTTCCTCTCAGGTGAGCTGGGTCTCCTACAAAGCAGAGAAGGGCAGCAGGGGCACTGAAGGATGCCCAGGGAAGAAGCCCCCCCATGTGTCTGGAGCTCTCTGAGGTTTTGGCCCCCATTGGAAGGAGCAGAGGCTGTCTCTGCTCCCTGCTGTCCTCTTTCCTTTCTGTCTGTTGTGCTGCCTAGGCCACAGTGGGAATGGCCTTCCCAGTTGTTCTTGTCCCTAGAGGAGATGCATGGGGAAGGAGGGAGGGAGGGCAGGAAGTGGGGCCAGCCTTGGGAGGTCAAGGCTGGTCTCTGGACAGAGCCTTTTCAGAATCATCCCTTCAGAGGCAGCTTTGTTGTGGCTCCATCCTTCAGCCCACTGACTTCCAAAGCTCATGAGATCCCTGCTTCCCTGGGGGGTGTGCCCCAGTATCCAGAGATTTGCTCCAAGCATTCCCCAGAGCCCTCAGGCTCTGGAGACAGAGGGCTGTGAGCTGTGGCCAGAAGCCTCCAGAGCAGAGTTCGCATCACACCAAGGAAGAGCTGGATGTCCCTTCAGCTGGGCTGTGCTCATCTCAAGAGTCTGAGGAGAAGGAAGAAGCTGATTTGGAAATAAATCTGAAACTTTGGGGTTTTCCTGACTGAGTGAATAGGTCCTGTCATGGATGAACATGTTCAGGGGCCAGACTTCTTGATGTACATTTATGTTGGGCCTTAACTCAGAAGAGGAGCCTGAAGAAAATCATCCCGTTTGCCCAGGGAAGATCTCCTCCAAAGGACTCTGGTTTGCATCCAGAGAAGAGGGATGAGAGGGCTTTGCTGAGGAGATTTGTACATGTGCCCACAAGCAGTCCATCCTTGTCCAGGCTGTGAACAGGTCCAGCAGTGGGACAGCAGGGCAGGGGCAGGAGAGAAGCTGCTGCACCCTCAGGAAAGTGAGCGGTGTCCTGGCTGAGCATGGCTGCTGAACAGCAGGAGGGAGTGAGGGAATGAGTGCCCGAGAGCCTCCCAGTCAGGGGGATGCTGCTGCAATGGCTCAGACCCACCTGGGAACAACCCCAAGCTGCTGCTCCTGGCAGGCATTGATGGGCTCTGTTCCCAGTTCCATGAACTGGGAAGGAACAAAAGCTGCACTGGAAGCAGGAGTGGAGGAAGGGAGCTGGACAGCAGCTGGTCCAGGGTAAGGGGCTGTGGGAGAGGCTCGTGCTGGAGGGGGCTGAAGGTCAGGTCTCCTGCAGACCCTGTTTCTCAGTGGGGCTGCTTGGCCAGGGCAGAGTCCCTGCCAAGGATCCCTCTGGCACAGAGGAGGAAGGTGCCTGTGCTGCCCATCCCTGTGGATGTCCTGGCACTGTGAGGAGCTGGTATCTTCCTGCCTTCAGGGGTGGGGTGTTCTCTTGGAGGCCCATGGGCTGTACCCCAGCACAGCCCCTGAGTGCTTCCTTGCAGGCTCCTGGGGATTTCTGGGGGCAGATGGAATATTGGCAGAGCCTGGGGCAGGGGCAGGCAGGAGACTGCAGCGAGGGCAGGGGCAGGGCTTGCAGCACCATGCTGAGGGAGCTCTGCTTCCTTTGGCACCTGGCAGAGAAAGCAGCAGTTGGGAATGGCATTTTTCTGCTGGGGGCTTTCACTGACTTCTCATTTCCTTGGGAGCTCTTCCACTAGTAACTAGTTTTCCTCCTCTCTTTCTCTCCTCTAATATTATCTTCCCTTCTCTCCCTCCGGCTCTGCTCCCCTCTCCCCCTGTTTCCCTTTTCCAGTATCAGTCACTAGGTGTGCATTTTGGGGGCAACTGCTCCAAATGTTCCGCCAGCCCCCTGCATGGGGCGAGGCTCACATTTCCATGGATTGCTGTTCCTGGTTGGAGGGGGAGCAGACATGCAGTCCCCTCCCTGAGCCTGGAGTGCATCCTGGTGCCAATCTTTGCCCAGGCAGGCTGTGCCATGGGCAGTGCCAGCCCCATGGGGAGCCCTAGCATTGCCCTCCTCTTACGCTGCCAGGGTGGCTGAGCTGCCTCATGGTGCAGATGTTCTCCTGAAACTCTCTTCCTGTGAGTTACTTGCTACCTGCTGTTCCAAAAGTGGCTGGATATTAGCAGTGCTTTGTTCTTGGCCCTCAGGCCTTTAGCTGACGTGCAGGATGAGCATGTGGATGTACAAGGTGTCCCTGGCAGCAATGACCTGATGTCCCCTGCCAGCAGCACAGTGACATTCCCGCTGTGGCCATGCTGCAGGATGCTCCGTGGCCTTTGCTTGGTCCTGCTGCTGAGCCTGTGGTCTTTTACACTTCACAGGGAGCCTTTCACAGGTGACAGTTTCTGAACACTGCTTTTCAGCATGGCTGGGTTCTGAGGGGATGTCCCTGGTGAGCTGGAAAAGAGGGATGGCCTTTTGGGGAACCGCAGCATCTGGTAGAAAGGGACAGGGCCTTGCTGATGGCTTGCAGTGGTTTCTTTCCTGCTTGTGTTCTTGGCATTCTGACAAATTCTTAGGGCACATAGATGAAGCTGAGAGTGAAGCTGCCCAAAACCCAGGGCCTTGCTTCCAATGAAATCTCACCCCTGGGAATTGCCAGAGCCAGCTGAAAACAAGGGGGCAGCCAGCTGTGTTCCCCAGCCTCCAGAGAGACCCTGGTGGTTGTTAATGTGTCTGCTGAGAGCTCCACTCCCACTCTGTGCCACCAGCAGAGCCCCAGGTATTGCAAGTGTGTCAGGCAGCCACCACGCAGAGCAAAGCATTGTCCCCAGAGAGGGCACTGGCTCAGTCCCCAGTATGGCATCAGCCCTTTATTTCCAGTCCCCCTCTCCATCAGTGAGTTGCTAGGCTCTTTGTACAGAGCCTCAATCTGGCCTTGAACAATAGTAATAATAGTAATAATAATAATATTAATAAGAATAATAGTAATAATAATATTAATAAAGACGACGATGATGATGTTGCCAGTCCCGTGCCAGGCAGACCAGCTGTGCCAGCAGCAGTCGGGGCTGGGGTTTCCAATGCGTTTAACTCTTCTTGCTCCAATTGCAATACAGGGCTCGGAGCACTGGGTATTTATAGAGAGAGAAGCCCCTAGGCTGGAAGCTGTAGCTCTGAGGAAAACTCTGAGAGCCAAGACGGAAGAAGCACATGCAGGGACCTCGGAGGGGAACACAAGTGGGAGCCTGACGAAAGTGGTGGTGACGGTAGGGAAAGCCAAGGACATGGCAGGCCAGGAAGAGCCAGCAGCTGCAGCCTTGGAGACGAGGAAGAGAGCCAAAATGATTGCTAGTCCTGAGGATTTTGAGTCTGTGTGGGAGGATGATCTCTATGAGAAGGAAAGCAGGGGTGAGTCCAGCCCGGGGGAGGCACATCCACCCACTGAGAGCTTGGAGGGGGAGCCCCAAGAGCCAGGCAAAGGCACAGCCACCAGGGAGCCAGGGCTGCCCAAGCCCTGTCAACAGCCTGAAGAGAGGCAAAGGACCAAGATTTTAGAGCCAGAGCCTCGCCAGGGAGAAGATGAGGTGCTCTCCAAGGAATGTGCTTCTGCAGCCTTCAAGAAGCAGGAGGCTAGAGTGCCAGCCACAGCCCCGGAGCTCCTGAAAATTAAAGTGAAGGCTGGTGATGACAGCTCAGAGACTTCTGCAACCCAGAGGATCATCTACTTAGGAGATGCAGAGGGGGAGGAGAAGGACAGTAAAACACACCTGGTCTCAGACACTGGCGGGTGCCTTGGCTTGGAGGAGAGACCAGAAGCCGCAGTAAACGCAACCAGGGAGGGATCTGGGCACGCCGCACCTGTGGCAGAGGGGGTCCAAGCCCTCTCGTCAGCAAGTCACCAGCACAGGACAGTGTCTGAAAAACCCACTGGAGCCCTGGAGATGCCTGGGATAGGCTGTGATGGGACCAGCTATGGGGGACATCCCCTCTCAGGGTGGGAAGAGCTGTCCCGGCAGCCAGAGAAGGCACCTGGTGTTGGGGTGCCTGGAGGAGCACCCACGGGAAGTAAAGCCCTGCTGTGTTCCCAGGAGGTGGGACCAGAGGAGCTGCAGAGCTCGGTGGGAGACTTGAAGCTATGTGGCCTGGCAGGGGATGGCCCCAGGGCTGAGGAGCACAGAGGGAGCCCAGCACAGTCCCCAGACATCTGCCCAGCACTGGAAGGGCTCTTGGGAAGAGTTGGAGCAGACAGTGACAGGGAGGAAAGTGCCAGAGTGGTTCTTCAGATGGAAGAGATAGAGCCCAATTCGCCTCCATCATCAGCTGGGTCTTGGCAGGGCCGCACTCACACCGTGGGGTTGGAGGGGGATAAAGCCAGTGTTCCTGTCCCTCCACTCCTTCCCCAGAAACCCAGCCCAGTCCCTGCAGAGTCATCTCTGGGTATGGAGCCTCAGGGCACAGACCTGTCCCTGGGCACCAGCCCTGCCAAAGAGGTGGCCATGCCCAAGCGTGTGAGCCCCTCCATGCAGGTGGCACTACCTGTGGGCACTGATCCTGAAGCTAAAGAGCAATCCCAAAATGTGGGATTTGCCTCATGGAAACCCTATCAGGGAACAAGTCCTGTTACAGGAGAACCACCCCAAAACACAGACACTGCAGCAGAGTCAATCCAGGTTAGAGACCTGGCCATCAGGGAGGTGGCCCAGGACATGGACACAGCACAGAACCATGTGCCTGCCACTGAAGAGCCACTGCAGGAGGAGAAGCCCATGATCAAAGAGCTCTTCCAGGGCTCAGGGTCAGGGAAGCTGACCAGAGATGAAGGCTCTGGGATGGAAGAACTGTCCTGTGACAAAAGCCTTGGCACTGCTGAGCTGTCCCCCAAGGGAGAAGAAGCAGAACACCAGACTGAGACAATCCTGAGGGACTTGTCCCTCCACACTGCACATCCCAAAGCACAAGAGCCAGACCAGGACTCGGAGTTCAGTGTTGGACAAGATCTGCAGGGTGGGAGCCAGGCAGTCACAGAAGGCACCAGGGACAGTGACCTGGATCTGGGGCAGCCACTGCAGGATGACTTCCCTCCCAGAGCAGCTGTTGATGTCCCACACTTCCAGTTCCCTACAGCAGGATTGTGCCAAGGAAGCAAGGCATCCCAGCTCCCTGCCCTGGTGAATGAAAGCAGGGCAGGGCAATCAAGTGGTGGGACACATTCAGCAGAGCCTGGGGTGTTGGTGTGCATGGCCGGGCTGGCAGGAGCTGTGGCCCAGGAGCATAGGGATGCTACTGTGGCCCCAGGAAACCAGGAGGACAGCAAGAGCTACAGGGACACTTCCGTGGCCTCCAAGATCAAGATGTTTGAGCAAGGCGAAGCAGAGCGAAGGGCAGCTCAGGAGAGACAGGAGCATGTGCCTGAAGCTGAGACATCGGTGACAGCCACGGGGAAGACAAATCTGGCACAGGATGTGCCTTTGAGCACCGTCCTTGCCTCACCCCCTGCAGTGGGACCTGTGTCCAGTGTGGGCTCCTTGGCCCTCGGGCAAGGGGCTGGTTCAGGAGGCACCTCCCAGCCTCACTCCCTGAAGGAACGAGTCACTGCTGAGCCTGAGCACAAAGAAGACAGTGCTGACCTGGCCTCGCCGGACTCCGGCTGTGAGCTCACCCTAGCCGAGGCCGTGGTAACTGCACTGAACCGTCCAGACGGAACATTCGTGCGCATGTTCTGTGGCTCTGCCCATGTCCAGTGGCTCCTCACATCCATTGACTGGCAACAGGCGCTTTGCATCCCTGTCCTCTCTGTCTGTATGTGTGGTCAGGCTTCACTGGCTGCATGCGCAGCCGCTGCCCAGTCAGTTCATCAGCTTTTGTTTTGCGCCCCCCCCCCCCCCCCCCCCCGACATTTTGGCTCCCTGGAGAATGCTGCTCGCTGAACCCAGGAGGGGTACCCAAGCTCCATGGCTGGGAGCAGGAGAGGGCACCATGGGGGTGGCTGGAGGCGCTGGGACTGTCACGGACACACAGCCCCAGCAGCAGCGTACCCACGCTTCCAGCTTCACTCCTGCATTTCCTACATTGGTTGATTACCCCTTCTTGCTTAGCTGCCACCTTGCTCTGCCTTCAGCCAGCTGGTGGCCGGGTGATTGAGTAGCTTCCCTCGCTCTCGTGAGCGCTAAAGCAGCTCCTGCAGAGTTCATTTCCTTCAGACTAACCCTTTTCTCTAATGCAGAGCAAATCTCAGGAACCAAGTGGGGAAGAAAAGCATTTATGTGACCCATCAGTAAAATCCAGCCTGAAAGAAGAGAATGTAAAGGCTGCTGTTCCAGTGGTCTCGCAGGTCTCAGTGCTGTTTTGCTAAGTGCTTCTCCCAGCAGTGTGAGCACTTGTCCTGCGGCCAGGGCTGTGCTGCCCCTCCACTCCCCTTGCAGGGCTCTCTGTATGTATTGGTCAGACACAGACCCCCACACGTGTCTGCAGGCGTGCTCCCCCAGTGCTGCTGGACACCCTGTGTTTCGCCCATACCTCTCAACCTCCCACAGTGCCAAGGGAGGGGTGTGCTGGCACAGTCTGGCCCATGGGGGATGGCCCTGGCTGCAAACACTTGGAGCAGAGGCCAGGAGATGGGTTTTCCTCTGGCATTGGTGGGCTTAGAGCTGTTCCTAAGGGACAACTGGGTGTAGATTTCCCATGGCTTCATGGCAGAGTGTGGCAATGGGACACGTCCCCTCCAATGGCAGAGTTGAGAGGTATGTCCGTGTCTGGAGAAGAGTGGATGGAGGGAGGTCATCCCTTGGCTCTGGCCATGCTGTCAATTACACTGACCAGGTCACCCTGAGACTCACCTGAGGCCTCTGGAGGGGCAGGTGGTGTCAGTGGGGCAGACTCACCCTGGGGCAGCTGTTGGGCTGGACCTCCCCCCAGGGTGATGCTTCACAGGATGCTCGGTGGAATTGGCTCACTCCTCCTCAGTGGAATTGGCACCCTCCTTTGCTTCTCCCTCACCGTGCCTGGCTGTTGGGTCCTTTCCTTTCAAACTCTTCTCTCTTTCTTTCCATTGTTTGTTTTTTTGAGTCACTGACATCTGATAGCCCTTCGCCTGAGCTCTTTCTGAATGTCTCCTGTCAGACCCATTGTTTTGCATTCATCTGCTTCCACCAGCGCACTGAAGTGCCTCCAAGCTGGCCAAGCTTTTTTTTTTGTCTGACCGAGCCTTTTTGAGATTATTCATTGCCAACAAACTTTTGGCACAATCCAATGGAGTTGCCTTCTCTCCCCCAGCAAAACCACTGCTGTCAGAAAGGTTTCGGTCTCCATGCTTGAGTTGTGTTTGACTCTACTCTGTGATGTTTGCTGCAGCCTTCCTCCTCCTCCTCCTCCTCCTCCTGCTGCCGTGTCCCCGCTGGCGCTGCCCCGCGGTGCTCACGGTCCCATCTCTCCACGGTTGTGTCTCCTTCAGAGAGCAGGTGTGAGGGAGGGCCCTGAGGAGAGGGTGAAACCGCCCCGGCACAGGGCCCCCGAGAGTGACACCGGCGATGAGGAGCCCGACCAGGAGAAGGACTCGGTCTTCCTGAAGGACAACCACCTGGCCATTGAGCGCAAGTGCTCCAGTATCACTGTCAGCTCAACCTCCAGCCTGGAAGCGGAGGTGGACTTCACCGTCATCGGGGACTTCCATGGCACAGCCTTTGAGGACATCTCCAGGAGCCTGCCCGAGCTGGACAAGGACAAGAGTGAAACAGAAGATGAAGGCTTGGTTTCCTTCCAGCACACTGACAAAGTAGTTCCTGGACTGGAAGAGGATCTCAAAGGCAGGGATAAGGTCTCCCAGCCCAGCCCAGATGTCTCCCAGCCAGAGGTACACAGGGACACCATTCACTGGGACCAGCCTGGTGCCATCGTGCCTCCATGTCCCTTGTGCCCAGTGTTGCCTGGCGGGTGTGCGCTCCTGGCTGGTTTTGGGGAGCATGCTGGCTGCTGCCCCACGTTCCTGCCTGTGCACGCTGTGTCTGTTGCATGGCTCCATCATGTGTTTTGTGCATCTGCTAACCAGGAGGAATCACTGTCATCTCTGTCCCTGCGTGTGGCTGCCCCACTTTCAGCCCACAGCAGCATGTGCACTGCAGGGAGGGCACGTGGCACTAACCATCGGAGCTGTCCTCGTGTCCTGCATGAATTCAGTGACCCGTCTGTGTAGTGCAAAGCCATGTGCTGCCCACTAATCTCTCTGGTCATGCTGGGGCTGGGAGGGATTGGCCTTGTGGAACTGCCCTGGAGCTCATGGAGGGTCACTTTGTGCTGGGAGGGGTCATAGCAGGGCTAACAAAATTGCATGTGCATGTGTGTGGAGCCGATTGCACTCACAGGGATGGAATAGCAGAACCAGCCCCAGCTCTGTGTGGCCTTGTCTCTGTGCTGGGCCAGGGCCATCTCCAGCCCACCCACCTAGGGAAGCCTCCAGCCCTGCAGGTAAGTCCTCAGTGCTGGGCAGAGCTGCTGAGGTTAGTCCAGACCTAAAGCCATTAAAGAGCTGCAGAATTAGAGGGCGCTGTCTCTGAGCCAGCCTGGAAACACTGGTGTGGAGCTGTGGCCGTGGGGGATCTGCTCCAGGGCCAGTGTGGGCAAGGGGCTGTTGGCTCGGGAATACTGAGCACTGGTGAGGCATCCCCCGTGCAGGAGCCCTTGGCAGCTCCAGTTTCCTGCATCAGGGCAGTGCTGGCAGCCTGTGTCCATCCCCCCAAGGCTCTGACACCCTGGGTGTACCCAGGGACATGAGGGGCTGGTACAGATCACAAAATGGCTGCAGCACAGGCATGAAACTGGTTTGGTCGATTTCACTTGGCTTTTGAAGGACAGTTTGTCCTTATCCATGGTGTCTAAAAATCTATCCAAAAATCCCAGGGACAGAGGAGCAGGCCTGATTTGGGGGGTGTGGGTCACAGGGCACTGTGGGTGGTGCCTGTCTGCCCAGGGCAGCAGCCCTGCCTTACTGTTTGCCTGGGTAGGACTCAGTGTGACATTCACAGAACGTGGTGTGCATGGCACCTGTGAAGGAGCCGGGCAGGGATGCCATGCCAGGGGCTGCTGCACAAGGAGCAGAGAATTGGAGTGGCTGGGTTGGAAGGGACCTTAAAGGTCTTTCCAGTGCCGTGCCATGGACAGAGCACTAAGGGCTGTTGGCATTGTGCCCCAGGGCCTGGCTCTGCTGACTCTCTGCTGTTCCTCCTGAAGCCTTCAGCCCCAAAATCAAATGCTGTGACTGTGAAGAAGCCCGAAGTAGAAGTCTCCACTCCCCATTGGGTCAGCATCACAGACACGGCCCAGGTGACATGGTGGCTCCCCAGAGGCTGAGCCCTGAGGCTTCCCAAAGCCTCACCCCACCAGAATCTGTCCCTGGCAGTAGTGCTGGGAGGGCAGGGGCTTTTTGGGGTGGTTGGGGGTCTCTGTTCGCCCTTGGCTTGCTAAAGTCTCCAAAAAACACAAACTAAAGCCCAGCCAGAGATGTTTTCTGAGTGTCCCTGGCCCTACCTGCCATGCCTATAGTGAACATCTATAGTGGGTGACAGCCACCAACTGTCTGTACATTCATGGCCCTCCCTGGCTTCCTCTGGCAGCAGTGTATGGCCACATTGTTCCTGCAAGTGTCACCCACTCCCTGGTGGCACCTTCAGCCTCACCTGGTTCCCTTTGCCCTGGCAGGTGGACAGAGGCACCCCGGGCAGCAGGGACACCACCATCAGCACTGCCCAGGCTGGCACCACAGAGACAGCGCTGGTGACCTCAGTAAGTGGGGCTGGCCATTGAGGGCAGGGGAGCCGCTGTCCCCTGCGGGGGTGACTGTGCTGCGGGGACCCTGCCCCACTGGGGGTGTCTTTGGAGGGTCACACCTGCCACGTTTGCCCCATGCCAAAACGAGCCAATGTGCCTGTCTGCTCTTCTTTCAGGATCATGGCACCAAGGCTGGCAAAGGAGCTGCTCCCACGATAGACCTTCGCTCCCTGTCACCGGTGAGGGGGCACATGGTGCCACCAGCAAGGCCAAGATGGGGAAGGCAACCCTCTAGGGCTGAGAGTGGGTGGGATTGGTCCCACTGGGCCCTGCTGTGTTCCTAGCACTGGCACCTAGCTGCTGTGTTGGTACTGGAAGGATGCTCAGAAGTTTGGAGAGAAAGAAGTCAGGAGACCTCGACCTCTGGGCTTTTTCCTATGCTAGATCTGTACCTTGAGCATCTGCCTGAGGAGGGTAATTCCCAAAATTTCCTCAGTCCCCGGGGCAGTGGGCTGAGATGCATTTAGCCCTGGGTGTCCTGCAGGGTCGCCCAAGACCACCCACAAAGTCTCTTGACTCCCAGTGGAAGTGATGGCCACCAACCATCCTGCTCAGCACAGCCCTTCCTCTGGAAAGGGATTTCTTACTCCACCCCTTCATTTTTGTGGGGTCCAGCCTAGCCAAACACCAGATGCTGCCCCAGGCTCATCTCTGTGCTGCAGGGAGAACAGAGCTGGCACTGGAGCTGGGGTACCAGTGCATCCTTCCCAGCCTTCCTTCCCCGACTTCCCAGGCCTTGGCCTGCACAGTAGGATGGACAGAGACAGAGGCAGCCTGAGAACTCTGTGCTAGAGTGGCCCTGAGGGTGTGCAGGGAAGAGCCAAAAGCAGCCATGAGACCCTGTGCCCACTGCAGAGGCCCTCTACAGCTGCTGTAGGCCTGGGATACCTGTGGAAACCTCTCCCTGTCCCCTCCAAGCCCTTGGTGCAGTTGAAAGCACAACTCATTGCCTTTTTCCCTTGCCATCTGTCCCCTCCCGTGCTTGGCTGAGAGGATACATTCCAGTGGGGAGGGCCTGGCTGGCTGGGAGCTGGGCTGGGGCTCCCCCAGGATGTCCCCTGAATGCACTGCTTGTGTCCCACAGATCTCGGGTGGCTCCGCTGGCAAGGAGGTGCTCACCAGCATATTCAGTGCCACTGCAGAAACGCTCTCCACCTCCACCACCACCCACGTTACCAAGGTGAGAGCAGCTCCAGGGCTTCCTGAAGGCCACTGGAATTAGGGAATGGGTGGATTTATATTGTGCTAGGTACAGCAGAAAGGGCCCTTCTCCTTCCAACAAGCCAAGAGCTGTGTGCTGTCCCATGGGAATGGTGATCCCACAGAGTGCTCTGTGCCCTGGGTGCTGCCTGTCCCATCCAGCCAGGTGTGACCCACAGCAGGCAGGCGCAGCCAGGGGTGTGCATTCAGCCAGGGGCAGGCCAGAGGTGGGAAGTGAAGGAGACGAGGCTGCATCAGAAGGTCTTACTCATGGCTGTTGCATCCTCAGATTAAATACATGCTTTTCTTCCAGGGAAAAGGGGATAGGATGGGAGGAAGTTTCCTCAAGTTGCACCAGGGGAAGTTTAGATTGGGTATCAGGGAAAATTTCATCATAGAAAGGTGGTTGGGCACTGGCACAGGCTGCCCAGGGCAGTGGTGGAGTCTCATCCCTGGAGGGGTTTCAAAGATGTGTAGCTGTGGCACCTGGGGACATGTTCAGTGGTGGCCTTGGTAGTGCTGGGGGAACAGTTTCCCTTGGTAATCTCAGAGAACTTTGCCAGCCTCAGTGATTCCATGATTCTATAAAGATAGCAGCAGCTCTTTGAGGGAGCTGAGCAGGAGAAGGGTGCTTGGCACCTGGCCCAGCCCTTCTCCTTCCCCCATGGGGGCTGCTGTGTGCCACACTTCTCCCTGAGTCAAGGGCAGTGGGATCTCTGCTGAATTAAGGGGCAGTTCCTGAGGGGATGCTGGTGCTGTTCCTGCTCCCATAGCAGAGTTGCCCTGCCTGGAGTGGCTGCTGGGACAGAGGTGAGAGCTCTCCTTCTCCTCACACAGACTGTGAAAGGAGGGTTCTCCGAGACCCGGATAGAGAAGCGCATCATCATCATGGGAGATGAAGATGTGGACCAGGACCAGGTAGGAGCAGGATGCCCCGCCTTTGTCCAGTTCTGGCTGTCCCTGGATGCAGCACTGCATGTTTCTACTTCTAGTTGAACCTGTTTACTGCTTTTGTCCAAAAACTGACCACCGAGGCCCCAGACCTGTCCAGCAGGGCACGTTCCCAGGGTGCAGTGACCCTCAGGCCATCTCCCACCATGAAACTATGGCAAAGGCCACATCCTAGTGCAGAACAGAGTCATGGTGTCACTTTTTAATGGTCATAAACATATTTCTAGGTGCCCTTTCTCTGTTGAAATACTCCAAAGTGACCCAGGTCACCTCTCTCTTCCAGCACAATCTCATTACAGGTTGAGTCTCTCCAGGTGATGGTGCCTCAGTGTCAGAGGACAAATGTAACACACTTTTGTGATGAAATAACAAAGACTGACACAAATCTCATTTTCCTGTGGCCTCACCCTTTGGGATTTGTTACTTAAGAAAAAAATAAAGAGATAAAATAATTAAAAGGCTCTAAATTAATTTTTAGAATTATGATAATGAATTTGATAATTCCTGTAGATTTTTCTAGTGTTTTCCTTTGCCCAGGTTTCAGTAGCACATCTGTACAGAAAAACAGCAGAGAAAGGCAGCTCATGAGGGCTCCCAATCATGGATGAATTCCCAATCATGCTGGATTCCCATGCCGGGCTTCAGCCTCGTCTGCCAGGCTGCTGTGGGTTCAGCTCTGAAGCCCTGCATTCCTATCCTCCTGGAATCCGACTCTGCTCCCTGGAATCCTACTCAGCTGCTTTCTGGCTGCAGTCAGGGTGCCTGATTGCAGGAGAGGGAGGATAAATGCTCTCTCTCACCCTTCTGCTTTCCAGGCACTGGCATTAGCAATCAAAGAGGCAAAACTCCAGCACCCTGACATGCTGGTAACCAAAGCTGTGGTGTACAGAGAAACAGAGCCCTCTCCAGAGGAAAGGGACAAGAAACCTCAGGTAGGTGGAGAAGCTGCCAGGGGTGATTTACACCTGCTGGTAATGGGGGTGTAACAGGTCACTATCTCTGGTCCCCACCAGCCACAGATGGTGGCTCTGGGCATGGCCACCTGGTTGTGGTCAGAAAGCCACTACCATGTCAGTGAAAGCAATGCTGTGGTTGTCACCCTGCTGTCCTGCTCAGCACAAGGCTCAGAGGCATTTGATGTAAAAAGGAAAGGACCTGGAAAGGACCTACTCATCCCCCTGGAGTGGGGAGGAGTTTGAGGGGACCTTGGGTTTGTGGATAGGCTGAAGCACTTGAATGCAAGTTATGCAAAGCCGAAGTATCAAACCAGTGCTGGCAAAAATGATAATTTCTTTACAAAAACTCTACAGATTTTCAGTCCCACTTGGATCCTCAGGCTGGGTTTTTATACACACACAGGTATAGGCAGCAGCACACAAGGTTTGCACCTCCCTGCAGACACCCCAAAGCTGTCACAGTCCCAGACACTTCTCTAGGGCATGGGGAGTCCTGCCCCACCCTAAACCCCCTATTTGACCGCATTCCCCCCCTGTCAGCCAGGAGATGCGGCTCCTCTGGGTTGGCACAGCCACCAGACTCTGTGTGGGAGCAGTGGGGACAGAGGTGGAGAGGAGAAGGAAGAGTTTTGGGGGCTCTGACAGCAGCCAAGGTGAAGGTGCATTTGGAGAGGCTCCTCAGAACTGGGATTTTCCATTTCTTTATCATATGAAGGTTCTGATTGGCAGCTTTTAAGCCTGGAAAAGCAACCAGCAATGCAGCTGGGAAGGTCATGCGAGGCTGGTGGAGCTGCCTCATCCTGTCCCACAGTTCAAACAAGTCCAGACATTCCTGCATCCCATAGGATCCACCCAGTTTTAGTGGAATGGCTTAAAGTGAGGGAGCGGCAGCTCCCCTCATGTCCTTCATGCACCAACACCAGCCCAGTGCCTTAATTCCTGCTAATTACCAGAGCTCCTCCTAACTAAATGTAAACTGTGGCCCCAAGTGTTTTCTATCCAGTGCCTTCATCCAAAGAGGAGCCTCCATGGACTGCCACTCCATGACTTGGTCCTTTCTATCTGCCTTGCACAGGAATCTTGACCAACATGTTCCTGGAAGCCAACATCTATATTCAAACCTGGAGAACAGGGGAGAAGGAGCCTTCATGCTGGATTTGTCAGCAAGACATAGACATCCTGGCTGCAATGTTCATGGCAAGAGACAAAAATTTTTAAAAAAGGAATAGCAAATATATTATATATATATATACATACACACATATATATATATAAAAACAGGAAACAAAATGCATCCTTGCACTGCTGCTATATGCTGGAAACAAATAGCAAACAATACCACCAACAAACAAAGGCAACCCTCTGCAGATAAATTGAAGAATTTCCTGGATTGGTGATCAAATCAGATTTAAAAAGTCATAATAATAACCATAATCTTGGTAACAATACAATAAGCCACCATCTTGCATGTTACATGAAAGGACACACAATCATGAGTTCATTTGTTGCACACTGAATGGAAAGGAAAATTGCTTTGCAACAAAGCAAGTAAGCAAACTGAAGTAAAAACCACAAGCAGAAGTAAAACCATTCCCCACCTCTGGAAAGACGAGAGAAAAACATTGAAGTTATGACCTTAGAGTTATTTTCCAATTCACAAGTGTCGTTCCCCCCTTCCCTTCTTTCCTTTTTTTTTTTTTTCTTTTTGGGGGGGGGGGGGGTTCTGTTAACTTTTCCCCTTCCCTTCCTTATCTTCTCTGTGCACTTGTCCAGCCTCTTGTTCTCTGAAGGTATTTAGGAATGGGTTTCATTTCAAACAAAAGCAAATGATATGTACATGGTTTCTCATCTCTAACGAGCAGCCTGTGGGGTTTCATATGGATGTGCATTTCAGTTCTGTATATTATTCTATATAACGGAGGGGGAGGGAGGGAACAATGCTGAAATAATTCAACAGTGATGGTACAGACGGTGCCAACATTTTGAAATTGTTAATTCTTGGATTGACTGTGGTTGGTGTACTTGAAGACCCAGATCACACATGGGACACTGAATCCCACAAGAAGGAATGGGAAAGGTTTTGGCTGCTGCTGGCTGGGGGGAAAGGGGAGGGGGCAAGGGACAGGAATGTCCTGACGGTGATCTGCAGTGTGTGGTGGTGAGGTTTGGAGGGGCACAGAAAGCTCCAGCTCCAACCAAGGCAGGATGGGCTCCCAGCCCCTCAGAGCCAGAGCTGCCCCCAGGGTCAGCTGGGAGCGAAGTGGGAGCCGCAGGGCTCGGGGGCTCCCCTGCAGGAGCCCTGCCAGTAGGTGGGGTCGGTTTGCTTTGTTTCTGGTTCCCAGTAATGCAGGTTCTTGAGTTTTTAAGTAGGGTCAAAGGCAGAGGGGCTGTTTGTGCCCTGCCTCCCCCACTACCAGGGATGTGATGGCAGAGGGCTGGGGACAGCGCTGGCAGGGCCATGGCAGTGCTCCCCTGTCTGCCTGGGGATGGGCAGTGCAGGGAGCGTGCTCTGCCCATCCCTGCGGAGTGTTCCCAGCGTTCCAGGCTAGATGGGAGAGCCCAGGAGGCATCAGTGGGGCTGCTCCCAGCTCGACTTCAGCCACAGGCTCCCTCCAGGGCTGCCTTTGGAAGGGGATTGTGGGCCAAGCCCAGGGCCCCGTACACTGTGAACCAGGCAGTTCAGGTAGGCTCCCAACCAAAACCAGAAAGGAAAGGAAAGAAATGGGTTTCCTTCTTGGAATTGTCTCTAGCTCCTGCAGAAACTGAAGGAGCCATGATTCTGCACCATTTTGCCTTTAGTCTCCCACCCCTCACACAGGCTGTGCCCAGGACCAGGTGTGTTCTGCCAGGCCTTGCCAGGGCTCACAGGATGCCCGAGCAGGAGTTCCTGAGCCATGAGGATGCCGTGGGCAGACCCTGCTCCCACCTGTGCTGTCCCAGGAGGGAGCTGCTTCCTGGCAGCTACTCACCAGTGAGTCTGTTCTCCTGGCAGAGAGGCTTCTCCTGCAAGGCATGGAAGGCAAGAGCACAGGGCCTGCTGCCAGTGCCCATCCCCAGCTGCCAGCCACGCGTCTCCAGAGAGAACAGCCCTAATCTAACAGCACTTAGGGCAGTTGCAAAGAGGCTCCTTTTCTCTCGTTTGTTTTCCCAGTGCACCCCAGCCAGCAGTGGCACTGCCAGGGGTGGTTGATGGTTGGGGTCTGCCCACTGTGCTGGCGTTCACCAGTACATGGCACAATTCAGGGTCAGGGGAGCCTACCTGGTTGGAACCCCTCCCCAGCCCATTCGAGGCCGCTGTGACCCTGCAGAGTTGCTTCTAGCGTTGTGCCCAGCCTGGGAAGCGAAGGCTCCCATGGGATTGAGCAGCCTTACAGAGTGAGACTCCCTGTGCACTTGGGCTGAGGGAGTTCTGTTTGCAGTGAGCAGCCCCTGGCTCCCACAGCATGTTCATTGGTGGCACTGTCCAAACCTTTTTTTTTTTTCTTAAAAAAAAAGAATAAAAGCAAAGGAAAAAAGCTCACTGCTTGTTCTCCTGGTGACTTGCAGCTTTCTGCTGCTTAGCCCCAGCCTGCCCATCACCACTCTCCGTTCTGGATGGCTGGCCACTGCTTTTTTTCTTCCAGAGGCCATTTCTGTGGAAAGGGGTGGAAGACATGAGTGCCTGTTTTTACCCAATCCCACATATTCATTCTGAACCTGGCCTGCGATTGCATGAGTAATAATAACATCAACAATAATAATAATAATAATAATAATAATAATAATAATAATAATAGTATTTATTTTTATTTGAGAAGCACCTTACCAACCAACGGCAACGCTCTGTTGTTCCTTCACTAACTCTCCTTTTCTCTTCCCTTGTTCTCCCTCGCCCCCTTTGGTCATACATCTTTTCAGTGCTCAGTGGTGTATGCGTGTGTGCTCACTGTTCTTGTATTTAATAAAAGTGAAATAAATGTGTTTGATGCTAAATCAGCCTGGGGCCTTGGTTAACTCTTTCCTACTGAGAGGATGGAGACGTGAAGAGGGCACCTTGCAACAGGGAGCACTGCACATGGAAAGGCTTTATCTAAAGAGAAGATTGTAGAAACCACAGAATCCCAGAATGGTTTGGGCTGGAAGGTAGTATAAAGCTCATCCTGTTCCATCCCCTGCCACAGACAGGGTCACCTTTGACTAGACCAGGGTGCTCCAAACCCCATCCAGGCTGGATCCCATCCAGGTTGGATCCAGGGGCAGCCACATCTGCTCTGGCCGACCTGTACCAAGGCCTCCCCACCCTCACAGGGAAGAATTCCCTCGCAATAGCCTGTCTAACCCTGCCCTCTGGCAGTGGGAAGTCATTCCCTATGTCCTGGCATTCCAGGCCCTTGTCCCAAGTCCCTCTCCAGCTCTCCTGGAGGCCCTTTAGGCCCTGGAAAGGGCTCTGAGGTCTCCCTGGAGGCTTTAATTCTCCAGATGAGCACCCCTGCCTCTCCCAGCCTGGCTCCAGAGCAGAGGGCTTCAGCCCATTGGAGCATCTCCATGGCCACCTCCGGACTCATTCCAACATCTCCGCACCCCTCCAGCACTGCAGAGCCCAGAGCTGGATGCAGTTCTGCTGGTGGGCTCTCAGCACACCAAGGGCAGATGATGTTGCCAGGTCGGGAATTGCGGCTGGTGGAGCCGGGAGCGGCTTCGTGTGGCAGGTGCTGAGCCTCAGGCACAGTGCGGGGCAGTGCAGAGGCTTGTGAGAATGCTCGGGATGCGGGGAGGTGGCGGGAGCTGTCCATCTCTGGGGACCCCGACCCTATCTTGTCCTGGAAGGGAGGACGTGGTGCTGGGACAGTGTCTGCGTCTCACAGTGAGGGTCTCCGTGAGGGTCACAGTGTCTGTCCCGGGGGGCCTCTCGCTCCATCAGTCTCTTGCGGCTCTTGTCCGTCTGTCCCGCTGCGGGGCTGGGAGCACGGGGGGGCCCAGGGGAATAGCAGGCAGCTGGAGGGACTGGCGACCGGTTTTGGGGACAATGGGTCAGCGGGGGGCAGCCGCCAGCCACGGAGAGGCAGAAGGGAGCAGCGCCGGGCCGGGGCTGAGGATGGGCGGCGGGCTCGGGGACCGAGCGGACACCGATCAGGAGCACCTCCCGCCGTGCGCGGACGCCGGCGCGGCGCGGGCCGGGGCCGGGCAGCGCGGAGGCTCCTCCCGCCGCCGGGCCCGGATATCCGGGCAGGGCCGCCGCTGCTCGGTGCGGCTCGGCCATGGCGGCCCTGCGGTCGGAGCCCGGGCTGGCCCGGCAGCTCTTCTTCGAGGGCGCGGCCGTGGTGGTGCTGGACGTGCCCGAGGGCACCGAGTTCGGCATCGACTACAGCGCGTGGGCCGTGGGGCCGCGGTTCCGCGGCGTGAAGATGGTGCCGCCGGGGCTGCACTTTGTGCACTGCAGCGCGGCCGGCGCCGGCGGGCGGGACGCGGGGCCGCGCTCCGGCCGCTTCCTCAGCCTGCGGCGCCGCGAGGTGCGGGTGCTGCGCTGGGACCCCGCGGGCGAGGCCGTGCGGCCCGAGCCGCCCGAGCAGGGCGAGGCGCTGCGGGATAGCCTGCGGGAGCTGGACCCCTTCCTGGGGCCCTACCCCTACGAGACCCTGAAGAAGTGGGTGTCGCTGAGCAACTTCATCAGCGAGGCGGCGGCCGAGGAGCTGCAGCCCGAGAGCGGCCAGATCTGCGCCTTCGCCGAGGTGCTGCCCGAGGCGGCGGGGCGGCACACGCGGGACCGCGCCGGGCAGCGCCGGCCGCCGCTGGGCGCCGAGTGCCGCAGCTACGCCGAGGGCCTGGCCCGCCTGCCCCGCATGCGGCCGCGGGCCGGCACCCAGATCCGCTTCTCCGAGCTGCCCCGGCAGGCCTTCCCCGACGGAGCCACCCCCGAGGAGATCACCCGGCACAGCATGGACCTGAGCTACGCCCTTCAGCGGGTGATGGAGCAGCGTTACCCCGGCCGGCCGCTGGGCCTGCTCGGTGAGCACCTCCCGAGGAAGTGTCATTTCTGTGCTCCAGGGTGGAACCACTGAAGAGGGCTCTCTTCAGTGCAGGACAGACGTTTGTGGAGTTTCTAGCAGCCACAGGGGCTGTTGTCGTTGCCTGGAGGAGACTGAGGCCAGAGCTGCAGCTCCTCCCGAGGGGCAGCTATGATCTCTCTTCTGTGTGACCAGGGAGAGCACCCGAGGAAACGGCTGGAGCTGTCAGGGGAAGTTTAGCTTGGATATTAGGAAAAGGTTCTTCCCCCAGAGGGTGCTGGCACTGCCCAGGCTCCCCAGGGGATGGGCACGACCCTGAGAGCTCCAGGAGCATTGGGACAGTGCTGCCAGGGTTGCCCAGGGTGGGGTTGTTGGGGGGTCTGGGCAGGGACTGGATGATTCTTGTGGGTCCCTCCCGACTCAGGATATTCTGTAGTTCTGTTCTATGGCTCTGCTGTGGGAACATGGTGCTGCAGCCCAAATTGCCCCTGATGAAGTCAAAAGCAGCTGTCACAAGTGGCCGTGGCACCTTACCTGTTCATGGAACCTCATGAGGACATCTCTTACAGAGTCCTGAGTGCATCGACTGAGGATGGGCACCCCCAGCCCCTTGTTCCTGTTAGGTTGGGCAGGAGCTGTGGACCTGGTGGTTCCTACTGCAGGGCCCGGCCCCTCCTGGCTGTGCTCCATGTGCTGCTGGTGACAATGGCAGTGGCAGTGTCCGGGCTGTGCCAGCCCTGCTGTGGGGGTACCACATCTCCTGGAGCTCAACTGCTCCCCAGACTGCTTTGCAACCTGTGATACAGATTAAATGCTGGGTTTGTGGAGGTCCTGGAGCAGGGTTTTGTTTTGTTGCAGGATGGATGGAGATGCCCTCCAAGGTTTGGAATAAGCCTTTGCTTGTCCTTTCTTCCATTTTTCTGTACATTAACATTATACAATTTATTCTTTTTCAAAATTACCACAGACAATTGTAGGATGTAGAGAGAACAAATTAACCTTAGGGAATGGTGGGAAATCAGCTGATACCAAGCATCCAGTGTGATGAACCCTGGCTCTTAATTCAGCAAGGCAAACACACTTGTTGAGGCACTGCTGACCTCTCCCAGAATTCCAGGACAGTGCTGTTTGCAGTCCCATGTGGTGCTGGACACTGAGCACTGGCAGGCTGAACACTCACAGAATAACAGCAGGGTCTGCCTTGATGTTTGGGACTGTTTGGTGTTGTTTGCTGTCATAGAGTCCCTTTCCAGTGCTGATAATCACAGTTACAGGTGACCTGCCCTGTTCTGCTTTGTTTTGCTCCAACTGAAGAACAGCACAGGGTCAGTGTTTGAGGTGTGAGTGCACTTTGCAAATCAGAGTTTAGAAACCATTTGCAGAGCTTTGTGTAGGACACATTCCCAGGATATCTGTTTAGTCTTACATGTTTTGTTTCTCTTCTCTGAACCCACACAGCTGAGTTGCAGTTTGCCTTTATCTGCTTCCTGATTGGGAACGTGTATGATGCCTTTGAGCACTGGAAGAGGCTCCTGAACATCCTGTGCTGCTCAGAGGAGGCCATAGGGAAGTACCAAGACCTTTACATCAACCTCATTTCCGTGCTCTATCACCAGCTAAACGAGATCCCAGCAGATTTTTTTGTGGACATTGTCTCCCAGGACAACTTTTTAACCAGCACCTTACAGGTGTGTTTGTGGCTGTTCCCTGGGAAGTTGAGTGGGAGGGAAGGCATCGTCAAATTTGGGGAGAAGCTGCCAAAGTAATTTAGCTGCATGGGAGATGGGAAACCCTGTCTGAGCACACAGGGCTTTACTTTGACTTTTTCCCTCTGTTATTCAGCAAGAAATTCAGCTCAACAGCTACAAGAGAGGCTGGGCAAGTGCAATGTGGTGTCTCTTTGTTTAATTTTTCCAGAATGCCGTTCATTCTTCAAAAGAAAAAACAACAACAAAACTTTGGCATGAAGGACTGATGATGCTGATTTTTGGAATGGTGTGCTCAGTGTGCAGGGAAGCTGCAGCAAAGCCTTAGTGAGCTAAGGGCAGTGATAGTGTTTAAGCAGCTTTTCCATTCCTTAGCACAGCTGACAATTTCCTGTAGTCAGGTTCTTCTCCAGAGGGAATTTATGGTTATGCCAAAATGCAAAAGATGCTGCTTCTGCTGAGACAGGTGGGGCAGGTCTGTAGCTCAGCCCCAGTGAAAGCAGTTCCTCCGCTACTGGTGACTGTGCTGGCAGTGCAGCAAACTGGCTTAGTTTACATTAAAAGCCCAAATCAGACACACTGATAAAGCTGAGCAATGGGAACCAGCCCAGCGGGAAGCTCTGCTGAGGTGCAGTTCCATCACTGTCCTTGTTGACCCCAAGTTCTTGCTGTACTTTTGGGGAAGGTGAAGGTTTTTAGGCTTAATTGCTGGATAAAATGTTTTGGGAAGCATTGCTTTAATCAAGTGTCTTTCAGATTTTTCAGTTGTGATTCTTACAAGTCTTGGGAGGGTTTTAATTTATATTTTATATTTGGTAGGTTTTTTCCATCCCACTGCAGGACTGGACAGCCCAGGGGTGTTTGCAGCACACTAAGAGCAGTGCTGTCAGTTCACAGCAGTACCCAGAATACTCTCCAACCAGCCATTCTCTCGCCCTGAGGGGAATTTGGGAATCCCTTATTGCTGCTTTTGGCTGCCTGAGTCTTGTCCATTCCTGGTCTCCCTCAGTCTGTTATTTCAGTCCCTCAGCAGGACCTGGTGTCAGAATCACCCTTAAGCCCTGGCAGGAGTCACCACATTCCCAGTGACAAAGAAAAGCCTTGCAGACTGAGCCCTTCCTCACTGAGTTCTCCAATGCTCTGCTCCTGTGGGATTTCCTGAAGTGGAGCCAGGGAAGCTCTGGGCTTTGCCTTATCCACACCTCACACACAGACATCAGAATTCTCTGCCTCAGCTGGCCCTGGCCAGATGCTCAGAGCTGTGGGGAGGGCATTATCTGTGCAGCTCCTGCTCAGCTCTGGAAGCAGCAACTTCATTTTTGGAGTTTGATCCAAGGCAAGAAGAGCACAGCGCAGTCACCAGTGACTGCAGCCCTACAAAGAAAAAAAACAACTTGGTGAAATAAATAATTGAATGTGCAATTCATTGAGAAGAAGTAGGAAGTATAATCTAATAATTTTTTCCCTACCAGCAGTATTGCTGTTTAAGAGTTCTGTTAGAAAGAGGCAGTTTTCTAGTAGAATGAGCAAGAAAAAGGCATTGTTCATCCACAAAGCAGCGAACTCTGCTGCTCATTGTCAGTGTTTTATCCAGCTTCCAGTAAATAAGAGGCTGTGTTTTGCCCAGAGGAGATTTCTTTTTATGGAAATTAGTTCTGGATCACAGGTTCAGGAGGAGCAGAATCAGGCTGGGCTGGGCTCTGGGGCTCAGTGCCCTGTTAATCACACAGATGATTTCCCCTCAAGGTGCCAGCAGAGGCTGTGAATTTGTGACATGTTAATAGGTTTGTGTTTGGGGATGGAAGGCAGAGGTTCCTCCAGACTTCAGCACCCTGTGCACAAGCGAATGGCTGTGCTGGGGATAACCAAGCTTTTTCCAGAGAGCTCTCATTCCTTTCTGACATTCAAGGTATTTTCATTAAGTTTCCTCTGTATCCTGAAGTCTTGGTAATACCATGTTACAAAAATACTTTGGGAGATCTGTGCCCATAGAAATGCAAGGTGCAATTATTTGCTGGACTTTTGGACACTTGCTGGAAATCTGCCTACTAGTATTTGAATTGTTTAAAATACCTTCTGTCAAGATGTTTTCTGTAGCTCACACTTTGGCATATTTCAGAATTCCACAGCACAAATTCAGTTACAAACACACTTCTGCTTCACACAGAGTTCTTGCCTGAGTGCAGATGTGTGGGATGCTGACTCAGTGGTGTTGAAGGTAGGATGGGCTTGAGCTGTGGGGTGAGAGGTGTGGGCTTTGGCTGGGTCCCCCAAAGCTGCAGTCGTCCCAGGGTCCTAACCTGGCTCTGTCCTGGTGCTCCCTGGTGGCTCTGTAGGGAGGAGGTGCCCAGCTGGTGCCATGGCTGGGCTCTCCCTGACCTCTGCTCTTTGTTTCAGGTGCTGTTCTCCTGCACATGCAGCTCTGCTGTGGATGAGGCTCTGAGGAAAAAGGCTGAGAAGTTCAAGGCTCACCTGACAAAGAAATTCAGATGGGACTTTGAGGCGGAGCCTGATGACTGTGCCCCTGTGGTGGTCGAGCTGCCTGAGGGTGTGCAGGTGGACTGAGCCAAAGGCCCCCTTAGGAGCAAAGAGCTTCTAAAATGACCCTTTCCTTCTCTTCTCCAACCTTGCCAGCTTCTTAAAGTCTGAGTCTGAAGGTGGTCCTCTTTCTGCTGGAGAAGCAGATGGGGGAAACCCAGGAGGATGCTGTGCTTTGTGAAGAGCCCAGAGGTGTTGGAGGAGTTTGAGTACTGCCATGTGGCATCTTTGGACACCTTGGGGTTTTCACAGCCCTTCTGCAGCATCTCCTCCTACAACACAAACCACAAACAAAGTCACAGAATCATTAAAGTTCTGAAAGACCTTTTGATATCATGGAATTCAACCCTAAACCTGACAGTGCCATGATCCTCCTACACTCAGCTGTCCTCTCATCCCTGCTCCCCTCCTGCTGGGCTGGAGCTGGTGCCCTGCTTGGGGAGCACCTGTGGTTAGGGGTCTGTCTTGGTTTGAAAAGCCAGGTGTCTGATAAGGAAGGGAGGAACCTCCAGTGAAACTGAAAATGCAAACCCCCTCCCTCTGAATTATAATTTTGAAATTAAGGGGCTCTCAGGCAAAGATATGGAAGTACGAATGACAGTTCTTCGCTAGGAAAACTAAAAATACAAATGCAATAGTACAGAAAAGAAACCATACCAGTGTCAGAGTCAGAGCAGACCCTGACCCCCTGTGGGTCAGGGAGGTGGCTCAGCCCCATCCCAGGGTGGCTCAGCACTCCTGCAGTGCCAGCTGTGCTTCTGCTGGAGCAGGGATCCTGCACAAGGGGGGAGTTTTCCTCTGGAGCTCCAGGGCTGGGGGAGATGGGCCTGGGCTCCTCTGGGAATGCAGGGGGAAGAAAGCTGCTCCTCTGGGAATGC
>QUSF01000097.1:1005878-1091143 GCA_003676055.1 Chloebia gouldiae | reverse complement strand
TGCACCCATCCCGTGTGCTCTGCACCCATCCCGTGTGCTCTGCACCCATCCCGTGTGCTCTGCACCCATCCCGTGTGCTGTGCACCCATCCCGTGTGCTCTGCACCCATCCCGTGTGCTCTGCACCCATCCCGTGTGCTCTGCACCCATCCCGTGTGCTCTGCACCCATCCCGTGTGCTCTGCACCCATCCCGTGTGCTGCGCACCCATCCCGTGTGCTCTGCACCCATCCCGTGTGCTCTGCACCCATCCCGTGTGCTCTGCACCCATCCCGTGTGCTGCTCACCCATCCCGTGTGCTGCTCACCCATCCTGTGTGCTCTGCAGCTATCCCTTGTGCTGTGCCTGGCTTTCAAAGCTGTTTCTCCTCCTCCCCATGGCCCTGCTTTCCCCCTCTGCTGCTCATCCCAGTCTCTCCTGCTCTGTGATCAATGGGAGATGAAATGATGAGAGCTCTGCGTGCCCTCCATGCCCCGGTGTGACACATGAGCGATGCCATGGTTGACTCCCACAATTAAAGGCAAATGTCATGTGAATATGTTAGGAGAAGTTTCATAGATTTATAGTTATGTTTTACCTCCCTCGCGTCATTATCAGGGGACTGCCTGGGTTTGGGACATTTGGGAAGGTGGGATTGGTACTATGGCAGCACCTGACCTCCAATCAGGATTTCAGGAAGTGATCTCCACCACTGGACAGCGAAGAAGGAGTCGATGGAGAGAACTCTGGTAGGTGCTAAAGGGTTAAAAGGTGAAACCTCCATTGTGTGGGCAAGCACATGGTGGGGAAAATCCTCTGCTCCTCGCCATTCAGTCTTGTGCTGTATTTTTGATAAGATTTTAATTAACCTTTTAAATTATTGGAAGTGAATATCATTTTTCTCCCACTGGCCTGGCTGCCTCCCAAAGGGAACACGAATGAGAGTGGAGGCTGTCCAAGGCACCTGCCCTCGTCCACTGACCCCTGGTGGTGTGGTGGCTGCAGAGACCTGGCCCAGGACAAGTGCCAGGAGCCTGTCCTGTGAGAGGGG
Source organism: Chloebia gouldiae (assembly GCA_003676055.1). Taxonomy (NCBI): domain Eukaryota; kingdom Metazoa; phylum Chordata; class Aves; order Passeriformes; family Passeridae; genus Chloebia; species Chloebia gouldiae. The sequence goes on along the minus strand of QUSF01000097.1, from coordinate 1,090,115 downwards.
ACACAGACCTGTGAGCTCATGGTGCCACAGGATCCCTGGAAGAGCCCTTTGCCCCGGAGAACCCACGGAGGCCAAGGCAGGGACGGGGGCACACATGAGATCTGGCTCACTGCAGATTGAGATGCTGAGGACAGGGGGACCATGGGCTGGCCTGAGGAAGTGCTGGAGGTATTTTGTTCACTCCCAGCTTTGGTGTTCCTGTGTGGCACCAACAGCCCAAGAAAACACCCATTGGGATCTCTAGAAGAGCAGAGCCCCTGCAGGTCTGGGGAGCAGAGCAGCGCCTTGCTCTGAAGACCTTCCCAGCTGGGGATGGTGGCACCAGGACCAGGAGAGGGTTTGAGGAGGTTTGAGGAATGCAATTGCTTGGATTTAGTAAGAAGACACAAGGAAGGCAGTTTTTGGGGGATGTGTGAGGGGGTGAGGTGGGATAGGGACCTGTGTGGGCAGTGGGATCTGGGGGAGGCGAGACAGGAGGTGTCTGGCATGAGGAAGGACAGCAAAACCTGACAGGGCTGAATGAGGGGATCTCTGCCTACAACCCCACAACTCTTCCTCTCTGAGATGTGCTGGGGCAGGGCCCAGCTGTGAGCAGCCAGGGAAGGGTCTCTGCAGCAGGGCCAGTAGCAGGCAGGCCCCAGTTTCATGCTGGGGATGAGAAATGTGCTGGTGGGAAGATGATGTGGAGGGGCAGGATCAGCTCCAAGGCACACAGGGTGAGGGAGGCTGGGAGCCTGTGCTGTGGGTGCAGCCCTGGGCTGGGGCAGAGCCACAGGGACATCCCCTGCCAGCTGGATGTGCTCTGAGCTGCAGGTGACACGTGTGTAAGGAGTGATTCTGCCCAGGGGACTCCTCGATGCTGGCCTGGACTCCACTGTGTGCTGTGGAGGAATTGGGTGCCAAAGCAGGAGCAGCCCATCATTGCCACAGGCTGTGCTGGGTCTGAGGTCTGCAGGCTGCCCTGGGGGCACCTCCTGGCACAAATGGGGCACTGGTGCTTCTCTGTCCCCTCCTGGTGGGCACAGAGATTGTGCAGGTGCCATGTGCTGTGAAGACTCCAGAAATAACCTTTCCTGTGTCCTTCCCAATAAGGAGAGCTCATGGAGAGGACAACAGAAGGAGCCTTTCCTTGAGGTGACCTTTCCTGGAGTGCTTCTGCTTTCCTTCCATCCTGCCTGGACAACATCTGGTGGATTTTCTGTCTCTCCCAGCAGTGCCTGACACTGCTCCTAGAGGAGCCCTGCACTCTGGTGATGCTGATTGAAGGCAGTTCAGTATTTGAATGTGAGCTGTGCTGGTTGCTGTCCTCAGTCCTGTCCCCTCCCCAAAGGATAGCCTGGCTCGTGCCCAGTCCTGTGGTGGATTTCTCTCAGTTCTACAGAGGAAAGAACTCTATGTGGTTTCCAAAATATTGGGCCCTGAATCTCACCACACTTTGTGGGATATTGCCCATGGGGCTGCCCAGGATTTCTTTGGACTTATTTCAGGCTTTTTATCATCTTCCTATTAACCCTGCTAGTGGGAGTAGGCTTGCTATATCTGACAGAGAACATGTCTACCATTTTAGAAAAGCTGGAATGGGAGTCGCTCTCAGCCCTTTTCTCCTCCATCTCTTCTCTCCTGCCCTCGCAGCCAAAATCAGCAGCAGCCGCTTCCATGTTTGGACTCTTGCTCATATGGATGACTTCCTCCCCTGTCACCCAAACACTCATCACCTTAACACAATTGGCTACTCTGTGTGCAATTTTCTTCAAGAGCTAGGAGCACGGGTCAGCATGGATAAATCATCTCATTCACCAGTGACAAGTGTCAGATTCTTGGGATACAGGATCATCACCCAGAGCTTCTGGATGAACCACGGACTAATCTAAGAACTTCAATAAAGAAAATCAAAGACAAAAATATTAAAGTAATGAAGATTAAAGGAATGCTTCCTCACTCACAGCCCTTCAGCACGTTCCCTCATTTCCCTGGGCCCAGTCCCAGGCCGGGCGGGATCCAGCGCTGGCTGAGCTGGGAGAGGTGTGGCCCCCCAGCAGGGCTGGGACAGGGCTCCTGCAGGGGGATCAGCAGCCCCAGGGCTCTGTTCGGAGCAGGGACTTTGCAGCTGTCCCTGGGAAGTGTCCTGGAGTGTCCCCAGCATTAAAAGCTCTCTTTGCTGCAGCTGGCAGTGAGTTACACCTGCATTTCTCTGGGGACATGGGGTGACACCATCTCGGCTTGCACAGAGTGCCACAAAGCCAGGAGGAGCCCTGAGGCTCCTTCCAGCATCCTCCCAGCTTCTGCCTCTCTCCCACCAGCACCCCAGCCAGGCTGCATCTGACTGCTGGGCAGCACTGGCACTCTCTGTCTGTCACACTCTGGGTGTCCCGCTCTGGACTGGGGTGGCAGTGGGGCTGCAGGTGTCCTGGGGCCCAGGAGTGAAGCTGCTGGTCAGTTCCCGACTCCTCAGTGTCACATTGTGGCCCTGGCTGCCAGCCTAGCGCACTGGAGGGTGTGAGTGTCCCCTGCCCACGTGTGGCAGCCCTGGGTGCAGGGGAGTCAGGGAGTCAGTAATTGCTGTGTTCCAAATGGAGAAATAAATAAGGAGGCCTTTGCAAGGAGTGTAATCTCCTGGGGAAGAAATTGCAGCTCTGCTCCACCCACACCACGCATGAGTGGCCTTGGAGCACTGACTCATTCCTCCTTTCCTTCCCGGGGACCGTGGGCAGGGCTGGGGGGGCAGCAGGGCACCTGTGGGGCCTGCAGGCCACCTCGGCATCTCAGCTCTGGGGGACTGTGGCCCTCCAGGAGCTCTCTGTGACCACACCTGATCAGGTAACCCAGCTGGCCTGGACAGTGCCCTCAGTGCTGTCAGTCTGTCTGGTCTGGACAGTGCCCTCAGTGTCACTACAGGGCACGTGAAAGCACGACGCGAGCCGCTGCTATTGCAAAGGTGAAAAAGAGCAAGTTTATTTTCTGACTCCAGCATTTATACTTTTCCAAAGGTGACAGTGGTTTGGAGGGTGAATGCGCCACCTCTCCAATGACATTGGACAAACTACTAGTACATCAAGTTTCTCCGCCTCTATGGAGGAATGGTAAACAATAGATTGTTTACAGAAAGTTGTGTGAGAAAGTTCTCTACAAGAATGTAGACTCAGAAAGCTTTAGAAAATCTTAAGAATCAGGGCAATACCTTCAGTGCTGTCAGTATGTCTGGCCTGGACAGTGCCTTCAGTGCTGTCAGTCTGTCTGGCTGTGTCCTCCCTGGGGACCCATGTGTGATGGTGTCCCTGCTGCTGCTCTGCAGTGGCTATGGGGCTGTGGGGGATGGAGGGGATGTGCCTCTGTCTCAGGTACCACAGGCACTGCTGAAACTGAGAAACCAGAGAGGAGTGGAGGAGAGGTGGGACCCGGAACAGCTTCCATGGGGCTGCTGGGGAGCACCTGTTGGCCTCGGAGCCTCCCTCCAGCAGCCCCAGGTTTGCCTGGGAAGCAGCTCCTCATAGGGTGGTGTAAAGACCTGAGCTATGGGAGAGAAAACTGCAAAGAGCATTGGGCAAACATCTGTGGCTGAGGAAACCCCCAGATGCGGCTGGCTGGAGAGAGCGCAACACCTGCTTTGTTCTTGTGCTAGGGGAGTCTGTGGATCTGGAGATGGCCCTTGTGAGTCCTTGTCACCCTGCTCTGTGCTTGGCCAGCTGCAGGAGCAGGAGGACAGTCTGGAAGGTGTCAGACTGGACAGCCCCTGGCAACTGAGCAAGTTCTTCTGGATGTCTCTGTCCCACACAAGGCTCTTCTCTTCCCTGTTTGGATATTCAGGTTGGGAACTGTTCCTTGGCTAAAGGGCTTGTGCTCCAAGTGTGGCACCTGGCAGTGCCCTGGAATTTGGGGTGAGTGGTGGAGGCCAGGCTGAGGCTCCTGCCCTGGTCTGTCCCTGCTCAGAACTGGCATCCTGCACGACTCCCTAGCCATGCAGTCCTTTCTGTGTCTGCCTCCATCTCATCCCAGGTCAGGAGAGGAAGGAGCTCCAGAGCCCTGATGTGGCACCTGGCCCAGCTGGCAGGGTGGGCAGCCTGGCTCCAGGGGGGCACTGGGACATTCCAAGGGCGCTTTGCTCCCTGTGTAATGTGTCCTGGTTCTGGTAGCCTTGAGTTACCCCAGGGGAGGTTTAAATTGGATCTCAGGGAAAGTTTCTCTGTGGAAAAATGGTCAGGCACTGGCACAGCTGCCAGGGCAGTGGTGGAGTCACCATCCCTGGAAGTGTTGAAGAAAGATGCATGTGGCACCTGGGGACATAGCTTAGTTGTGGAACTGGCAGTGCCAGCGGAACATTGGATTCCATGATCTTGGAGGGCATTTCCAGCCTAAACAGTTCAGTGGCCCCTCCCAGGTACGCCTCAGGGACACATAGTCCCAGTGATGGCAGGAAGGGGAAGGAGCAGAATTCCCTTTGCTGCTCCTGCTGCTGGGCAGCACAGCCCTGGCCCCCAGCCATGCCCTGAGCACAGCTGTGGAGCAGAGCAGCAGTGCCCAGAGCCCTGCCCAGGGAAATGCCCATGTGTGGCTGGGCAGGGGGAGCCCCAGGGAGCTCCAGGCCATCCAGCCCCCTGCCCCCATTTGCAGAGCAGGGGGCTGGGAGCACGGGGAGATGGCAGACAGGAACACAGGAATGCTGCTTGGCTGGTGGCAACAGGAGCTCGCAGCTCGCTCCCGACAGGGACAGCGTGTACCAGGAAATGAGGAGCTGGGCAATGACAGCAGGATGTGATCTGGGCTCCTACCAGCAGTGACTGAGACAGCAGCAGCATTCAAGAAGCAGAGCCTCCCATGAGAAAAACAAATAGACAGGGAGATGTGGGAAGGAGATAGGGAAGAGTGGATCTGGCTGTGGTGGGATTGGTGTCTCCAAGTCAGGGCTAGGGATTGATCCATCCCTGAAGCACTGAATCCAGCTCCAGGGAACGGCTTCCCTCTGCCAAGGGGCAGGGATACATGGGATATTGGGAATTAGGAATTGTTCCCTGGGAGGGTGGGTAGGCCCTGGCACAGGGTGCCCAGAGCAGCAGTGGCTGTCCCTGGATCCCTGGCAGGCCAGGCTGGACAGGGCTTGGAGTGACCTGGGATGGTGGAAGGTGTCCCTGTCCATGACAGGTGGTGGAATGAGATGATCTTTGGGGTCTCTTCCAACCCAAAGCATTCTGTGTTCCCATGGCAGAGGGCCCCTCCCTTTGGCTTCTCTGTCACATGTGCAGAGAGGTGACAATGCTGCTTGTCCCTCCTGTCAGACTCTGCTCTCCACTAGCAGGAAGGCTTGGACTGTTCACCTGCTTGCTTGGAGTTTTGTGTTTTCAGTAGAATGAAGCCCTTCAGTGCAGCCCTGGCTGTGCCAGCAGGTTCCTGCTGCTGCGGTGCCACCGTGCCCGGGGCTGTTGGCTGGCAGGAGCAGCAGGGCTGGGGGATGCCACACACAAGAGCACAGTGTGCAGAACTGACCCAGCCATTAATGACCAACCGAGACCAACCTCTGGCAGAGACAATGAGCACCGGGACTGCCCCTGGGGCTGCTGCAGGGCTCCTTTCCTCCCCGTTTCCTCCCCTCATTTCCTTCGAAGCACCACTGGGGCATTTATAGCCCCTCATAATGGTTTGTCCCTCCATATCCCACTCTTGGTATCCATTTGCTTCATCCCAGGTTTCCCATCAGTACCTGTATGTCCATCAAACCCCAAAATGCCTGATCCATCCCCGTCTCCTCCCGGGTGATGTGTCCATCACCTTGTGACCCTTCCCCTTTGTCCAGAGCCTCCTGTCAGGGTCACCAGGTAACTGGGCCCTGGCTCGGGGCTCCTCCCCTACCCCCTTCCCCAGTGGTCACTCTGAGGCCCTGCCCCAGAGAGCCACCCCCACGTCCTTCCCCCTTGGCTACTCGGGTTTTCCCGCCCCCCGTATATCTGCCTGCTCCGGTAGGGAGCTTGCTCTCTGTCTCTGGATGTCCTTCGAGGATGGATGTGGCCTGGACTCTCTATGGGCCGGCATTAAACTTCAGAATTATTCCTGAGACGAAGAGTGCCTCCTTTCTTTGCTTGTGGGACCAGCTCGCCTTGAGGGAGCCGCTCAAAGCCCTCCTGGGATCCGAGGTGAAATTCCTTCTCTCTGCCCGGCTTGCCCAGCTAGCCAGGGATTTGGAGCAAGACGTGGCAAATAAACATATAAATACAAACCAAAACCAATACCATCTCCCAGTTTAACCCCAACCTTAACAAAAAAGCCCCAAAACCAAAACCATTAGTGATGCCACGCTGGGTGAGGGAGGAAGGTACTTCTGGACAGTCCCTGGCTGCTCCCCAGGGCTGCAGGAGCTCAGCACAGCTGCTGGACTCCCTGCCCTGCCCTTCCTCCAGCCACTGGGGGTGATTTTCACAGAAGTGGTTTTGGGGCTGTGTTTTCTTTTTTTCTCGGTTGGTTCCAGCTGATCCTGGTGCCTCTTTCCCTGTGTGGTGTGGGCACCCCTGTAATTCCTGCCTAGTCCCTGTCCAGGTTGGCCCACTGGCACAGCAGGCACCAGCGGGGCTGGGTGTCTCCATGCCCAGGTTTGGCACCATCCATAGACTGCAGCCCTGAGCTTACCCCAAAGGAGCTGATTCCAGGCAGGAGCCTGGGTCCGACCCCAGAGCTGTGCCACCAAGGGTACAGTGCCCTTCCTTTTGGCTGGAAAAGCCTTTAAGATCCTCGAGTTCAGCTGTTCCCCCAGCACTGCCAAGGGCACCACTAACCCCTATGCCCAGGTGCCACAGCCACAACCCCAAGGATGGTGACTCCACCGTGCCCTGGGCAGCCTGTGCTAGTGCCTGAGCACCCTTTCTGGGAAGAAATGTTCCCTAACTTCCAGCCTGGATTTCCCCTGGTGCAACTTGAGGCTGTTTCTCTTGTCCTATCACTCATTACCTGGGAGAACCCCGAGCCCCATCTGTCTAAACCCTCCTTTTTTTTACTTCAAATTGTGGCCACTGTTGGAGGCAAAAGCATCTGAGAACTTCTCTGAGAGCATCTCCAGGGAGCCTGGAATTCTGAGCAGCCACAGCCTCAGGGGCTGACCCTCTGAGAGCAGTGCTCAGGAGTTTGGGAAACATTCCCAAACATCTCCCTCATCCCCAGGGACTCCCAGCAGGGACAGGTGGCACATGCTGTGGCACTCTCGGGGTCTGGGAGCGGCTGGCAGTGTGGGAGGAGTGGATGGGAGGGAGGGACTGGGGGAGGGAGGGCAGGAGCCCATCCCAGAGTGGCACTGCGAGGTGTTTCACACCTACACATCCAGCAATGCCCTAGACTGGGCTTTAGCAGGGCCCTGTGTGCAGAGCAGGGTTTTACCTCTGGGTTAGAGGTGCAGAAGTTGTGTCCCCTTGGCACTCTGACCTTCCCCATCCTTTCCTCTGCAGACACCTCAGCCTTTTTTCCTAGGAACCAGAGTAAACCTTCTAATTTTAGGGCTCGGAGGCAGGAGCTGGGTTCCTCCCCAATGGCTGCGCTTGAGCAATCCTTCCTCCCAGAAAATGGGAGACTGAATGGAGACCATCAGCCCCTAATGCATCCTTCCTTTCTTCTGCTAATGCTTCCCAGGGAGGAGGGAAGCTCCGGCTTCTGCCAGCCGAGCCATGCACTTGTCATTAAAGCCCTGAAGCAGCAAAATGTTGAAGAATGTCTCTGAGGTGCTTTCCAGAGCCTGGAGTGAGAGCTCCCAGCTGCAGCACAAGATGCCTGGAGGAGCTCTCATCCCCAGCAGAGGGGACAGGCAGGGACAAGGACAATACCTCCTTCCCCTGGGGCCAGTGCTGCTCACAGGGACATGGGGGGGCCCGTGGGAAGGGGCTGGGGAGGTGTTTCTGTGTCACCATCAGCTTTGTGCTGCCCTGCACCATGCCCTTGGGCTTCTCCATTGATGTCCTGAGGTTTATTACCAGGCTGGGGGACACGTCTGGAGTCTGATGGTGCAACTGGGGTCCCTGGCAGACAATTCTTACCTTTCCTTGGGGAAATAAGGATGGTCACACGCAGAATGTCTGTGGGATGTGCTGGGGTCCTGCTTCACGTTCCTGGCAGGGTTTGGAACTCCCTGGGGGGCTGAGAACCAGAGCAAGGCTGGAGCAGGGGCTGTGGCTGCTGTGCCCGGGGGGAGGCTGCACCAACCGCTGGTGGGAGCAACTCAGGGATCCCCACCCAACCCCGTGGGCGTCTCTCTGCACCCCACAGCTCTGCTGCAGGGCAGGAGGGGAAGCAGAGCTGCGGGCAGCCCCTTGCCAGGCCCTGCCATGCCAGGGAGGGGACGGGGGCTGCGGAGGCTTCGCCTGTGCCTCTCGCCGCACTGCATCGCTCATCCTCTCCTCCCTGCTGCTGCCCTCGTTTGGCTGTGTTTTGTAGATGAAAAGTGGCCTTTAAAATATAGGACAAGGTCACTCTCACCTCCCCGGGTGGGCGGCGTCGCCCCTGCGCAGAGCCTGGAGCCGGCAGCGCTGCAGCTGCTGCCCGGGGGTGCCGGGCTGGGCATGGCTACAGCCCCGGAGCCCAGCTCAGCTTGGGCTGTAAGGGACCCTGGAGACCAACCCCGTTCACCCCTGCCATGGCAGGGACACCTCCCACTGTCCCAGGCTGCTCCAAGTCCTGTCCAGCCTGGCCTTGGGCACTGCCAGGGATCCAGGAGCAGCCACAGCTGCTCTGGGCACCCTGTGCCAGGGCCTGCCCACCTCACAGGGAACAATTCCTGCCCCGTATCTTATCTAAACCTACTCTCTTTCCGTTTGAAGCCATTGCCCCTTGTCCTGTTGCTATTTGCCCCTGCAAAATCTCTGTCTCTCTTTTTTCTAAGCCCCCTTAGGCCCTGAGAGGGGGTCTAAGAGCTGCCTGTTCCTCCTAGGATGTCCCCAGAGCCATGGCACCAAGGCAGGTGGCTCTGAAGTTACCCCTGGCCCAGCCTCAGCTGTGCAGAGGAGAGTTTGTTTTCACATGAGCAAGAGATGTTCCTGCTGCTCCTCTAGTGCTGCCAGGGTGCTGCCAGGTTTTACTTCCATGGTGTGAGCTGGTGAAGGGACTGGCACACCAGGAGCCCAGCAAGGGCTGGGGGAGCTAATGCAGTGCCAGAGGGGCACTCAGTGGTGCTGTCACCTGCATCAGGGTGGCCTGAGTCCATTTTATTGCACCTTCCTGCTCCTTGCCCTGCCACAGACGCTGTGGTCTGACCACCTAAACCCTCCCTGGTCCAGCCTGAGCCAACCAAGGCCAAGTGTGCAAATGAACTTCCTGGGGAAGTTTCCAAGTCCTGTGCCCTCCTTCCAAGCATAAAGATATGGAATATAAAAGGTTTATTATTTCAAGGGGACCCAGGGGTCTAAGGCAAAGCCTCCCAGGAGCAAATGCTGAGCAGCAGCAGCCCTTCTTGATGAGAAGTGTCCTTCTGACTGTCCCTGATGGCTTTCCAGGTGGATGCCAGCACTCCCATACTGCTTTTTGCTAATGGAGAAAAATAATCCTGATGTCCTGGCCAGCACTGTGTCTGTGCAGTGCCCAGGGCTGTCCAAGCTGCTGATTACTGCTCTGTTCCTTTGACTGCCATGTTCTGCCAGGATCTGATCTCTGGCTGGAGCCCCTGGTGCCCCAGGGGAGGACAGACTGCCACCCCAGGCCTGGGGACCATCCTGTTCTCAGGGGTGCCCCAGTGAGCAGGGGGGGCTGAGCCAGAGGTGAGGGGGCAGGAGGCCAAGGGCAGCCCTTGCCAGGGGGCTGGCATGGAGCCTCCTACCTGCAGCCCTTCCATGCCAACCTCCTGGCAAAACACTGCTGTCGCTGGAGAGAGGAGGCAGGTGCTCAACCCAAAATAACCAGATGGTGCTGGGCCTCTGAATGTAGGACAGGGGCACCTGTGGCTCCCACTGCTCTTGGGCAGTGTCTGAAGGGCTCAGAGATCTGAACAGAAGTGCAGGAGCAGGCCTGGCTCTCCGGCCCCTGCTCCAGAGAGGACCCAGGGGAGCACAGAGACCCTCAGCCATGCTGGGGACACTGGTGCTGCCCCAGGGCTGAGCTCAGGCAGGCCCCAAGGGGCTGTTCCTGCACAGAACACAGCAGGGATGGGATGATTTCTACTCTGATTTCCAAGGGATGGATCTGCATCTGTGCCCTCACATCCCAGAGCCTGAGGAGAAAGGAGAGGTGGGCACCACAGGTTGTAAGTGCTGGTGGCACTGCAGAGCTGTGGGCAGCTCCTTCCTGCACCTGCCAGGTGTGCTATGACACCCATGTGGGTGTCCCTGTCATGGACTTGCACTGTTGAGCGGAGCCAGGTGAGGCCCTGGTTGATCTTTCCTCAGCAAGGAGCCCCTGCCTCTGGCTCTGGCTGGCACTGGGAGATGCTCCCAGTCCATCTGGGAGATGGTGGCACAGTCCTGGGTGACTGCCCATGTCTGAAAGGTGCCTCTGTGATTCTTTGCCTCGTGCCATTCTCAGGATGGCTTTGGTCTTGCAGCCCAGAGGCATTTGCCATGGACACCTTTTAAAGCCAAGAGCTCTGAATTCCAGAACGGTAACTCCAGCGGGGCATTCTGTTTGTAGCCTTCCTCCTTTCCTCTCAGGAGATGAACCTTGGGAAAATGTGTCCCTAAATAACTGTGGGTCTGTTCTGTCCTCTGACAATGTACAAAGCAGTAAAGCAGTGCTCCTGGTTTGTCCCCCAGCTTGGGCTGGGATTCCAGCTGGGGAAGGGAAATGATTACCTTGCCCCTTCCCCAGCCTCCTGCCATCTGTCTTGATCCATCTCAAATTGGAAATAAGAAGGTTGGTGCCGTATCTGAGCCCTGGCTGGGGTTTGTTATCCCAGGAGCTTCCAGTCTCCTGAACAGACGAGCTCTGAGACCCCTTTGGCACCCAGACCTTACTGGTGCCTCTCAGATCTTGACCATGAGGTGCCCAGGGAGGTTCTTCCCTTTGGATCCCATCAGAGTGGGAGTCTGCCATGCCTTAGTGAAAAGCCCAGCCCATCCTGCCTGATGTGGTGGGACAGGCTCCAGAGCCGCTCTGGGTGTGCTGGGAGCAGCCCTGCAGTGCCCATGGGATGTGTGCCCATGGATGGGCTGGAGCCTGACCCGTGGCTGGTGTGAGGGGGCTCCTGAGGCCTTGAGTGGCTCCAGGCTGGCCTAGGGAGGTTTGCAGCCTGAAGCCAACTCAGGGTGGGCTCCCTGTGCTGGGGCTCTACTCGGGCAGTGCCAGGAGCTGACACACTTGCACTGGGTGCAGCAGTTTGGGCTCCCAGGGGAGCACTGGCACACCTGGGCAGGACCACACTGGGCTGTGTCCTGTCCAGTTCTGTTGGCTCTCCCCATCAGATTCCTTCTGAGATGTAGGGACAGCATTTGCCTGGCTCTTTAACCCAGAGCAGCTTGGCTCCGAGCAAAACCCAACTGTATAAAACGCAGAGCGCAGGTTTTCACCATGCTGACTCATTTGCATAAAATACCCATGACTGCCCAGAGTTTTCTCTGCTGTCTCAGGAGCACAGCTGCCACGTGGCTCACCAGGACTTGTTCCTCATGCTGACAGATCAAGTGAAAGAGGCAGTGGGGACGAGAGCTGTCTCCACCAGGGAGTCTGCCAAGGAACTCTGCTGTGAAGTTCAGGCACCATCAGCCTTTATTAAATAGCATTAAACTCGTCCCCTCAGACTGACAACATGAAAATTTCATGTGCCTTTTAAGTAAGGCTGGGTGGAGCTCTTTAGACATCTATCTCTTGGGAACAACAAAGAGAAATCTGTGCCAGACTGGGATCTGGGGAAGGAGCACACTGGAATCCAGCAGGAGGAGTTCAGGGTAGGAGGTGACCTGCAGTGCACTGCCCATGGCTCAACCAAAACCCCCTCTTTTCTTCAGCATCTACCTGATTTTGGGGGAGGGATTAGAGGCAGCAGCTGCTTGCTGCAGATCTCTTTGCCTTGGAGTGAGTTCAGAGGAGACCACAGAGATGCTCCCAGGGCTGAAGCCCCTCTATTTTGGAGCCAGGCTGGGAGAGCTGGGGGTGCTCACCTGGAGAAGAGGAGGTTCCAGGGAGATGTCAGAGTCCCTTCAAGACCTAAAGGGGCTCCAGAAGAGACAAGGGGACAAGGGATGGAGGGACAGAACACAGGGAATGGCCTCCATTGCCAGAGGGCAGGGATGGATGGGATATTGGGAATTAGGAATTGTTCCATGTGAGGGTGGGCAGGCCCTGGCACAGGGTGCCCAGAGCAGCTGTGGCTGCCCCTGGCAGTGCCCAAGGCCAGGCTGGACAGGGCTTGGAGCAGCCTGGGACAGTGGGAGATGTCCCTGCCATGGCAAGGGTGGCACTGGATGAGTTTTATATTCCCTTCCAGCCCAAACCATTCCATGAGCTGATGAATCTGTGATCTTGGAATCTCTGACTCAAGACAATAATTTTGTTCCTGTACCTGCGAGGTTGGGGTTTGGAGGTAAAGGGTTTAAAGGACACAGGAACACTTGTAAAAACAGGAGCCAGTCCATTGCAGAGGGAATTCTGTCCCTGTGGACAGGTGAAGGCCCTGGTCCCTCTCCATCCTGCCCCTGACTGTCAATTCCATGAAACAGGACAGACCAAACCTCACAGCAGAACGGAGCTCCTGTCACTCAGGCCAGCATAAGCTGTGTTCTGCTTTCTGTGAGAGCTCCAGAGCTGAAAGGGATTTGTCCAAACTCCTCCTCTGGTTTTGCAGCTCCCTCTAGTATTGCCAGCCCTGAGCCTTTATTTGAGAAAGAGCCAAAAGCTGAACTGTCAACCCTAGGTAAAACACCTGAGTTCAGGGCTGCTGTCAGAACTCCTTGGGCAGGAGGGGCTCACACACAGGGCTGCAGGGGTGAGTGGGAGCCATGGGGGTGCTGGGTGGGCTCAGCTCCAGCCTGGGAGGAGAGCAGAGCAGCACAGTGGCAGCAGCTCTCTGATCACAGCAACAGACAACTTTGTGGGAAAAGTCTGTGAGAAGATCAAAGAGAAGAATTAGAAACAATTCTTAACTGGCTGCACCTGTTGTTGTGAACATGTGGAATCTTATGGAGATTTGTTTACCAAAGGGTGGTTTCTTAATTAACCAATGATGATGGTGTTTGGATTGGAGAACCAATTAGGTCCAGCTGTATGGTAACTGTTTATAAAAGCAGTGGGTTTCTTAATAAAGATTATTATCGGTCAGCCTTCTGTAATACATGGAGTCTATACTAATTACCCATCCAGGATCCTTGCCCAGGCCATGCCCAGGACCCCTTGGCTCTGGCAGCCGCAGCCAAGGCAGCTCCACAGCTGCTCCATCCTGATCCCGCCTCGTGCACTCCAAGGCCTCCTTGGTTTGGGAGGATCTGGAAGGATCTGCTGCTGTGGCCCTGGTCATACTGGCCCTGGGCCCCTCTGGAGGGCTGTGGGGACAGTTCCCCCAGAGCATGTGTGGCCTCATCTCCTCCAGAGCTGGGACGTGCTGGGCTCCCCCCAGGGTTTGGCACACGGTGGGAAGTGGGGGAGGAAAAGAGAAGCTGTCTGGCCCCTGGTGGCCTGTGGCAAATTGCCCAAGTGTTCAGTGCCCTCAGACTGGACACGTCCTCCAGACCCCAGGGAGAAGGAGAGGACAGTGTCCATCCTGCCACACATTGCCACAGAGCTCCGGGACTGTGGGAATGTCCTGGGGTGACTCCAGAGAAGTTCCTGGGTGGGAGCCAACTCCAGTGGAAGTTCCGCCAAGTGGCGGAGTTGGGAGTCGAGCTGCCACCTGTCAATAAGTAATGCAGCACTTCCTCTAATGAGTGCCACTAATTGCAGAAGCTCGGCCCCGTGTGTCACTGCAGCCCTGCAGGTGACCTGGGCTCCCCAGGTGGCACTGGGTAACATTGCCCTGTAACACAGGGCTCTCACAGAGGGTTCCCCTGCAGCCCTGGAGGGGAGCAGGGCTGTGCTGTGACCCAGCCCTTTGGATGCCACGGGAAGTTTGCTCCGTGGCAGTGGCACTGGTGGATCAGCTGGTGCTGATCTCTGCAAGCGCATTTGGCATCTCCATCCCAGGAGCTGCCCCTCGTGCCAGCAGCTCTCTAGCCACAGAGAGCAGCACAACTTCCCCAGGCTGTGAGGACATCAGAGAAAAGAATGAGAAATAATTCTTATCTTCACTGGCTGCACCTGGTGTTGTGCACATGTGGAATGTGTCATGGAGATTTGTTTACCAAAGGGTGATTTCTCAATTGGACACTGGTGATGGTCTTTTAATTAAAGGACCAATCAAGGCCACCTGAAAAAAAAAAGTATAAAAACATGGGTTTCTTAATAAAAATTAGTAGTAGCCTTCTGAAATACATGGAGTCTGTGTCACTCGTTACTCAGCCCACGCCCATTGTGCTGACGGCCCCTCACCCATCCCTGGCCCTCAGTCCTGTTTGAGGCTCCCTGGGCCTCTCTGGGGTCCTCCCCCTCCTGGGGCATGAGGCCAGAAGCCCCAGCTGTGGCACAAATGCCCTCATGTGGGGGACAGAGAGGGTTTTGGCATTTCAGGGACAGAAACAAGTTCCCCTTTAGGGCACAGGAAATAGGGTGAGACCCTCTGAGCACAGTGGGATCACTAAAGGATCACCAGAGGAACAGGGAAGAGCCTGGGAAGCAGGAGAGCCTCTTGTAGTTGTGCCTTCCTTTCACTCCCTCTGACCCCTATCTCCTTGCCTGTGGAAAGCTCCCCAGAAGGTAAAAATCACCATTATTTGGTTTTTCCCACCTGAGCTCTAAAAAAATAGTTACATAAATATTCCTGGTGCAGCAGTTGATTCCAACAAAGGCAGCACATGGCTCCCGAGGTCCTGCCATGGGGTGGGGATATGTGGAGGGAAGGAAGCCATCCTGCACTGCCTTCAGTGTCCTTGCCCCACTGGCTGAGCTCAAATCCCTGTTTCTTCCAGGCCAAAGCTGGACAAGGCTGCTAACAGCCCTTGGCCTGACCAAGACCTTGTTATGCCCCCTCCAGCCCAGCCTGCAGCGGTGCCCCAGCAGACCTGCTCCTCTCTGGCTGGCACTGAGGTGAGCAGAGCTCCAGGGCTAGGGGAGCTCTAGGGTGGCAGCTGATGGAGAGGGGGAGCAGGAAAGCTCCAAGGAGGGCACACCCAAGGAGGGGGTGAGGGCTGTGACCCGCCGGCTCTCTGCACTCCTTGCTGTGGCCATCAGCTGCCTCCCTGCCCGTGCTGGGGTGGCAGCTGCCTGTCCCTGTGCCCTCCTGGGGGGCTGCCCCTTGCAGCCCCCTCCCGCTGCCATGCCAGGGCCCATCTCCTGCTGTACCTCCCTGGCTGGAATGCCCTCAGTTCCAGGCATTTGGAAATCCTGGCCTTGGCCTGTTCCTGCTGCCACCACCTTCCCGCCTTTGTCCCCTGGGCTCACTCGTGCCCTGGGTCCAGCACCTGTGGATTTGCGTGTCCTCGGCAGAGCTGGTTCTGTAACTCCCCCTCAGAGGGACAAGGGGAGGGAATCACGGTGGCCCTGGGGACCCAGCAGGTTCCTCAGCCAAGGACTGGAGGGTGCCAGGAGAGGCTACCAGTCACCCCAGTGCTGCTGCAAGCCTGGTGCGGATGGACAGGGCCCCTGGTGTGCTGGTGGGCACAGGGGGTTCCTCGGGGAGCTCCTGTCCCCTGTCACCCTCCGTGGGACCTGGCAGCACCCAGCCCCAGGGGCAGGCCCAGTGCCTGGGGCCGCCGAGCCCCCGCAGAAGCACGGCTGGGCTGGGGGGGTCAGAACGCCCCCGGCTTCCTCTGCCTGCTCAGCCACAACAGTCCCAGACATGTGGGACTGCCTTCCTCCCCTGCCCTCCGAGTGCCAGTGCTTCCCCTCATCTGCCAGGAGCTGCTCACAGGCGGTGCCAGCCACTGCCAGCCCTTGCCTGGCTCCTCAGCCAGTGCAGGGGGCACTGCCGGGGTTGGGGGAGGCTGCCTGGGCTGGAGGCATCTGGGACAAGCAGCCCCTGCCCTGTGCCCTGTGCCCAGCCACAGGCAGGGCTGTCCCAGCTGCTGGCAGGTCACAGTGGGCTTGGAAAGGTCCTGTACCCCCTGCAGGAGCTCTGCCCTCCTGCTCCCAGCCTGGCACAAGGGGGACCCACCCCAAAGGGATGCTCCTCGCCCAGGAGTGGGGCTGCTGCCTGTCCTGCCTGCCCAGCACACAGCCAGGGACACCTGAGGTGAG
This sequence comes from Chloebia gouldiae, assembly GCA_003676055.1. NCBI lineage: Eukaryota > Metazoa > Chordata > Aves > Passeriformes > Passeridae > Chloebia > Chloebia gouldiae. The sequence continues at coordinate 1,073,906 of QUSF01000097.1, read as the reverse complement.
GGAATAAGTCCCTTGGAGGTGACACCAATGCCAATACCACCGGTGAGAGATGATGGAAACCCTGCCTGTGCCTGGGAGGGAGGTGCCCAGCTCCCTGGCAGCCTCCTTGCCTCCGTTTCCCCAGCTGTGCCATCCCTGGCTTTGCTTTAGGGTCCCACAATAACCTGAATTTTCCAAACCTGGGAGCACGTGTGATGTGAGCCCCCCATTCCCCTCCTCAGCCTCCTGCCAGCTCTCCAGTTCTGTGCTCCCATGGCAAACCCAAAAGCTTCCTCCTCCTCTTCACTCTTCTCCCAGCTGCCAGAAGAGCACAGTGCCCTGATCCAGGACCTCAGCAAGCTGGAGCTGGGCCTCATCTGTGCCTGTGCTGGGGCTGGTGCTGTGCTGGTCCTGCAGCTTCTTGGGTGTGGGGGGGCCAAGGGGCCCCGCTGGCCCTCCCTGGCCCTCCCCTGAGGGGAGGTTATTTTCTCAGCACATCTCACTTGTGTTGAGCACCTCCCTCTATTTGTGGACCTTCTGAGCATCATTTGCTTCCCAGGCATTCTACCCCCACCCCTTTATTTTTAAATTAAAAGGAAAAAAAGCTATGTTTCCATAGGAACTTGGAGAGAGGCTGATCCTGACCTCATTATTTGCTCAGTGAAAGGAACTTTATTTTTATCTGTTTGTGTACATTGTCAGATTTTGGCTAAACCTACTTTCCTGACTTTGTACAGTGAGTTCTTTTACTCTTCATTTCAGATGCATTCATCCCAGGGCTTAATTTATCCTGTATTGTGATCAAATTTAGCTGAAAGCGATCTACTTTGCCAATCTTGAATATTCATCAGCTGCCTCGTTCATTCACTGGAGCGAGCCCTGCCCAGCGCTGCCCCAGGTGCCACCCGAGGTGCTCTCGTCCTGTTCCTGCTCCCAGAGTGCCCTCCCCAGCTCTGGCACCGCTGGATGTGGCCGGCCCTGAAGGACCTGTGCTGTGCAGGGACAATCACAGAGATGCAGAGGAGAGAGGATGGATCATAGAATTGCAGAGTGCTTTGGGTTGGAAGGGATCTTAAAGCTCCCCTGGTTCCGAGGGGGCTCTGAGGTATCCCTGGAGCCTTCTCCTCTCCAAGCCCAGCTCTCTCAGCCTTGCCTCATGGGAGAGGTGCTCCCAGGGCCTAAAGGGGCTCCAAGAGCATTGAAAAGTGACTTGGGACAAGGGATGGAGTGACAGGATACAGGGAATGGCTCCCACTGCCAGAGGGCAGAGATGGATGGGATACTGGGAGAGAATTGTTCCCTGGGAGGATGGGCAGGCCCTGGCACAGGGTGCCCAGAGCAGCTGTGGCTGCCCCTGGATCCCTGGCAGTGTTCAAAGCCAGGGTGGAAGGGCTTGGAGTACCCTGGCCAAGGGGACCCACCAGTGCCAGGGGCAGCACTTGGCAGAGGAGCCGAGCACTGGTGCATGCACTGCCTCTGCAGAAGGGCTGGGGTGAGGTGTCTGGAGTGAGCCAAAGCAGAAATTTGTGCCTAACAGTACCTCCAAGCCTGCCATGTAATCCATCCCTCTGTATTAATGCCACTTTGCAGCTCTTCCCCTGGAGACTGCAGAGATTACTGGCAGGGAAGCCCTGGTGCTGTGTCCTGGGCCCCCAGCCCTGGGCCATCCCCACCCCCTGAGCAGCTGCACATAATCTGGTTTAGCCAATCCAGCCCAGCAAAGCCCCTAAGTGGATTGCCTTATCTCTCCTCACTAACCCAATCTGCCAATTGGATCTGGCTGGGTTTGCCTGGTCTACAAGTCTGTCCTGGATTTATCCAGGAGATCTGCACAGATGCTGCCTTGGAGACTCGGTGCCTTCCCTGAGCCCTCTGGTTGTAGACCCCTGATTCCACCACTGCCAGGCCTTTGGGAGCACCGTGGGGTGCCAGTCCTGGGCTGCTGGGCATGGTGACATGGTTCTATCTGCTCCATCCCTGCAGAGCCACAGCACCTCTCAGCCATCTCCCTTGGCTGGTTGCAGCCAGGGGAGCAGCAGGACGAGCCCCTGCATGGGTTCATTCCTGTCTTTGCAGCCTTGTCCAGGCTCACAAGCCTCCAGAGCCTGGGAATGGTGCAGGAGCAGCTGGGCTCCGCTCTGGCACTCTCCAGGATGGGAGAGAGGGAGGGGTCAGCAGGGTCACTGGAAGGTGGCTGCAGACACTGGTCTGGGTAGCAGAGGCCACGAGTCTGTCCTGGTGGGATGTCCCTGTCCTGGTGGGATGCTCCAGCCTCTCCCATCCTTTGAGGGACAGGGTTGACAGGGAGCACAGCCATGGATGCTCACAGCCCTGGGGACAAACACGCAGCCCTGCTCCACCCTCTCTTTGCTCTTGCACCCCAAGGTTGCTGGGATGAAGGACAGGGGGCAAGGGCTCCATTTAGGCCAGAGACCCCAGGCTGGGCCCTTGCAGAGGCACATCTAAGCCACAGTGCTGTGCCCATCAGCCCTGCAGGGCCCTGGCAAGGGCAGAGTGACACAGAGCCACCTGCCACCACTGCTGCAAGCACAGCCCAGCACCCTGTCACAAAGCCAGAGTGAGGCAAAACATCCTGGACAGAAACCCACAGTTTATGTAAAAAAAAGAAAGTGCAGCTCAAAGCATTCTCCCTCCCAAGGGAAATGGGGAGGAGGGCTCTAAAGCCCCCAGAGTCCCATCCCACCCCATCACTGTTCTGTCAGGGAGCAAGGGCAGGAGTGAGCAGGGATGTGTGCCCGTGATGCCAGGGACACACTGGCACTCCTGCAGGCAGTGTTGTGGCTCCCAGCCCCTCTGATCCCTGGGCTCATTCCTTAGCAACTCCTGTCAGTGGCTGGTGCTGACTTTTTGATTTCCCATGCTGTTTGCTGGGCAGCAGCACATGGCTCACTGGAATCAAGTGAGTTGGGTTTGCTTCTACTGGGACAGATCCTTTCTTGGGTGACAAAAAACTTGCAGAGACAGGTTAAAGATTGCTCATCTCCTCAAGGCTCCAATCTAGATCAGGACTTTTTCTTGCTCTGAAGGGAAAGGTCAGAAGGGAATAGTTTCTGGCCAGCTCCTGAGAGCCTTTCTCCTCCCAGATGTGGCACAGTTCCCGTGTGGGTCGGGCCGCAGGGGCAGCTCTCAGCACAAGGGGCTGCAGCAGAGGGGACTCAGTCCTGCTTTTCTTCCCGAGGCACCAGAGCCCATCGAGAGCCCTGCTCCAGAGGCTGCTGCTCTGAGCTGGGTGTTCAGGGCTGACACAGAGACCCCCGGTGCCCCTGCAGCGCTGCTGCTCCTGCTGCTGCCGCTGTCCAGTGAAGCCTGAAAGCAGGGCTGACACAACTGGGGCCCACAAGCCTCTGCTGCAGCAAACCAGGGCTGGGGCAGTGCTCAGCTCTGACTCCCAGGGCCACCTGGGACCTTTGCACCCCCCAGCAGGTGCTGAGGCACCCTCGTGCCCGGGTGCTCGGTGCTCACTGCTGCTCTTGCTAACAGCAGGGCACCGCTGCCCTGACGTGATGCTCAGTGGCAGAATGAGGCAAGTGCTGCGCTTGGCAGGACCTCACCTGCCTTCCTCAGCTGTGCTGTGAGGAGGAGGAGGCACAGGAGGTGCAGGAGGAAGCACGGGAGGTGCTTGGTGCAGGCTGAGCCCCATCCCTGACTGCTCTGGGGGAAGCAAGAGGGAAGGGAGCTTGTGGCACACTGGTGGTGACAGGGGTTTGATGCACTGTGGGACAACTAATCATAGCAACTGCCCACATTCAGTGATTTCCAGGGATTTGGGTGACCTTGCAGAAGGAGGACACAGGAGGATCCCACGGTTCAGCCTGGAGCTGGTGCTGTGTCCTCTGGGGGAGCCAGTGCTGGGCAAGACTGTGGGACGGTGATGGCTCTGAGAGCTCCTCCACTCCTGCGTTGTCCCTGCACAACGACTGCCATGTGCCATGGCCACCCTGGCCACCATCAGCTGGCCCTTGACCAGGGCAGTGACGGGTGACACATGTCCTCAAAACACCCAGAGCAGTGCTCCCACCACACACTGCTGGTCACTCTGTGTCTATGCTGGCTCTGGGGCATCATTCAGTGTCAGCTGCTGAAGCACAGCAAGGCTTTGGAACAGGCTCCATCAGTCCCAGGACTGAAGTGGCCACCTCAGCCCCTCAGTGAGTCGTGTGGGATGGGCCATTTGTGTCACTGCTCTGCTCAGGGTGGCTGTCCTGGTGCTCAGAGTGCCCCCAGCCAGCCCCGAGCAGAGCTGAGGGGCTGTTCTGGGTCACATGGGCATGGAGCAGCTCAGAGCAGCACCTGGCTGAGGCTTCAGGGAGGGACCCAGTGACAAAGGCTTTGCTGGCCCGTGCCCCCATCCCACCTGCCCACAGGGTATCCATGTGTCTGGCATGGAGCTTCCAAGGTTCTGGAAAGGCTTCCCCCAGTGAAGCACAGCCCAGGATCCCTCCCCTCAGCCCACTCCAAACCTTGCTGCTGCTGCAGGGCACTGCAGGGACCCCCAAAGCGGGGGCTGATCCCAAAGCGGGGGCTGATCCCAAAGCGGGGGCTGATCCCAAAGCGGGGGCTGCCCCCAAAGCAGGGACTGACCCCAAAGGAGGGGCTGCCCCCAAAGCAGGGACTGACCCCAAAGGAGGGGCTGCCCCCAAAGCAGGGACTGACCCCACAGCAGGGAGTGACCCCACAGTAGGGGCTGATCCCACAGCAGGGGCTGTCCCATAGCAGGGGCTGTCCCACAGGGCTGATGCCAAGGCTGGATCACCCGAGCAGGGCCAGGCTGCCGTGCCTGCCACGCCCGAAGTCAGGGGGTGATCCCGGTAGCCAGGGCTCCCCCAGGCTGCAGAGGTGCCAGGGCAGCAGGAGCTGCCCAGGCCTGGCCAAGACTGTCCCTCGGGAAGGGCCGGCTGGAGCTGCCTCTGGCTCTCTGCAAGGTGCAGAGGGAAGGCTGAGGAAGGAGTTTCTTGCCTCCCACACGGAGCACAGCATGTTTGTGATGCTCTCCATCAATCTAGGCAGAGGAAGATGATGATCACAGGGAATTAGGGAAAATTGAGGAGCTCTGTGCCCTTCAGAAAACCCGAAGAGCTGGGCAGCACCTTTGCCTGAGTGCAGAAATCAGCACGGAGAATTTGTGGCTCTTGTGAGTTTGAAGAGGGAATGCTGCCAGGGCTGATGGGTTCCTCAGAGGAGATGAGGCCTTTTAGGAATTCAGAGATGAGGAGAAAGCTCAGAAAGCCACCAGAAGGACACAGGATGAACCCAAAATGATCAGGATTCACTCCCCAGAGGTAAACACAAAAACTGGCTCATGGAGCATGAGTTGCCCTGGTGCTCCTGACCTGGCAGATGATCTGTCTGTTCCAGAAAAGGACACAAGGTGGGAGTTTGCAAAGAGTAGCACATGGGGCTGCAGGGGCTGCAGACACAGTGATTGATGGGAACTGACTGGGAGAGGGGAGAGCCCTGAGGGACTTCACATGAAATGGTGCATTCAGGAGAGCAGGGCAGAGTGCGGGGGCTCCACTGGGACCTTTCAATCCAAAGGCAACCATCAGAGACACCACCACCCCACAGAGTTTTGGGAACAGTCAGGAGGTGAAGCAATGGAAAGGATGGAGTCAGTAAATAACATCTCAGGGGTGATGCTGAGATGTGAGGTGGCAGGCTTGACTCCGAGCAGTCACTGACAAACACCAGTGACACCAGTGACACTAACACAGGGCAGATCTGGCACTGGCAGAGCAGGCTGTGAGGGTGGAGACCTGAGGGATGTCCCCTCATGTCCTGCACCTCTCCTGGCTGGTGCTCACTGGGAGCTGGATCAAGAGTGGAGTCAGAAAGGGCAGGAGAGAGCCAGGGCACCATCCCTGAGCTCAGTGCATTTCCAAATGTGCCCCCGCTGCCCAAGGTGCTGCCCTATGCCACCAGCCACCCCCAGAGCCACCTTTGGGGTGCCAGAGCTGGGTGCAGTCCCTGCCCTTACCCTGTCACTTCACTGGGGTGGTTTCACAGGAAGGTTCTGTCAGCTCCCCAGGAGCTGCTGCTGCCAGAGAGGTGAGAACAGGGAATGTAGTGCCCCAAAAGTGCACCAGGAAGGGGAAGGGGCTGGGGGAGCTTGGGGTGACCTGGGCAGTGCAGGTCCCCGCAGCAGTCTGTGCCACACCTTCCTGTCCCAGCTGCACGGCTGCTGCTTGGGCTCCATGCTGGAGGAGCCCCAGGGCCCCTCCAGCATGGGCAGGGCCGTCTCACCTCCAGCTCCTCCCTGTGGATCCTGACCCAGCACTGTTCCTGCTGCCCTCGAGCAGGACCCTGCTGCCCCATCTGTGCCTCCTCCACCACTTCAGTGCTCAGATGTCTCAGGGGAGGTTTGTGGTCAGCAGTTCATTTCATTTAGGGCTTTTTGTCTTTTATACACAAACCTTGGTATCCCAGGGACACAAATGCAACCAACACAGTTTGGTGGGAGTTTCCTGGAAAGTCCCAAGGAAGACAAACCCACCATTTTTGTGTTTTCTTGTGCATTGAGGAAGGAAGAGTGCTGTCCTGGAAGAGTCTCCAGGCTCATTAGTGACATACCTGTATCACAGAGGTGTGATACCAGTCCTTGGGAGCTTGGGGGGAAGTGACAGCAAGGTCCCCTACCCCAAGGGACAGTGCTGGATGCACTTTGAGGACTCTGGTTTCCATCCAAGCCCAGCCCAGATCTATGATTTGAGGATGAACCACGACTTGCACTGCAGCCAGTCTGCCCCAGCTGCCTCCCAAGTGGCTCCTGCAGGTGCTCCTCAGTGTTGCTTTTACCCCCAGCACATCTCCTGGACTGCACTTACTGCAAAACAGAATTACAATTAAAGGACAGCCTCTGGGGCAGTGTTTATATCTGGGGGAGTTAAACCAGCAGGGTCCCAGGCCTGCTGCCCAAAGCCCAGAAGAGCCTGGGACAGGCAGGGTGGGCTGAGCAGGGGCTCTGCACCCTCTCCCATCAGCACTCCCCAGCTCCCCTGGCACGCTCCTGTTCTGTGTTGGGCACTGGAGGTTTCCTGTGAGCAGCAGAAGGACATTTCCAGCCCCTTTCATGGGGACAGCCAGGTGCACTGCTCTGTTTGTGTACCTGTGCTGATGGGCAGCCTCACCCCAGCCCACCAAGGCTGTCCCAGGCTGTGTGACCCCAGAGCTGAAGGACTTTGCCTCCTGGGTGCTGGCAGTGCCTGTGCCACTCTCCCTGCCAGGCTGGGGAGTCTTGTTCTGCCACGCAGCACCCACAGGTGGGTCCCAGATCATCCCCACGGGAGGTGCCCTGGTGAGGCTCCAGGGCAGTCCCTGTCCCCTGGGGCCCTGGGTGTAGTCCCAGAGCTCTGCAGGGGCTTGCTGAGGGCTGATCCCGTCTCTGGCATGGTGTCCTGCCCTGCACCCAGGGCCTGCCTGGCTCCTGAGCTGCTGCCTTGCCCTGGACTGGCTGGGTGGGCACGGGGCTGAGCCCAGCTGCCACCCCTGGCCCTGGCCCTGGCCCTGGCTCCCGGGCTCGCCTTGGCCCTGGAGCTGTGCCACCACCAGAGACTTGTCTGATCAGTCATGCAATCATTAGGGCCAGAACAACCTCTGAGACCACTGAGTCCAGCCACGAGCCCAGAGCACCACCGTGGTCACCATGAAGCCATGTCCCTGATACCACGTCCACGCATGCCTTGAACACCCCTGGGGATGGTGACTCCACCACTGCCCTGGGTATCATTTCCCTGAAGAAATTCTCCCTGATATGCACTGCAGACCTCCCCTGGCATAACGTGAAGCCATTTCCTCTCGCTGTGATAATGGTGGCACTGAGCTGAACCTGCCCTGCTCCCCTGCCTGGGTACCCTGGGGCAGACCCTGCTGACCAGCAAGCCCCTGCCCCACTGGCAATGTCCCCCTACCCTGGCTGTGCCCCAGCAGGCATTGCCACACTGAAAGGGCTCTTTTCCTTTGATCTGTGGTGCAGAATGAGCAGAGCAGTGAGGCAAAACCCTGCTTTAAGTACCTAAGGTGAATGAAACATGGCTTTATGTACCTGGCTGAGAATTCCTGCTCTGCCTCTGGCTGGATCAGCAGCCTGGGGTAGGAAGGCTTGGGCAAGTGTGGCCATGCCTTGCACCTCTCTGTCAGAGATCAGAGACAGAGAGGGGCACAGGGACACCCTGCACAAAATCCAACCCTGTCCCAGCCTGTGGGCTGGGCTCCACACCCTAGACCCACTTCCCATCCCCGGAGGTGCTCCAGGCCAGCTTGGATGAAGCAACCTGGTCTAGGTGGGAGGTGCCCTGCCTATGGCAGGAGGGTGTAATGAGATGAGCTTTAAGGTCCTTTCCAACCCAAACCATTCTGGGATTCTGTGACAGATATGCTCTGAAAAGAGCTGCTCCAGAAGGTGGAGGTAGGAATTCCAGGGTGTTTGAGGTATTGAGGAAAGGAACCTCAAGGCTTTGCTGCCACAAGAGTCTGTGGCCAACGGAGGATGCTGAGAGAGAATGGCTGGGACCATGACAAGCCCAAACTCCTGCTACAGCTGCCTTCTTGAGGTGCCACTGCAGCTCCAGAGACTGCTGGGACTGTGTGCAGAACATCACCTTGGGTGCTTGATTTCCCCATCCCAAATTCCTTTATTCTCCACAATTCCCTCATATGTTTATGGGCACATCCTACCTTTTGCATATTTCAAACCCTCTGTGTGGCAGCACCTGTGCTGGATTAACTCCTGTGCTGAGACAGTGAACAGCCAGTGCTGCCCTGTGTCCCTGTCCCCTCACATCCCCATACACACCCCAAGGACCCTGCATGAGCCACCCACAGCCTGGCACTTTCCTGGTGGGACAATTCCCTGTCGCTATTGGTTTTCCCCCAGAACAAAACCTTTGCACTGCTGGCTCTGTGAGGATGCCCAGGAGTATGGCCCACGGTCTGGTTGATGCCCACACATGGGAAGCACCAGATCCCTCCCCCAGGAGATGCTGGGGTCATGCCAACATTTCCCTGCCCTCCTCCCCATGCCCCCAGCCCCTTCTCCCTGGTCCAGGCCTAGATTATCCCACAGCTGAGTGACCAAACCCTTTGGAAGGGGCTGGAGGGAGCGGTGAGGCAGAGCCCAGGCTGAGCAGCGGCTCCGTCCTCCTGCAGCCACATCAGAGTCGCTTCCAGCCTCCTCCTGCAGAGCAGCCAAAGCCAGCATGAAGAATGGAGCTGGGTTTCCATGAGCTCTGAGTGTCGGGCACACACTCACACACAGATGAGGCAATGGCCAGTCCTGCACAGGCTCCAGGAGCACGAGCGAGGTGAAACAGCAGAGCACAGGCTAGATGAACACAGGGGCAGCGTCTGAGCACAGGCTGGAAGAGCCCTCCAAAGCCTCTCACAGTTCAGCTTGTGAAAAATATGCTCACTCTCCTGTGAAAATATAAAAAGTTTAATAAAGGACAGTAGGAGACAGGACCATAGAGCAAAGGTTGTTACGGCCAGGTGCATCTTGGCATTGGGTCAAGACCCCCCTGTTATCTTCGGGGATACCCCTTAAATACCTTTTAATGACATCAGCCTGCTGCATATTCATAGCCCCTAATGCATATCCATGAAGCAGTTTACATGTCCCAGGAGCTATTTTACATGGCCCCTCCTTGGGTCTACCTTTTTGGACCATGCAGATTCCTTGGTTGTGGTTTTAGTCCATTCTTATCACTTCCAGTTTTTGGGCCTTGGTCCACACTGCCTTCAGACGGTGAGTGCTGCTGGCTGGCAGATCTGTACAGGTGTCCTCATCCTGTGTTCATTGGATGTTATCCCATCCAAGCAGGCATTTTAACACAAGCACACTGATAACAGCCATTGCACTATGTCTAAGCTTAATTAACAGTAGTAATAAAAACTTTATAGCAAAGTTACTTTAACGCTACACATATAAAATCCATTTTAATATTTGCAAAAAGCCAATGTTATAATATGTATCTATAACAAGCTGGAGTACAAAACACCAGTCTGTCCCTGACAGAGGGCATGTGTTGGTCTGCAGGAGCTCAGGGATGCAGCATCCCACATTAACCCAGCCCATGCTGTGTCCCCCAGAGCAGGCGGCACCAACCCTGAGCCAGGCGAGCAGGGGAGGGCAGGAGCTCAGCTCTGCACTGCTCTCGGGGTTCGGGTGTTGGGATGACCCCAGGAGTGTAAAAGTCCTCATTTCCCAGCCTGTGCAGCCAAAGGAGTCTGGAATGCGTAGGGTCGCCTTCTCAAGGTTGTTTATTTTCTCTTATCTATAACATTCTTTCTCTGATCTGCTGAGCTCTGTCTGGCAGGTCAGCCATGGCATTCTGTCTGCCCTCAGGGCAGCGTTTACATTTTATACCAAAAACTACATGTACTCTGTTTACAATAACATACCAATATCTATCATTTATGTTGGACAGTGTGTGTCTACCTTAAATCCATAGAAAAGTGTCGCCGTCATACCGAGAAATGGAGGGCAAGGAGAAGAAGAAGAAGGTCCAAATCCCTCCATCTTGTCCCCTTGAATTCCATTCTAAAAAGCCCCAAAATTCTACTTTTTCACCCTGTGTTAGTTCAACTACCACACTACTCAAACCCTTGTGGATTGTAATTCCTCATACAAAGTTGGCAATTTTTACCACGGGCTAAAATTGAAACCACAGGTGTTTTTGACTTCGTGCCAAGGTCTCCGAGCCCCCTGCCAAGGTCTCAACACAGCCAGGGCAGCCAGAGGGATGTCCTGGACTCTGGCACACTGCCAGCGTTTCTGCCCTGCTCCTCCACCTCTGAGATTTATGCTTCTAAAGTTGAGCCTTTCTCTGAGAGTCACAAAATGGATATTTTCAGGCTGAGGATAATTTAAATTGAGCTTAAATTTCTCCATTTCTTTTCTATACTTTTCCCAGTTATTAGAGGAACTGGCAATTTTTAGTTAAAATATTTGTAGGATTTTGCAAATATGTTGTGGAAGCAGGATTGTTGTGTTCCTAATGGGGATGAAGAGCCTGGCAAAGAGAATCTCCCTGTTCCACTGCATGCTGGTCACTCTAAGTGGAAAAAATGGACTTTTACAGGTGTAAAGGCAAGCAGAGAAATGAACATAAAGGAAAAAGGGACAGGTGAGGACAGAAAAGGGGAAAATAGGGCAGAATTTGGGCAAAGCGTAAAAAAATTTAACTGGGGAAAACAACAATTACACTCAAAATGAATTTTAATTTCAAGCCTCTAACTTTCACTGTTGTTATTATTTTGATACTGGACCATCACACATCCCATCTGAAGCCTCATCCTGGTGTGTACAAGCATTGCTGGTAAATCCTGATGGAATTGTTCTGTAGTGAAATGTTTTGACATTTTGAACAAGATGGGAAGACAAGCACATAGCAAGTTAATGAGAAGACCAGCATCTCTCAATATATTCAATAATGATTTCCAACAAACACAGAGCTGTTTTGTCAAAGTATTTCGTTAAAGCACAAAGCAGCACTTTGCTCTGGAAAATAAGATGTTGCAATCAACACTAAGTAAAAGTTGTTCTGAATGTTGCAAAACAAATATAGCAATGGGAATAAATTAATAGAAGAGCAGGAATCCTCTGACCCACTATGTGCCTGGTGCATGTTACACAGCACTGCTAGGTGAGATAAATGGAAAGAAATACCATTTGCATCACTGGGAAAGTGATGGAGTCAGCACTTTATTCTAAATTTTGTGCATTTTATCTTAAAACGCATTTTGCACTTCTGTTTTCCCAATTATATCCATTTTGGAAATTGTCTCTTTATTGAAGAGTTTTACCCCTCAGCGGGGATTAAGTCAGGTTTCAAGTGGTGACAATTTCTTATTAGATGCAGTTTCCAAGTCTCAGCCCATCAGGTGCAGCTGGGTGCCACCCCTTTCGCTGTTCACTGAGGAGCTGGGGATGTCCCTGCCTGCCAGCTCTGCTGTGACACTGTTGTGGCACCGACCCTGGGCACATCCCCCTGACTGTGATACACAGGAAGACTGTAAAATTCAAAGACAAAATGAGTTATAAAGTAACTATGTATTTTTAGCTGGGTGAATGCGGGATATCTCTGCAAAACATGAGCATCTACCCGTTCTCAGCATTCTTTTTTATCTTCTAAAATGTTATATATGCATTAGATTTTGCAATATATCGATGCATATTTATTTCCTGGCTCCACCTTGTCCCATTTCATATGTTAATTACCTCATCAGTCCCTTGCGAGTGTGTACTTGTCTCTGGGGTTGTCTTGGCGGTTCTTGGGGGTCAAAGGGGGATGAAGTAAGTAGTCTTCATCAGAGCTGACCTTTTCACTCCATCTTCTTGCACGTGCTTACTGATCCTTTGGCCACAGTCCAAACCATGAGGTTGGTTTGATCTAGCTGAGGAGACTTGTTATCTTGGTAGCCTCGTAACTTTGTCCTGTTTGATGAACGCCATCCTTCCCTTATCACACATCCCTGCATTCTTTCATGTTGCTCTTGCAGATATACCCTGTACCCCATGTATACCCTGTCTTCCCTTTACAGGCAGTTAGCACAGTAAAATGCAGCAAATGTTAAACAATATTTCATCTAAATGTCTATTTTTAATCAATACCCCTCTAACTCCTCACACCATGTCTCAAGTGTGCCCAGCTGCCACCCCCTACCCCTGCCACAGAGAGGCTGCTGTGGGGGTCACTCCTCCTTTCTCTTGCCAGGGTGGGAGCATATGGGGCTGGAGCAGGGGCTGCTCCACATTCCCGGGCTCCTGTCCTGGCCCCGGGGTGGGGTCCTGCAGCCAGAGCTGTTTGGGAACTGCTCTGGCTGCAGGATTCCCCACGGACCCTGCTGCTGTTCAGGAAAACAGCATTCAAGGGAGCCAAGCCCAGCCTCTGCCACTCCCTCTGGGCCCTAATTCTGTTCCAGACTCCAGAGCCCAGGCCCTGTTGCTATCCTGGAGCTGCCGGGAGCAGGAGGGAGCTGCGTGTCCCTCGCTGTCACACAGCTGCTGAGAGGACCTGCTCCCTCTGCACATGTTCTGCAGGAGCAGCAGGCAGCTGGGGCAAGTGGCATGGCATTCACTCACTCCTGGCTGCTCTGGTGTCTCCTGGAGATCCAGAAAATCTCCTGCCAGAGCAGCTGTGGCTGTGCCATCCCTGGGAGTGTCCAAGGCCAGGCTGTATGGGGCTTGGAGCACCCTGGGATAGTGGAAGGTGTCCCTGCCCAGGGCAGGGGGTGGAACAAGATGAGCTTTAAGGTCTCTTTCAATACAAGCCACTCTGGGATTCTGGGATTCCCAGGCTGCAGGGTCACAGCTCCCTGTGCTCTTGCTTTCGTTCAAGCCACAGCTCTGTCACTGTCCCCATCCTGAGCAATGCCATGGCCACTGCTCCTGTCCCAACACCTGCAGAAGCTCAGACAAGCCCTCACATGAGCTCTGTGCCCAAAATGTCCAGGCCTGGTGTTTTGTTCCACTGGTGTTCCATGGAGGTGCTGAGCAGGTGATGCTGCCAGGGGGACAGAGCCCATCCACCCCCATATGCTGGGATCTGTTCCTCCTGCTTGGCAGGGTTGTGGTAGAGCCTGCTGCTGACACCTGGAGATCAGAAAGTGCCCAGAGGCCACAAAGGTGTCAGAGGAGAGCTCTGATGGCCAGACCTGCACACAGGGAGGCAGAGCTGCACCTCCTGCACATGAGCCCAGCCAGGCCCCTCTCTGCCCTCCCTGGGTGGGTGCCAGCCTGGGCACTACCTCTGCCCTCCTCTCTCTCCCAGATCTCAGCAGAACCACCCACAGGGGTGCCAGCCTGACCTTCCCTGCCCACGCTGCCCTGGCTGGAGGTAGGGAGCTCCCACAGAGGCAGCTGAGAGCCCAGGGCACAGGGACACCCCTCGCAGCCCCCTCGCAGCATGGCACTTGAGGTGCTGCTAAAACAACTTTTCCACCTTGGCAGGAGTGCCTGCGGAGTCCCTGACACTGCACAGGTGCCCGTGCAGGGCAGCAGCAATCCCTATGCCCATGGAATGCCCTCAGGACCATCCTGGGCTCCATCTGCAGCAGATGGGCACAGAAGGGCTGTAGCAGGCAGGCTCCCAGCTGGAGTGGCTGTGCCCCATCTCGGTGGTCTCAGCTCCAGGGAAGTCCTGTGTGACCTGCAGTGCCCTTGGGGGACAGAGGCACCTCAGGCTGTGGCCAAAGCCCATGGGTGCTGCCTGGCTGGGTGCCCCAGTGCAAAATGCTTTTGGCCTCACTGCTCCTAAAGTCGCTCCTGCATCGCTTCTCACCCCAGAGCCACCTCTGTGAACTTCCATGGGCCTTGGGCCAGGTTCTGCTTCTCCACAATGAGCTTAGGAGGGGCTCTGGGATGTGCTGAGCTGCTGCCATTGATGCACCCAGGGAGCAGCAGCCATCAGGAAATGCATTGAATATCAGTAAAGGAGAACAAATGGCTGGCAGGGAAGAAGTGTATCTGTCACAAAAAAAATGGCAAGGTAATTTAGGAAAATCTTCTTTGTGTCCTTTGGCTGTAGTATACTTTTGGTGTCACTGCCTTGAACACAGTATGAGGATTAAACAGAACAATAAAATCATAGAAGTTGTGGGCTGGAAGAGACCTTAAAGCTCATCCAGTCCCCTTCAGTTCATGGACCTCACAACATGGACATGGTCTCTTGATATTCAAGACCAGGATTTAATTTATTGCCCATGGATTTAATTTATTTCCATTTATTTACTTTTTATTCTTGTGTTGTGCTGTCATTAATTTCTCTTTCAAGCTGTTCTGCCTCTATTCCTGTTCACTCTTGGCACCTTCACCACCCTGTACCAGGGGTATCACAGCTCTGCCCCTCAGCCCAGCCTTGGGCTGAACCTTGCTGTTGTTGGGTCTAGGATACGGAGTGGGAAGGTGTCCTGGGCTATAAGAAATGCATTTAGTCTATTTGCCATCTGTCAGAGCTGGGGCAGTTCTCTGCTGTTCATTGGGCAGTTTTTTCTTCATCTCTCCCACAGCCAATCCTCCCTCCAGGAGATCTGTTCATGGCCACTGAGTGTCCCTGCATGGCTGAGAAAATTCCAGCATCCCATGGGGAGAGGCTCTGCCCAGGGGAGGAGCCGAGCATTCCTACCTGGATCCAATCTGACTTTGGAACCCCACAGCAGCCTCTGCCCCCTGCATTCCCAGAGGAGCAGCTTTCTTCCCCTCTGCATTCCCAGAGGAGCAGCTTTCTGCCCCCTGCATTCCCAGAGGAGCAGCTTTCTTCCCCTCTGCATTCCCAGAGGAGCAGCTTTCTTCCACTGCATTCCCAGAGGAGCAGCTTTCTTCCCCCCTGCATTCCCAGAGGAGCAGCTTTCTTCCCCCCTGCATTCCCAGAGGAGCAGCTTTCTTCCCCCTGCATTTCCAGAGGAGCCCAGGCCCATCTCCCCCAGCCCTGGAGCTCCAGAGGAAAACTCCCCCCTTGTGCAGGATCCCTGCTCCAGCAGAAGCACAGCTGGCACTGCAGGAGGGCTGAGCCACCCTGGGATGGGGCTGAGCCACCTCCCTGACCCACAGGGGGTCAGGGTCTGCTCTGACTCTGACACTGGTATGGTTTCTTTTCTGTACTATTGCATTTGTATTTTTAGTTTTCCTAGCGAAGAACTGTCATTCGTACTTCCATATCTTTGCCTGAGAGCCCCTTAATTTCAAAATTATAATAATTCAGAGGGAGGGGGTTTGCATTTTCAATTTCAAGGGAGACTCCTCCCTTCCTTATCAGACACCTGGCTTTTCAAACCAGGACAGAAGGGTAGCAGGGAGCTGGACACGGGGCCAGGAATCAGCCCCAGCTCCCGGGACAGCACAGCTTTTCCTTGCCTCCTGCTTGGCCTTCCTATTCCATCCTATTCCATCCCCAAAATGTGCATTGTGTGTTTTCTGTGCCTGAAAAAAAAAAAAAAAACAAAAAGCAAACAGACAAAAAACCAAAACCAAAAACCCCGCAAAACCAAAAGAGCCCAAAAAACCCCATGGCATCTCCACACTGCAGGGAGATAATTAGACTAATAATGATCCGTGTTGTAAGTGATTTTAAAAACAAAGCACAGCTATTTCTATTTTTATTAGGCTTTTATACAGCATTTACAGGCTTTTATGAAGCTTATAGTTGGCTTTTTTGGATAATTAACTCCAGGCCTGTGGGATGCTGATGCTGCACCTGTGAAGGAGCCCTGTCCTCCTATCCCATCCTGCCAGGGGACACCCCAGCATTCCACTAACAAATCCTCAGGGATAATGCTCCCAGATTTCCCCCTGCACTGGGGTCTGGCCAATTGCTCTGGGATAGTCCAGTGACCCCACTTGTTGTGTTTGCTCCTTACAGCCCCTGGAAATTCAGCTTCTCTTGAGGGAACTCCAGCCTGACACCTGGAAACTGCATTTTCCCTGTCTCCAGCTAAAAGCTTGGTATTTTCCCAGCTGTCTCTTCCCAAAAACCCCGTGAAACAAGGAGAAAATGCTGTTTTGTCTCTGCTTCAGCCAGGAACTGGATTTTGAGACAGAATTTGGAGATTTTAGAAAGGCCACAAAGTGCTGAAGAATGAGAGTGGAGCAAACCCAGGATTAACTAAACCTGACTAACTAGGTTTGTCCATTATGCACATGATGGAAAAAAGGTCCCACTGTTAACTATAGAACACTTTGGCCTCACTAATTAAAATATTATTTTATGGCATAGGAGATGTAAGACACTGCAGAGAAAAAAAAGTTATTCTTGGTCTATCTATCACACAATCCCAGATTTATGTTCCTTTCCAAACCCAGGTTTGGGTTGGAAAGGAACATAAATCCCAGGGATTTAGGGGGCAGGGACACGTGCAGTAGCCCAGGTTGCCCAGAGAAACATGTCCCACCCTCCCCATCCCAGGGCTCTGCTCTCCACCTGAGGGAAATCAGGCAGCGAGGTCCTTTTGGTAAGAAAGTCTTTTCCAAGGAAACTGAGAAAACTTCAAAGCAAATGTGTTTGGCATGACCTGCCAATCAAATGTCTCCTGAGATCAGCTGGAAGGAGATAAGGGAGGCAGAGGGTGGCAGAGATGTGCCTGGTACCACACTGACCTGACAGGGTAAACGCCCCAAAAGGGCCAGAGCTGCTTTCCAGGCTGTGCCCTGAGGCTGCTGCAGAGCCCATCTCCTTTGGGCACCCACTGTGGGCACTGGACAGCCACCAACCAGGCAAACTGGAGGTTCCTCCAGTCTGAACTGGGTAAACCAACACCCCCAGCCATCAAGCAGCTGGAGCTGCCTGCCCACCCTGCCTGGCTCCACAGATGAGAGTTCCATCGTTTTTTGAGCATTTTGGTTTGAATTCAGTCAGGTTGTAAAAATATTCATTTTATCCCTAGCTCAGATGTGGAAATTAAATGTCACTTGGAACCCAGAATTATTCCGTGAGAAAATGCTAAAAAGAGGTTCTGCAAACTTCAAAAAATAAACTGCCTTCCCCAGTGAGGCTGTTTGCTTCTGTGAGCCCAGTGGTGGCCATGGCCTGCTTGGCAGGGGGGCTTTACTCGGGGTTCCCAGTGCCTTTCCTCCCTCTTCCTGTCATTCTTATGGAGCAAGAGCGTAGAAATACAAATGCTAAAGGTTCAGATACCATAGCCAACATTTGAAATTTTAATCTCCCCAAATTTGCAATCCAATGACATGGATTTAAAAAACTAATTTCTTTTATTGCACTTTTCAGTTGAGTTTTTCGTACTTAGATTTTACCACAGAGTTACTTTCTCCTTCCTGGAGCCACAGGGGCTGGATCTGTGTGGCCCTTCCACAAAGCAGAACCAGGGACCAGGTACCCTGGACAGGTGACTCCACCCTGAGACCCAGCTCCCAGTACTGCAAGCAGCACTTCCCACAAGGAACACCAACTGGGCAGGGATAGATGGGATATTGGGAGGGAATTCTCCCCTCTGAGAGTGCTGAGGCCCTGGCACAAGTGCCCAGAGCAGCTGTGGCTGCCCCTGGATCCCTGGCAGTGCCCAAGGCCAAGCTGGACATGGCTTGGAGCAGCCTGGGATAGTGGAAGGTGTCCCTGCCATGGCAAGGGTGGCACTTGGATGGGCTTTAAGGTCCCTCCAATCCAAAATATTCTGAAATTTGTGGATTTCCAGGCATTGCTGCCCAGCACAGGCTCCAGGCCCCAGGGGACATGCAGGTCCCCAAGGAGGGAATGTGACCAGGCTGGCCCGGGGTTCTGGCACTGCCCTGGCACAGGGGCTGCCTGCTCCTCAGTAGCCTCATCCCCACGTCCAAGCCCCAGCACTTCTTTGTGCCACGGATTCCCACCCCACTGCCCTGGTTTCTGTGTCTGGCACCCTGGCACCCTGCCGTGTGCTCCAGGGGAGCCTTCCACACTCCTGTTTCTGGGTCACATCTTCTATCTCCCTTCTTATCAGCTGGCATCTGCTTTTTTTAGCTGGATGCCCTCCTGCTCAGGCCCTCCTGTGCCTCCCCTGGCTCCTCCCTGGCACAACCCCAGCTCATTTCCAGGCACTGGCACACTGGGGGATATTGCCATGCCCCCCCCAGCTGAGAACAGGGTACAAAATCCCAGGCTTTGAGGGGGGTGTGCAGATTTTGGGTGCATGGTTTTAATTAGAAATTGACATTTCTAAGCCTGTGGCTGCCAAGCAACGAGCATCCAGCAGCTGATCTCTGCTGTGAGATGGAGGGACCCGCATTCCCAGCCTGGGGAAGGGCCAGCCTGTCCCTCCTGCATGGGCACTCAGACCTGGGAGTGGGCAGTGGCTCTGAATAGCACCCAAGGCAGAGTGATGACCCAGGGCTCCATCCCCCCAGTGCTGCTGGAGCTGCAGAACTCAGTGCTCAGTTGGGTGGGGGTGAAATTCCCCAGCAGAGGAGTTGGGATGACCAAGCCTGCAGTCTGATCCCCCCATGAAGGAGCCCAGGATTCCCAGAGCTGAAGATCTGGCCCCTGGTTCAGGGCGCAAAGAGGAGTTGGTGGGGCTGTGCTGCCACACCTGGAGCCATGGGGACAGGGCAGGACTCGGAGCACAGGGAGGCTTCTGCCATCCTGCTCTGGCCCCATCTTTACACAACAAGCACCTTCCTGCTCATCTTCTCCTTCCAAGAGGGATTCCTGCCTCACATCAGCCACTGGCTCACTGCGCTCCTGGCACTGCCCTGCCCTGGCACCTCCCCAGAGCACTTTAGCCAGGCTGGCAGCACAGGGAGCACCTTCAGCCAGGCTCCAGGGGCAAAGCCCTGCAAAGCTCTGGTACTCAGGGCCATCCTACAGGTGCTGATGAGCACAGCACATCCCCCTGCCCTGCCCTGGCAGGGAAGGGGCTGCAGCTCCTCAGGGAAACTGCTCCCAGCCCACGGCTGGGCTGTGCTCTGAGTGGGGCAGCACCGTGAGCTCCTAAGCTGTGCAGGGAAGACTGGAGCTGCCTTATTAATTTCCTTCTTCTTTTCTGGTACAGGCTCATTTCTCACAGAGTATCACTCAGAGCACTCAGAGCTGTGCAGATGCCACATGTGCTGGCAGCTCTTGAGGGGCAGCTGGACAGTGTCCATCTGTGTCCTCATGCCCAGGTCATGGTTTACTGCTGTAAAAACCTGCAAACATCCCACTGGAGCAGACTGGTGCCCTGTCTGCTCGTTCAGCAGTGGTTCATGGCAAACAGTCCCAAGGAAGTCCTTAAATACACTTAAAGTTCTTCCCCCAGAGGGTGCTGGGCACTGCCCCAGCTCCCCAGGGAATGAGCACTGCCCCGAGGCTGCCAGAGCTTCAGAAGGGTTTGGACAGCACTGCCAGGGATTGTTGGGGTGCCTGTGCAGGGCCAGGAGCTGGATTGCTGGATCTATTCTGGTTCTGGTGGGTCCCTTGCAGCCCGGGACATTCCTGACTCTGGGTTGCAGCCCTGCAGCCCTGCCCTGAGGGGAGGTCCTGGCTGCAGCAGGAGAACTGCAATCCCTTCTTTGCTTCCTCCTGGGGCCTGACATGCCTGCAGATGCTCCTCTGCTCCCTAAGCACCTAATCTTCCTCCTGAGCCCTACTGAGCTCTTCCCTGCAGTTCTGTCCCATTACTCCTCACTGTTCCTCCCTAACCAGAGACGCTCCAGCCCTGCTGTGCTCTCTCCTTAGCTCATCATGGGTGGAACTGAACATTTCACATGGGAGAGCTAGACTGGCTTCCATTTAGTCTCTCACCCTGCTGGGTATTGAGCCCTTGCTGTGCCCTATTTTGTTTGTTTTGTGTGTAGTCCAAGAATAGGTCACAGGACATTTTTTATTCCAAGATCTCATCAACTGGAGATGATGCATTTTGTCTGCATGGAACCTGTCTGTCCTCAGTAGGGCTGGTAGCCTTCAGACAGGGCAAGAGCCGCTTGATCTGCCCAGAGCTGCCCACAGAATAAACTGCCATCTGTCCTCAGAGAGAATTTCCAACCTTCAGCAGAGCCACATGGCCTAGAATAAGCCACTACCTGGTCAGGAGGAATTTTGGGACAAAGCCTAGCAGAGGCTGCTGTGGCAGAGGGTTCCTTCCTGTGGAACAGGCTTTGGAGGGGCTGCCATGTTGGAGCAAGGCAGGGGCAGAGGCACACTGAGGTTCTGGGCACCAGGCTGCATTAACAGGCTGCTACTGTCTAGTGTTTGACTGCAGTGAGGAGCAGAAAGGGCAAGATTTGACTTGTGAGAGACTTATGGGCAGGAGAGCAAAGCAAAGCACAGCTGTGCTCTGCCTGGTGGAGAGGAGGGGGATGTCTGCACCCACCAGGCACACATCCCTCATCTCTTACAGCCCACCTCAGATTTTCTGCCCTTCCACCCCTCAGTGGTCTCCAGAAGTACCTGCAGCACCCTGAAGTGCAGAAGGTTGTAGGATCTCCCTGGAGGGGCTTAGAGCTTGCTGAGTCTGGGGGAGCCACACTGCTCAGTGCACATCCCTGTTCCTGTCCCTCCATGAGGCTGGGAGCACTGGGTCCTGCTCACCTGCAGTGCCCTCACCTGCCTTCACTCACCTCCTCCTTGTCTCCAGCTCCTGGGCCAGCCCTGGTTGTTTGTCCCATAGACCCAGCAGCCCCAGCAGTGCCTGGAGTATGCCCATCCCTAGGCACTGCCTCCTTCCCCTCTCACCTTCCACTCCACACATTTTCCCCCAGTCCCTCCCCAGCTTCCTGGATGGAGCCAGATCCATCATTTCTCCTGCTGGCATTGAAGATGTGGCCCATTACAACAGAACTGGCCATTGTCACGTTTGACCCACTCTGTCACCCCTGGAGATAGCAGCAACACAGTGCCAGGGGATCTGTTCCTGCAGAGTGACACCCACGGCTGTCCTGTGGGCTGCAGAGCCACCACCAGCTGAACCCTGCCATGCCAAAATTTGAAATAGAAGGGCCTTGGTGTGAGCAGCGGCGTCACACACTCTCAGTGCCCATGGGGCAAACCATAACACAAGGCCCCAGCCCAAGCCAACTCCTCAGCTCCAAACAGTTCCCCTGGGATTTGCTTCCATCTCCTCCTCCCTAAAGGACACTGTTCCTCTCAGCCCTCCCACACAGCCTCCTTCATAAGGGATGCAAGAGCCCCTGAGTTGTCAGTGCTCACCCTCTTGTGCTGTGCCCTGCTGCTGTGGCGGGACTCTTCTGGATCCCTCTGTTTCTCCTGGCAACACCATCAGCTCCCTGCCATGGGGATAGCCTGGTCACACCTCCCTCTGCTCTGCTCTGCTGTCCCCATAAGCAGTGCCAGGGCCCCTCAGGTTTGCAGCACAAACATCTCTAAGCCTGGAGAAATCCCCTTGGATTGCTGCCCCATCTCCCAGGCCTTCTCTTCTCCACCTCCACCCTCACACTGTCCCTGCCTTCTGTCCCACCTGCTCAGCAGAGTTCTGGCCCCGTGTTTCTCCCAAAGGTTTCAAAGCTCTCTGATTTTTCTCCTGCTCTCCACACATTCAGCTGTGCTTAGAAAGGCTTAGAAAGCCTCTCTGATGCCCTTCCCTTGTTTTCTACGTGCTTCTGTCATCCATGCCTGCCTTTGGCCTCCCTCCCTGTCCTGCTGGGTGCCCAGAGCCCGCTGTCCTGCAGCCCTGCCTCTCCCCTGTCCCCTCTGGCAGCCATGGCTGGTGATCCCCAGCACCCACCCTCTCCAGCCACTATCACTATGGTGACTCTCAGCTCTGCCACGCTGTGCCAGACTCGCCTCTTCCTTCTCTCAAAAACCCAGCCAGCCTGGCTGACCTTTCCCGGTGCAGGGGCAGCCCCTCAGCCCAATTCTAGCACAGAGTTACTCACCCTGGCCCAAAGCCTCTCTGATCCCTGTGAGGACACGTCCCCTTTTCTCTCTTTCCTGCAGGTCTTCATGAGGCACAGCCCTGGAGCCCAGAGGGACACACGGTGCTCAGGATGCTGAGTCTGGCCTAGTGCCCGAGCCCAGCAAGCCGAGAGGTACGGGATGGCCCCAGGGTGGCTTTGGGGACAGCCCCAGGGTGGCTTTGGGGACAGCCCCAGGGTGGCTTTGGGGATGGCCCCAGGGTGGCTTTGGGGACGGCCCCAGGGTGGCTTTGGGGATGGCCCCGGGGTGGCTTTGGGGATGGCCCCGGGGTGGCTTTGGGGACAGCCCCGGGGTGGTTTTGGGGATGGCCCTGGGGTGGCATTGGGGATGGCCCCAGGGTGGCTTTGGGGATGGCCCCAGGGTGGCTTTGGGGACAGCCCCAGGGTGGCTTTGGGGACAGCCCCGGGGTGGCTTTGGGGATGGCCCCGGGGTGGCTTTGGGGATGGCCCCAGGGTGGCTTTGGGGATGGCCCCGGGGTGGCTTTGGGGATGGCCCCAGGGTGGCTTTGGGGACGGCCCCAGGGTGGCTTTGGGGATGGCCCCAGGGTGGCTTTGGGGATGGCCCTGGGGTGGCTTTGGGAGTCCCGAGGGGGTCAGGGGGCACAGCCCCAGCTCTGTGCTTGTGGCCAAGAGGCAGTGGAGCTCCTGCAGGAGCACGCTGGGGAAGGGAAGCTGGGAGGGTGATTCAATGACAGCCCTCCCTCCATCTCCTGGCGAATTCTGCAACATGCCCCTCGCAAAATAAAGTTATTATGAAATCTCCTGCCCATTGCCCATCCCTGCCATGCAGACACTGCTCTGCTCCACCTCGAGCTCAGCTACACCTGGGTCCCTCCTGTTGTCCTCATCACTGCTGCCAGGTGTGTCAGTTCCTCAGGACAGCACTCCCCTGGGCTCAGGGACATTGCCATTGCACTGGGGCTGCCCTCAGCTTCCCTGCCTGGCAGTGAGCCAGGGCTCACCACACGATCTCCTGGAGAGATCATTTCCGCTCTGCCTCGAACTGTGTCACCCTCAATTCTCCCCCCTGGATCACCAGGAATGAGAACCATTTATCTTCACTTGGAGAAGCCTCTGTAGCTGCCTGTGGCTTTCCTGCAGGTGTCCAAGTCCCCTCTTGACTCCAGTACATCTGAGAAAAGAGGCTTTGGGCTCTTTCACATAAAAACCTCCCCAGCTGCCTTTCATTCATATAATCCCAGAATTCCAGAATGATTTGGGCTGGAAGGAACCTCCAAGAACATCTTTGTTACAACCCCCTTGCCATGGGCAGGGACACCTTCCACTGTCCCAGATTGCTCCAAGCCCTGTCCAGCCTGGCCTTGGACACTTCCAGGGATCCAGGGATCCAGGGGCAGTCACAGCTGCTCTGGGCACCCTGTGCCAGGGCCTCACCACTTTCACAGGGAGGAATTTCTTCTTAAATATTATACAATAACTTATTCCTAAATGTCTTCCTAAATTCCCTTCTCCTCTTTTTCCTCCACAGGGCCTTTGCTGGGCTGCTGGCTGAAAGCCCAGCAGGGGCTCCTGCAGCCTGCCAGGGCTGCTCCATGCCCCCGGCACTGCACCTGGCCTGGCCTGCTCAGGACACTGAGTGACTTTCCTGAGGAGCACCCAGACACTCACGGTGAAATCAGCAGCACACACCATCACTTGTGCCTTCATTTCATGCCCTTTCAGACACTTGGAGCTGCCATGAGGTTCAGGAATAGGCAGAATGATGGCAAAGGCATTGCTCCTCACAGCCAAAAGGTTCCAGGCTGCCTGGTGGCCGTGCTGGGATCCCAACCCTCCATGCCCTTGGCAGGGCTGGAGGTGTCCCCCTGGGGTGCCCTTCAGCACTCACCCAGCTCCTGCTCTGGTTGTCCCAGTGCCTCTGCCCCCCAGGCTCTATCATGGACAAATAACCTGGAAAATTACAATTTAAGGGGAAAAAAGCATACATTTTGAAGCTGTAGGTTTTCAGAGAGAGGGGGTGGCAGTATGAGGAAAAACTTCACTGCCCTGCAAAGGGAGCCAGGCACCCCTGGAATTTGGGAGAGGAAAATGCCAGGGTTAAGAAAGACTGGAGGGTGCAAAGAGCACTGTGGGGCTCGTTGTTCCTCTCTGCTGGGCCATTTCTCCTTAGGGATGAACTAAATGGTCAATTCTGTATTCAGGACTGGGAAGGCAGCTGCACTTTTGCTGAATCTGCTACAGGAAGGAAAAAAAATCTGTATATTTCCATTTTCCTTAGAGAATTAAGCCTCTTCCCCAGAATGCCTGCTCTCCATTTGCAAAAGCACCAGGGCGAAGGGATGGGAAAATCCCCATTGTCGCTGCTCCCACACCGTGCTCACCCCTCAGGCCAGGCTTTAACACAGGTGCAGGGACTGCAGAGGTGTTTCACAGAACTGGGCATTCCTGCCTCTGATCACCTCATTCCCCAAAAACAGCAAAATCCATGGATTCGCAATCACCTCTGAAACCACCAACACCTGGATCAATACCTGGATCGCCCGAGGTCAGGCTGAGAATCCCTGTCAGAGGGAAGGAAATCCCAGAGCTCCTGCTCTCTGCCCTGCCTGGACCTGTGAAAGCTCCTCACCTGCCCTGCACACACCCCTAAGGGCGGCCAGAGAGAGAAGCTGTTCCCCCAAACAGGCTCCTCAGCCCTCCCAAGGACAGGACTCTGTGCTCTGGGCATGGGAATGCCATCCCAGTCTGGGAATGCCATTCTGGCATGAGAATGCCATCCCTCCAGGAACAAAGCACCCCAAGATCCCAGAGCATGTCAGGAGCAGGCACTGCCCTGCAGCCCAGTGCTGGCAAGGTCACCCCTAATCCAAGGCAAGGTCACCCCCAGTCCATGGCAAGGTCACCTCCAGCCCATGACAAGGTCACCCTCAATCTATGGCAAGGTCACCTCCAGCCCATGGCAAGGTCATCCCCAGTCCATTGGAAAGAAGACACACGTGAACGAGAGTGACCAAAAGCCCTGGGCAGAAGGGAGCAGGAAGTGAACCGTTGAGCCTAATTTGTGCGAGGTTGTAAATGAATTTCACTGTGGCAGATGGTCAGTGGATTACTTTCCAGAGGGTTAGGCAAGACCCAGATTAGGAAAAGCTGAGAAATTTTGATGTGGCGTGCAGAACCTTTTCCTGGGGCTCAGGACCCCGGTGCATTTGAGGGGGTCCTGACTGTGTGTGAGGGTCAAAGGGCCCCATCTGAGCAAAGCTGGGCTCTGCAAAAAGGGTGGGTATGGGGCCAAGCATGCAGCCCCCAAACACCAGGTTAGCAACACGACCAAAAAGTGCCTCCCGAATTTTCCATGTCCTTAAAGCAAAGCTCCTGGCTGGGAAGTTGGTGTCCCCCGTCTGGGTCAGCCCCATCTCAGTGGGGACATCTGGGTTTTGCAGGGGGGCCGTGCCCTGCCCTGGCCCTGCACGGGGCCGTGCCCACCCCTGCAGCCCCCAGCCTCTGGCTTGGCATCCCCGGGAGCTGGGCTGGAGCTGCCGTGCAGGGCTGGGAGGGGGGTGTTGCGCCGGCCCCGCTCCTCTCCCTGCCCTGATTTCCTGGTGGAAATCCCAGAATCTTCTCCAGATCCAGCTCTGGTTTTGGGGGCAGCCATCTCCCTCTCCCTCTTTCCTCTTCCCTCCTTCTGCTTTCCTTCCTCCTCCTCTCCCTCCCTTCTCTCCGCACTGTGCTCTCCGGGGGCTCTGGGTACCGCTGCAGCATCGCCAGCCCCCTCCATGCAGGCGGCTGGGGCGCGGGGCGGAAGGGGAGGGCTGCGGGGGCCAAGCTGAATGAATGGGCATCGCCTCGGTGCCGCTCGAGCCTCCGCATAGGGGCGAGGCGGCCGCACCGCGCCGCGGGCAGGGGGGCAGCGGGGCCGGCCAGCGGCCGGGGCCGGGGCCGGGGCCGGGCCGAGCCGAGCCGGGCCCCCCACCCAGCCCGCCGGGGCGCTGCGAGCAGCGGGCGCTGCCCCGCCGCGGGACCCGCACAGACGGGCCAGGTGAGCAGGGGCTGTGGGGGGCCGGGAACGGGGCGGGAGGGCGGTGCGGGGCGCGGGGGTGGACGGTGCGGGGGCAGGGTACGGACAGTGCGGGGAACGGCTCGGACGGTGCGGGATGGAGGGATGGAGGGATGGACGGTGCGGGGTGAAGGACTGAGAGGTGCGGGAATGGGCCGGCTGGTGCGGCAGGGATGGCCGGACGGCGCAGGGTGTGTGGCCGCACGGGGAGGGCTGTGTGGCCGGACGGTGCGGGAGGGATGGCCGGACGGAGCGGGGTGTGCGGCCGGACGGGGAGGGCTGTGTGGCCGGACGGAGCGGGGTGTGCGGCCGGACGATGCGGGAAGGAGCTGGCTGCTGCAGGGCTGGGCTGGTGCGGGAACGGGCAACAAGGAGTTAAGTGGCTGCGGAGCAACCGGGCTCAGAGCGTGTGAGTGTATGTGTGTGTGTGTGTGTGTGTGTGTGTGAGAGAGAGAGAGATCCCGCACCCCGGGGGCGTGGCTCAGCCCACCCCACGCGTGTCCGTGCGGGGCAGCGGGCGGCCGGCTGCCGCTGCGGGCTGCGGCGTGGCGTGGCCGCGGCTGCGCAGGGGTGCGGGAGCCACGGCAGGCCCGGCCCCGCCGCTGCCTCGCTGTTCCCGCATCACAAATATGTGCGTGTGCGGGATCCCCCGGGCCGGCGCGTGTGCGGGGACCCGCTGCGGAGCCGCGACGGCTGCGGGACCCACGGCGCGGAGCCGGGGTCGAGCTGCGGGGCTGAGGGTGGCCCCGATTCCCGGTGCATGCCCTCCGCAGCGAACCGCAGCGGGGTGTGCGGGTGTGCACGGCCTGCGCCTGCGTGTGCTCCGTTCGGGGTGCGTGTGTTCCCCTTGGATGTGCGTGTGTTCCCCTTGGATATGTGTGTGCTCTCCTTGGATGTGCGTTGTTTGCCCCTCTGGGGTTTGTGTGCCCCTCTGGGGGTGTGTGTCACACACACGAGTGTGCAGAAGTCGCTGGGTGATGTCCCTGCGGGTGTGCAGGTCATGGGGCTGGAGGTGTGTGCCAGGGAGGGCACGGTGGTGATGGAAGGAACAGGCACGTGTGGGGAGCTGTATGAGCACGCCCCCGTGCCCGGGCTGCCCGCTCCCACCGGGCCCAGCCTGACTGCAGCCATGGTGGTCTCTGGGCACCTGTTCCCATGTCACGAGTGAGCACTGGCACTGAGCATGGCCCTGGACTGTGTTAGCTGTGCCTGGGATGTGCCCTGTCCTTCCCCTGGGCCGGGGTGGTTTGCAGTGTGCAGGCAGTGCAGTGTGCGGGCAGAGCTGCCCAACCTTCACCCCTCTGCCTGACCCTCACGCTTCTCCCAGTGGGTTTTCCCATGTAAAAGTGCTCCGGAGGCAGTGGGGCTGTGGGCAGTGGAGCTTGGCAGGGAATGGAGCTGGCTGGCAGCAAGTGGCAGCACCTGTGCCTGCTGTCCCTGTCCCCGTGTGCTGCCCCAGTGCCTCTCCAGCTGCACCAAGGGCCGGGATCAGTCCCAGGGTTGTGGTTGGGTCATTGTGCTAGCACCAGACTTTTGCAGGGGCAGAAAATGTCCCCTCCCCGTGCCAGTCTCCTCCACATGCCAGTCCCCTCCAGAGGAGAGGACATAACAAACTCTGCTCTGGGCCTTTGCCGTGACACACTTGGAAGCTCCGCTCCAGGATGAGGCCTGGGCAGAGCCTTGTTGCCATCATTTCCATTGGAGCTTGGCACCAACATGCCTTTGAGGAGCAGAGCCTTGCTGACCTTCCTGACCCTGTGGCTGGTGTGGGGCCGGCACCCACGGTGCCAGGAGCAGTCGTATCCGTGCAGAGGCATGGGGCTGGCATTCCCCAGGACCTGGGCAGCTTGGAGCGTTTCCTGCAAAATGGACTCTTGGAGCCTCGTGAATCCACCTCCACTGCTTCTCTGAGGAAGCAGAGCACAGAGCCAGCCCAGGGGCTTCTTGCAGGAGGCTGTCACCTGTTAGGAGCTGCCACTCCTGGTCTGGGACACGGGGCTACCATTTGTGCTGGTAGGAAAATGGGGTTTTTCCAGCTGTAGGCTTGGCAGATGTGGCTCCAGTGTCTGCAGCAGCCCAGCTCCCTCACTCCTCTCCATGTCCGTGACACACAGTACAGTTGGAAGCATGGCTGTGAGTGGTGAGGAACAGAGCAGCTCCAGGGAAACGTGCCACTCTGCAGCAGGAGACTCCTGCACCTTCCCACACCCTCGGGCTGGGCCCAATTTCACCCTTGGAGCATCAACATCTGGTGAGCCAGAAAAAAAATGTAAATCGAATAACCATCAGGAGTAATTGGAGACCCGTTTGGAAATTGGTTTGCTACCTGCATGCCTCCCAGGCAAGCTTTTCCCTGTTAACCATTGTGCATCTTTGCATGAAAAACGAGGCTTTATTTCCAGCCTGGGTAGCAGCAGCGCAGCAGGATGGGGATGAGCACACTGTGTCCCCTCTAATCTGCCCACAATCAGCACCAAGCGCTGCTGCCACACCGCAGAGATGGAGAGTCCTGGATCCAGATGGCAGCTGCCTTCCCACATCCTCCCCGTGCCATCCGCAGCGCAGGGCAGCAGAGCAGGGGGGCAGCCCGCCAGGACTGGCCCTGGCAGGGCTCTGTCCCCGATAGCCACCTGCGTCCCCGGTTTGCTGCCCGGCTCAGGCCGGGCCGCCAGGCCCGGGCAAGGCAGCGCTGGGCTGCCAGGAGCTGGGCTGGCTCCCGTTTGCTCCTGCATGGGCTTCAAGGAGTTGATTCGGAGCTCGGCGGGTTTTTTCTTGCCATTTCCAGGGGGAATCCTGCCCAGGATCCACAGCTGGCTGTGCTTGGCCCAGCCACACTGGGCTGGGCAGCCCCCAGCTGCAGCCCCACAGCCCCTCTGGGAGGGAGGGGGGTGTGCTGGGCACGCGGGGCAGGCTGAGCACTGCCCACCTCCCACCAGGAGCCTGTTGGAGAGGGCCTCTGGTCACACTCACTGAGGCAAAGGGGCTGCAGGAGATCTCAGGCTGTCACTGGGGTGGTCAGGGGCAGTAATTTTGGGCACCGAGGCTGCTTTGTTATTCTCATTTTGGGGGTGTGTTTAGCTCTGTGCAGAATAAACAGAGGTGAAGGTTCTGCTCAGGTCTGTGAGGGAAGCCCTTGGCTCATGGTTTGAGGTGCTGAAAGCTGGGTCCCTACAGCAGAGTTTTGCTGAAGCCACACTCCAGGGGCTGGCACCAAGCTCCTGCAGCTCAGGCTTGGCCTGTGCTGCTCTCCATGGCAAGGTTTGTAGATGTCTGTGTTCCTCACCTTGTACCTGTCCACAGCTCTGCTCTGGGAGGTCCCTTGGGTCCCTCCGTGGGAACAGAGTGTGCCTATACCAACCATGCATCTCCCAGTAGACACTGCTGTGGGCTCTGTGTGGGACCCCCGGTTTTGGGTGTGCATGAGGAGGTCCTGAGCCTCTTCTTGCTGCAGAGATGTTGTAGAGGGAAGGTTCCCTCCATGCTGAGCCCTCCTGTGCTAGCTCTGGCTCTGCTCAGGAAGGCTCCCATGGATGTCAGGCTTTCCTGTGCTTGTCTGGTGGCTCTGGACCATGGGCTGTCAGGAAAATTGTCTTTCCTGAGAGCTTTGCCCAGATGAGGCCTGGCTGCAGCTCTTGGCCAGGAAAGCAAAGCTGCTGCAAGGAGGCACAGCACAGCTGCCAGAGATGTTGTGGAGATCTCATGGCCGAGGGTTGCAATTAGATGATATTTAAGATCCCTTCGTACACAAACCAATCTGTGATCCCATGATTCTGTGGTCTTGGTGGGTTAATGCCCTCTGGGGGAGAATGGGATGGGGGGCAAAGGGACAGACAGCCGCAAACCCACACTGTGCTGGCTGTGGGATGATTTAGATGTTCCTGGGCCTGGCTTCTGTAGTCCCTGGGATATGTGGACCCTTCTGCACATCACTTGATCAACTCCCACAGGGAAGGACCCCATTTCCTCAGGCCTCCAACAGCTGTCTTTGGGTTTGGTGTCCCCTTTGTCTCCCATGCTGTCCATAGGGCTGGTGTTTTCAGAGAGCTGAGTTCTCTGCAGGAGCTCTGAGGTGGCACTTGTGCTCAGGAGGAATGGTGAGCCCTGTGATGAGCATCATGAGAGTTCCCTTACATCAAGTATTTAATATCCCAATCCCTGAGCTGTTTGTCTCCATGTGTCTCCACAGGACAGGGACCACCCACACGATTTTCGCTGGCAGGTGACAGACAGGTGACAACACTGGGCTCCAGTCATTCCAGGGTGGGGTGCTGAACAGCCTGCCTGGGGGCAGGGAGACTTGGGTTACCTCCCCACTGCTTCCCTCTCAGCTGGGCTGAAGGATTTTCTTCACTGAGTGTCAGGGCCTTGGTAGAGAGAGGAGTGGGTGCTGGAGGTGTCACTGATTCCTCATGTTGGTCCTGGGCTGACCCAGCTGATGGCCAGGAGTCCACAGGGAGCAGCTTCCCTCCGCTGAGAGAGCTGGGAAGTACCTGCAGCAAGTGTCCCTGGGGTGGTCAGGGCATCCCCTCATGCCCTGAGGAGCCTCTGGTGGTACCTGCTGTGGTGTGACAGCCCTTTCTGTGCCTGGGCTCCCCATGGGGAGTCAGAGATGAGCTGGCTGTGTGTCAGAGCAGAGTCCTCAGCTGCAGCCATGGGGACCCTCACCCTCGGAGTGCCAGTGCTTCCCCTCATTCCCTTACCCCTGTGCTCCTGGGCTCAGCTCCATGCCCCTCTGTCCTGCCCAGCTCTTGCCCTGTGCCTCCTGACCACAGGCCGGGGTGGCACAGCTCTGCCGTGCTCTGCTGTCCCTCACCCTCAGGCTGAGCCTTCCTGGGGTGGGCAGGGCTGTCCCACTGCTCTGGCAGCACAGCAGCACCCCACGGTATTTATAGGCACCGTAATGTTACTCCCCTGCCAAACTCAGGGAAACAGGTTCGGCGTGTGTCACACCAGAGAGAATTTAATGTCACCGCTCTCACTGTGGGAGCGAAGGTGACACTCCCTTGCTGCTTGCCTTGACTGATTCATCCTCCCTGTGCTGGAGCTGGGATGGCTGCTCTGGGGCTTTGGCTGCTCTGGGGCTTTGGCTGCTCTGGGGCTTCGGCTGGGGTGCCATGGGCTTGGGCAAGTCCTGGGCGTGGGCACTACAGCCAGGTGGGACAGGGACCTGCTGCCTTCCCCCAGGATCACCTCCCTCCTGGGCAGAGCTGCTGGGGCAGCCGGGGCTCGGGGCTGAGGTTAGGCCTGACCAGTTGATGGACAAGGTCCTTTGTCCAGTGGTTTTCTTGTTCTGAACAGTTTGAGGTGATTTTCTGAACAATCAGAAAGAGCTGGTTTGTCATTTTCTAAATACTCCAGCCTCCTTCAGTCTCAGCTGGGCACTGCTGCTAGTTTGGGCAGAGCTCAAGGCCTGGTGAAAGTGTTGGTAGGCCCCAGGTTTCAGCTGGCAGTTCTCAGCTGTCCCCTCACAGCCACTGGAACCATCCCTGCCCTACCTGCCTGCTGTGGGGAAAGCCTCTGGGATGGGAGCACGGATCTCATGGCAGGCCAGGGTTTGGGTTGTGCTTTCCAAGCAGGGCACTGGATGTATGGAGGGACATGGACAGCACAGAGCTGTGTCCTGCCCTGCTCAGCAGTGACGCTCCCTGAGGGGGAGCTGCTCATGGAAAGGATGATGCTCCTGAAGTTGTGTGCCCTGCACAAGGAGGCAGCAGGGATGGGCAGGGATGGGGCACCAAGCTCCCCATGAGCTCCTCCATCCTTTCCTGGCACTGGGCAGGCTCAGGAATCCTGTTCCCAGCCTGAGCTGGGGCTGTGAGCAGGGGGCAGCAGCCCCCCCGCTGCCCCCAAGGGATCAGTGGAGGCCCCCTGTGTGACCTGGGGACAGGAGGCTGTTGCACACTGGGGCTCCCCAGGTTTGGGACCCCAAGGAATGGAGTGAGCCCTCAGAGCTGCAGGAGCTTCTGCCCATGTGCCCCTGTCACCCTTATGTCTCTGGACTCTGCTTGGAGCTGCGAGCTGGGATGGAAACCTTCCCTTCACTGCCCCCGTGAGAAGTAGGCAGCTCCTGGGGCTGCTGCCCAGCTAGGGCCAGTGGCCGGGGGGCAGTGGCTCCCTGCAGCCCCCTGGCCACGCTTCCCACAGGCACAGCAGCCAGGCCTTGCCAAGACAGCTCTGGAACTGGGAACAGCTGATGTGGAGAAAAAAATCTCTTCCCACACAGCCCAGCCTGTCCTCCCCTCTCCCTCCTCCCTCCTAGGGCTGCTGTGAGGAGCTGCAGCTCCCTGCCAGGGGCTGCTGCCCTGCAGGATGGGCACACCTGAGCTCCAATGGGTGCCATGGTGCCCACGGGTCCCCTTTGCCTCCTGCCCTTGGGGAGAGGGGCTGCGGTGAGACTGAGGTGCTGGGGCTGCCCTCCTGTGCACACCTGCGTGGCTCCCACCCCTGGCTGCCTGCCCTCTGCCCTTCCAGCCCCAGCAGTCCTTCCTCTCTCGGGTGGCTGCTGATCCTGAGATCAATGCTGAGCGCTCTCCTCCTCCTCCTCCTTGCTGCACTGTCCCTCAGGAGGGACCATTCAGCCTGCTCCTCCTCCTCCTTTTCCACTTCATTAATGAGTCTCTTTGCAC
This sequence comes from Chloebia gouldiae, assembly GCA_003676055.1. NCBI lineage: Eukaryota > Metazoa > Chordata > Aves > Passeriformes > Passeridae > Chloebia > Chloebia gouldiae. The sequence continues at coordinate 1,040,938 of QUSF01000097.1, read as the reverse complement.
TAAGAAGTCGTGATAGCTGCCGGGGGACCTGGGAGGGCTGTGGAGAGCAGCGGGGAGGCCACAGCCCAGCTCCCAGGGTTTAGGATGCTGGGCACTGAGATGCTGTGGGGCCGCCGTGGTGCTGGCTGAGCCCCTGGCACGGCACGAGGGGGTGGGGGAAGAGAGAGGGGATAGTCGGGGGTCTTTTGCCCACATGCAGTGGCAGGAGGCAGAGAAAGCATCTTGGGGCTGCTGCAGCTGCTCTGCCATGGTTCTGTCCCATTTCTGCCACCCATGGTGTTCCTCGCCTGCTGCAGGGCTCCTCCTTTGGGGCTGTCATGGGCAGAGGGTGGCCACTGATACTCCCACAAAGGCCTGTGGATCCCACAGGAGATTCCCATGGCCCTGGTGGCCTTCAGATCCCAAGGGCTGCATGTGGCTGAGCGTGGGGGTCCTGGGCAGCCCCAGCCCCACACCCAGGGCCCGTGCCCAGCACGTGCCCACTGGCAGCAGCAATGTGACACCTACACGTGGTGCCTCACCAAAGAAGCTGGACTTTGCAAACACGTTCTGTGGGCATTGCTTTAATTTCCCAGCATCTCAACACTTTCCCAAAGCTGAGAAGCTGAGATGGTTTCTCCTCTGCGGGGAGGGAGGCTCCTGTTGTCGCACTCTCACATACGCACACATCATACACTCACAGAGACTCTGATTCCTCTCCCTTCCCACTTTCCTCCTCCAAATGACTTCAAGCACTTCATGAAAATGTTATTTTCTCTCAAACTGTTGCCTTTCTACCTTGCTCTCCTGAGAAGCCTGGGCTCCCAGTGTGCAGGGGTAGTGATGGCCCTGCAGAAGGGGGAAGGTGCTGGGGGGGTGCTGAGCTGTGCTGGGGGAGAACACCAAACCTGCCTGTACTTCTAGTGGGGCTCATCTGATCCTTCAAAGTTGCTCTGGATTGAATCACTGAATCCCAGAATGGAACTGAAGGGTTGAAAGGACCTCACAGAGCACGCAGCCCCTTCCATCTGCCTGCCATGGGCAGGGACACCTTCCAATAGATCAGGTTCCTCCAAGCCCCATCCATCCTGGCCTTGGACACTTCCAGGGATGGGGCACTCACAGCTTCCTCTGGGCACCCTGTGCTAGGGCCTCCCCACCCTCACCTGGAAGCATTTTTTCCAAAAATCCAATGCAATAGAGCAAACCCCTCCTGCAGGGCAGTGCAGTGAGGACACACTCAGAGGTGCTCTCCACGCTGCTGTGGGGGTCCTGTTCTCCAGAAGCACGTGGGAAGATGCCCCCAGCCCCATGGCAGCCTGAGTTCCCCAGGCAGGACCTGTTTGCCGTGTCCGTGGCAGGTTCTGCTGGCGGAGCAGCCCCTGGGCCCGCCGGGCCCAGCCAGGCTGGGGAGCTGCAGTGAACCCCTCTGCTGCCGGTGGCAGGGGCTGACTCACAGCGCTCTCCAGTCACAAGCAGATGGATGATTTGATCACCTAGCAACCAAAATAAGTCTCGGATTAAACCATCATCCCCCCGGGTGGCAGGTGCCAGGCAGCCCCCCGCCACTCCCCAGCCCCTGGGCTTCCTTGAGAGGGGCTCGGGGCTCTCTCCTGGCAGCCCTGGGAGCAGGACCATGCCTGCCTCCCACACCCCAGCAGCAGGGGCTCAGCAGGGCTCAGGTGGGAGCAGGGAGGGAGGGGGTCTTCCAGGAGCAGCTCCCAGGGAGGTCCAAGGGGCATCTCCAGGCATGCACAGAGGGACCAGGTCTCTGGCACCCTTTGGACAGGCTGCTGATGGTCTGGAGCATCCAGAGATCCTCTGTCAGGAGAGAGAGGCTTGTGCCAGGACCTCCAGAGTGAAGTTTCTAGGAGATTGAACATAGAGAACTTTGAATGGGATCCACTGCCCCCTTGTCATCCCCTCTACCACCAGATCTGAGAGTCCTTGGCTCCAGCCCAGTCCCTTGCCTGGTACTGTCCAAGCCACAGAATGATCCCAGCAGAGTGTGTTCACTGCAGTTCACAGGCAGGAGGGTTTTGCTCCTGGCAGAGCCCTGGTGTTGCCTGAGGTGCCAAATACCTCCAGATGGCTCCACCTACCTCCAGAGGATCTTGGCATAAGGCTGCTATCCATGCCCCATCCCTGGAAGCATCCAAAGTGAGGTTGGATGGTGCTTGGAGCAGCCTAGGACAGTGGAAGTTGTCCCTGCCCATGGCAGGGTGGCACTGGATGGGCTTCAAGGTCCCTTCCAACCCAAACCATTCTGGGATTCTGTGATCCTACCACAGCCCTGAGGGGGATAGGCCCTCCTGGGGCACAGGCTGAGCTGAGCTGGAAAGCGAATGCTGGGCAGGGAGAGGGGCAGGAGGAGGTGTGAGGGCACTGTCAAGTTTAGGGTGCCCATGGTACCCATTTGGAACCAGGGGGTCCCTGTGCTGCAGAGCCCTTTGTGGCTCCAGCAGTGGTGCCTGTGGGAGGTAGGGCAGTGGGGACACTCCTGTCCTTGCCACAAACTCCAGTGTGAGGCCACGGCTGGGCTGGCTCCTGGCCCCGTGGCACCACTCTGGTGGTTTGGACCTTGTGCCACCTGAGGATCACTCACAGCCTGTGGGGATTCCAGTGTGAGCCAGGCCAGGGTGTGCAGGGTGGGATGGAGACCACCAATTCACCCCAAGTGCCCCAGAGCCAGCAGCCACCTCGTCCCCAGAGGGAAGCTCCATCCAGGCTGTGCCAGGCCGTCCTGTGCCACTCCCTCCTGCACCATCCCAGTGCCAGGGCTGGTGCCAGCGCGGCACTGCCGACCCAAAGGAGGGCTCAGGAAATAGGGCAGCCCAGGTGCCAGCTGCTCTTTGTGGGACACAGCTGATATAATTAGATGGGACGCCCTGTTCCGTGCCCTGCAGCCCTACTTTGGTGGCACTGCTCGTCCCAGCCAAGGTGAGCCACTTCCAGCAGGGAGCCCTGCCTGCTGGGCTCCTCCCTTGCTCTCTCCTGCCTGGGGGCCACATGTCCTCTCCTCTGCTGGTGTTTGGTGGCTTTGGGAGACACTGTGTCCTGCAGGACAGAGTCAGGGAGGGGGTAGTGGGAGCTGGGTCAGACACTCATCCCACCTGGGCTCATCCCACTTCCCTGCCAGGATTGAAAGGGTTGAAGGGACCTCATGGACCACCCAGCCCCATCTGCCTGCCCTGGGCAGGATACCTTCCAGGACATCAGGTTCCTCCAAGCCCCTCCATCCTGATCTTGGACACTTCCAGCAAAGGGGCACCCACAACTTTCTCTGGGCACCCTGTGCCAAGGCCTCAGCATCCTTACAGGGAAGAATTTTTTCCAAAAATCCAGTGCAATAGAGCAAACCCCTCCCGCAGAGAAGTGCAGTGAGGACACAGCTCAGAGGTGCTCCAAATCCAGTGCCTGCCACAGCTGCAGGACATGGGTCTGGCCTTGGAGCCAAAGCCCCACAGGCAGACCAGGGATTGGAGGGATCACTGAGTCAGGCTTTAACCTCAACAGAGAACACCACAAACTGCATCAGCTCTTTCTCTGGAGAGCCCTGTTCCATCCATCCCGGTGTTCAGGAATGCCCATGCCTGAGGCATCCAGCATGGCTGTGCATCTCTGGTCCAGAGCATCCCACACGTCCCAGGCTGGATCCTCCAGGACTGCTCATCCCCATGAGGATGAGCTGTAGCTATTTGGGAATTACCAGCTGGAGCTGTCAGGTGGGTTTAGGTTGGATCTCAGGGAAAGGCTCTTCCCCAGAGGTGCTGGCACTGCCCAGGCTCCCCAGGGGATGGGCACAGCCCCGAGGCTGCCAGAGCTCCAGGAGTGTTGGGACAGCGCTGCCAGGGGTGCCCAGGGTGGGGTTGTTGGGGTGTCAGGGCAGGGCCAGGGGTTGATGATCCCTGTGGGTCCCTTCCAACTCAGGATATTCCATGGTTCTATAAGAACTCCTGCTTTGTGAGTCATCAGATCCATCAAACCCAGCCATTTTTGCCCCTGCCAAGAAGGCCGGAATGTGTTTGGCATCCCCATTCCTCCAGCCACTCCCACAGGGATGGGCTCAGACCAGCCAGGTCCATCAGGATCCCTCTGCCAGGTTCCATCATGGTCTGGGGTGGATCTGTGGGTGATCCCAGGAGATCCCATGGCCCATGGCAGGAACGGACAAGGCTCTGTGGACAAAGGCAAATGTCAGGGAAAACTAAGAGGAATTTTATTTCCACAAACATCTGCTTACACTGAGCTACTGGTTTCCACTGGGCTGGGAAGCTGCTGTAACCTTCCTGCCTCAGAGGGATGTGAGGGGACATTCTTTGTGCCTTGGGCTCAGGGCTGGGGGCTTGGAGCTGTTCTGGCAGGGGCAGCAGGGAGAGGAGCAGCTGCTTTGATATCTCCCCCTTTGGGCAGGGGGTCACCCCTGAGTGGTGCCTGGGGCTGGGGGCACATAGGGACATTTTCCATGAGGAGAAGTCACAGCACATCGTGGCTTATGGGGAGCTGGGTGGGAGGAGGAGCCCTGGGTGCTGGCCCTGCTCAGTGTCCTGAGCTCTGGGATGCAGCTGGGGGTGTCCTGCCTCGGTGCTGGTAAGGAGGGACCCTGAGACCCCAGGGTAGGGAGGGTGTTGGGAACCTCCTAGGTTTTCCTGAGACCCACTGAGCTGTGTCAGAGCTGTGGGAACAGTGTGAGAGGAGCAGGGTTGGCAGCAGGGTGGGTGCTGCTGGGGGCTCCCAGGGCACAGGGCATCTCCTTCCCTGGCAGTGCTGCCAGAGGCCAGGGCAGGCTGGAGGGAGAGGCAGTTTTGGTTGGAAAGACAGAATGGTGGAGAGCAAAGCACAAGTGTGGCTAGAGAGGACTCAGCTCTGCCGTGGACCCAGCTCAGGCACCCCTCAAACGGGGTCTTTGTGGGGGCTTTGTCGGCAGGGAGAGCCCCAGACCATCCCTCATGCAGGGATCCCTCACCTAGGCCATCACAGGAGCCCTCAGAGCCTGCCTCTCCCCAGGGAAAGCTGTCCTGTCCCTGGACATGTTTGATTCTCCAGTGCCATTCCTGCTCCTCCTTCGCTCTGCAGGTGGGATGGGAAGGTTTCTGCTCAGCTGGACGTTCTTGGGGAGGTGGCTGTGTCTGTCCTCCCCTGCAGGAAGGAAGGAGCAGCTCCCCAGGGAGCTGCTGGCACTGAGACCTGGGCTGGCATTGCTGAGGAAGGGCATTCCACAAGGAGGAGGGAGGAACAAATTCGGGTTTGAGGAGGTGGGTTTGAGGAGGTCATGCCAGGTTTAAATTCAGCTCCAACTCTCCTGTTTTTCCCAGTTGTGGGAAAGGTGAAACTGGAAAGAAGCCAGAGAATCAAACCCAGGGCACCTGCACCCTGTCCAGGAGTAACAGGAGATTGGGAAAATGATCCTTAGCTGGCAAAGCAGGCAGGGACCTGCTGGGGGCTGGAGGCAACCCCAGCCCAGCTCCTGCTGTGAGAGCCTGGCTGGCACCATGGGCTGGCATGGGAGCAGGGGGGACAGGGAGAGCCCAGGGCCGGGGGCTGTGCTGGGCAGGGGCTTCTCATCACCCCCTTGAGCACTACCTCCTGCCAGCAACATCTCCCCACCAGCTGAGAAAAGACAATATCTATTTTTTCACTGAAATTCACTGTTTTTCTAACTTTTATCATAATGGGAATGTAGAATCTCACTTTTCCTGGAAAGCGATGGATCTCCAGGTGTAACTGGCACAGTGGAGGGGCTGCAGCCTCGTCAGGGGATGTTCTTTCCCCAGATGCTTTGCTGGGAAATAGGTGGCTGCAAATGCTGTAAAAATGTGGCTGCAGGTCCTGTTCTCTCTCAGTTCATATGTTCATATGTTTGTGGGCATAAAAAGCTTTTAGATTAACTTCATTAAAATGGAAAGTATTCATTAATGACACTGTAACTCCTCTGGTGATGGCTGGGCCAGGCTCTGTGGTGAAGCTGCTCCTCTCTGGGTGCCTGTGCCTGCACCTGAGGCTTCCCCCCTCCCTCTGCCTTCCAGGCCTGTGCAATCCTGTGCTGGGTGATTCTGTGCCAGGGCTGGCCCAGTGCCCAGGGGCAGCAGGGTGGGAGATCCCAAGGGGGTCCCAGTGGGCTGGAGGGCAGGGGGATCCCTGCCCTGGTGCCCTGGGGATGTGGCTTGTGCTGCTGGCTCTGTGTTCTGTCCCGTGAAAAGCCTTGGAGCCTGTCAGGAGGGAGCTGAGCCTCCTGTGCCCGTCACTGGGGTGGGGTTTGGAAGGGCTCTGATGCTGGGGAACGGATGAGTTTTGGGAAGGCCAGGGTGCCAGGGAGCTGGGGTACTTGTGCTGCTGCCTAGCCCCTGGAGGGACTTGCCAGTCCTGAGGAGGAGGCTCCATGTGCCCCCAAGGCCGCTGTGGTGGCCCCAGCCCGGTGCCAGGCTGCCCTTCCCCGGCAGCAGCAGCAGATCCGATTTGCCTGCCCTGCCTTCACCGGCCCCACTATGCAGGGTTTAATTTTGTTAAATAAATACAGAGTAATGGCAGCCGGGCTGGGAGCCAAATGGCCTGGGGGCATCCTTGGGAGCCGAGCGGGGGGCTCTGCAGCAGTGAAGGAGCAGCTCTGGGATTGGGTAGAGCTGCTGGCAGCAGGGCTGGTCCTGGGGCTGGTCCCAGGGTGGTCCCGGGCCCGCTGCTGCAGCAGATGTGGCCATCACCGTGCGGGGCTCGTGGCCGCGCTGAGCTTCCAAGCCATTTCTAAATGGCTGTTAAACAGCACTGTCAGAAGCACACTCATCTTCCCGTCCTAATTAGTGGATCAGACAGTAATTTGTAATCCGTTTCAATAGGAGGATCGGAGTGTCTCACCCTGGAGCCTGGGCAGGACATGGAGGTGGCAGCGTGGAGCAGGGCAGGGATGAGGGCTGTGCCCAGGCTCCTCCTGGTGCTGCAGGAATTGCTCTCCCCTCTCAAGCTCCATGAGCCTTCTGCTTTCTTCAGAGTTTTGGCATTTTCATTTCTCTTGGTGGTACCCAGCACAGCATCCCCAGCAGCAGGGTCACAGGTCCTTGCTGTCCCTGTGATGGTGGCAGTGGCAGGGCACTGTACCTGGTCACCAGGGCCCTTTGCAGCCCCAGCAAACGAGCTGGGTAGGGCCACACTGGAGCTGTGATGGGCTTGGGCCAGGTTACCCCCAGGGCAAACCCATCCCAGCAGGGCTCTGCTCTTAGGTGTGCTGATGTTTGTCTTAGTGCTGAGGATAAAATAAGACCTAATGGAGAGGGATGGAAAAAAAGGCAAAAAGTTTAAAAACTGGAAGTGAAAGAAGAGGGGGAGAGGGTCTGAGGTGAGAAGACAAGGCAGAGAGCAGGAGCAGCCCTGGGTGGGATGGGCAGGGAGAGGCTGAGCTGGGCTGGCCAGAGCAACCTGTGGAGCAGGAGTTTGGTGTGAGCCACGGCTGAACCGTGCCAGAGCCTCTGTGTGGGCCTAGGACAGAGCTCAGAGGCAAGGCAGGGCTGGGCATGGAGCTGGGCTCAGGGCTGGGCATGGAGCTCCCAGGGTTGGGCATGGAGCTGGGCTCAGGGCTGGGGATGGAGCTGGGCTCAGGGGTGGGCATGGAGATCCCAGGGCCTTGGTATGGAGCTGGGCTCAGGGGTGGCTCCCAGGCCTGGGGATGGAGCTGGGCTCAGAGCTGGGCATGGAGCTGGGCTCGGGGCTGGGGATGGAGCTGGGCTCAGGGGTGGGCATGGAGATCCCAGGGCCTTGGCATGGAGCTGGGCTCAGGGGTGGCTCCCAGGCCTGGGGATGGAGCTGGGCTCAGAGCTGGGCATGGAGCTGGGCTCGGGGCTGGGCATGGAGCTGGGCTCAGAGCTGGGCATGGAGCTGGGCTCGCGGCTGGGGATGGAGCTGGGCTCCCAGGCTCTCAGCAGCTCCCCTGCCCTGCAGGAGCAGTGGATGGGACAGTGGCCGTGGTGAGGAGTGGGCCTGAGCCCGGGGAAGGTGACAGGCAGTGGTGACAGGGTGGCCTCGGGTGCTAGGCTCACAAATAACTCTGGGTTCGTGGGCAGAGGTGACAGGTAGCGTCAGGCTGTGACAGAGCCAGGGCAGCAGCAGTGGGACAGGGTCACACTGCCCTCAGCAGGGTGGCACCGAGAAGCTCCGTGCTGGCCGTGTCTTTGGCATCAATTAGCTGGGGAAAAGCACAAGTGTCCTGCATGCATTGAGCTTTAGAAACGCCGGGGTCCAGGAGCCGCCGGGAAGCTCAGGGGAGTGGGGCCGGCAGGCAGGGTGTCAGCCCTGGGGAAAGCCTTGGGGACAGCCACCCGCGGGCAGACGGGGGACAGAGCCGTCCCGGGTCGCAGTGCAGAGATGCCGGTGGAAGGCAGGAGCTCAGGCAGGGACTTCAAGGAGCAGCCCTCTCCTGCTGCATTTCCCTGCCTTTAGCAGTGTGCTAATGGCAGCAGTGACTCACCGCGCTTTACTCACCGCTAATGACGAGCAGGGCTCCGGTGACTCCGGCTTAGATAAACCCAGCCTCTCTCCCGCATTGCCATTAAGGGGGCAGAGCTGTCTGGGGCGTTCCGAGAGGCCAGGTGAGCAGCACAGACAAGGAGAACATCACCTTGTCCGTGCTACCCCCAGTCGAAGACCCCCACAGCTCCCCTGATGCTGAGGATCTGCACCAGAGCCAGAGGGAAAAGGAGAAAGGGAGCAAATTTGAGGGAGGCTGCAGTCACTGGAGCCTTCAGGAGCCACATGCTCCAGTTTTGGAGCTTGTTCTTGTAACCCACCCCACAGCTGCACCCCAAGACAGTGTCCATGGAGGGGGGGGGGTGAGAGTCCCCAGCTCCTGGAGGAGCAGCAAGAGGTGTCTGTGGGATGGAGGGGCAGCACGGCCGGAGCAAGGAGTGAGGAGCCTCAGGAACTGCTCTCACTGCAGTTCCTGCTCCTACAGAAAGTTCTGGGTCAGGAGAGGAGAGCTCCTTTGGGGGTGAACTGGAAGAAAAACCTCAAGCCAGGCCTGGCTGTGGTAGCTTGCAGGGGACAAAGCACAGGAGTGGGGTCACCAGGGCCACAGTGAAGCAAGGTCAATATCCAGAGCAGGGGCATCATGGAGCAGGTCTCCCTCCAAGGAGCAGGGTCACCATGTGGAGCAGGGTCACCCTGTGGGACAGGATCACCATGCAGATCTGGGTCATCACATGGAGCAGTGTCACAGTGTCACATCACCCCAGAGCAGGGTCACTGTGTGGAATGGGGTCACCGTGGAGCAGGGCATCTGTGCATGTGATTCCTGGATCCAGAGAGGAATAATGTCCAGCTCTGTGGCAGAGCCTGTCCCAACAGCGTGCCCAGCTTGCTGCTCTGCTCTTGCCCCCAGTGGGACCTGCTGTTCGGTGCCTGCTGATGGCAGAAGGTCCCAGCCTGACCCCCGTGCTTGGGTGAGTGTCCCCCACACCCTCCCGGCCCCTCCTGCACTGCCGGGGCTGTGAGTCAGGGAGCTGGGATGAGCAAGAGCCTGAGGCAGTCACACGGAGCCTCATCACTGCTGCGGGCTTGCCTGCCAGCCTGCCACGCTTTTCACGCTCCCCGGGGACGAGTTGGTGGCCCCAGGCATCAGTGGCTGCTTTAGGCAAAGCAGGGGCTGGCCCAGAGCAGGTCCTGCCTTCCCTCCCACCAGCATCGCCACCGGGTCGATGGTCCGGGGCTTGGTGGGATTGGGCTCTTCTCCTCCGTGTGCTGGCAGCACACACAGCTCTGGCTTCTGCAGAGGGGCCTGGGGAATGGAAGGGGTCAGGAATGTGCCGGACTGGTTGTGGAGCCACTGCAGGAGCAGGATGTGAGGATGGAAACAGAATCTGTGCTGGGCTCTGAGAGGAGGGGAGGGGAAGGACCCTGAGCTCTGCCTGCTTTCCTGGTGCTGCTTCCCACAGGGTTAGGGGGCTGGAGGGGCTCCTGGCCCCTGCTGAGCTGCTCTGTCCATCCTCCACAGTCACAGCATGCCCCATCTGCAGCAGGGTGTGATTCTGCTGGCACCCAGGTCAAGAGCCAGGGGAGACCCGAGGGTGTGGGAACAGAATTCTGTGTCTGCCCATCAATCCTTGGATGGTGGATGCATCCAAAGCACTCCTAGGACGGCTCCTGCCTGTGCTGATCCCAGGTTGTGTGGGATTGGAAGGGTCAGGGCTTGGTCCCTGGGGCTGGGGAAGTTTTCTGAGGCTGGGGCTGGAGGCTGGAGCCAGGGCTGCTCCCATGCTGGCAGGGCAGGGCAGAGCAGGGGCTCATCCTCCATCCTAACCAGGAATGTGTTGGCTCACTTGGATCAGAGAAACCCCTCCTCAGTCAGAGGGGCTGGGCAGGGGGAACAGTGGAAGGTTTCTGGGGGCTCCACAGGCACTGGAGCAGGGCTGGAGTGGGATGTGGGGATGCCAAGCTCACCAGGACAGCCCTGGCACCTGCCCTGCCAGTGGGTGAGGGCTTCCTGCAAATCCATCCTCACACTGCCTTAGGCCAAACCTGGGGTGGAGCTGCTTGGTTTGCTGTAAGGGGGCACTTGACAGCTGCCCCACACTCTGCCCAGGCTGCAAGGTGGCATTTTTGGGCACAGAGACCTGCCAGGGCTGTCCCCAGCACTCAGGAGGGTGGGGGTCAGTGGCACCCTGTACATTTCTGGCTCAGCCTTGGTACTGGCCACTTGGGGGACCCAGCCTGCCCAGACCAGCTGTGTGTGTGTGTTGGACAGCAAGAATTCATTTAAACATGTATTTTTGCCTCTTTTCTCCTTGAATTAGCAGATCTGGGACAGAGCTGGCTGTTGCTGTTTGTCACACACACACACAGGATTGTCTGTACATTACCCTGACATCACAGGGATGTGTGACGTGTCTCTGGCGGCGCAGGCAGGAGGGGACATGGCTTTGGGAGACAGAAGGGTGTTATCAAAGGGTTGCAGACAGCTCCTGGAAAGTAGAATGAGGAATAAGGATGGAGAGCACAGAGCTAGAGCAAAAGTGAGGTGCTAGAGAAGCAAATATTCCCCTGGTCTTTTCATCTTCCCTCTATTGCAGCAGGGCAGGAGCGAGCCCCTCATGGCAGGGGCTTGGTTATTGTTTTAAGGCAAAGGAATCTGCAGATGTGATAGGTGGAGGGAGATGGATACATTCGGGGAGGAGACTGAGGTAAACCCCCACACAAACACAGCTGTGCCACGGTGGGGCTCGAGGTCAAGGCAGCAGCCAGGCAGGAGGAGCTGCTGAGCTCCCCAGTGTGGGGACACACAGAGGCCTGTGTGGCACTGCCCGAGCTCCTGCAGAGTCCAGCACCTCCGCCCCGGGCAGCTCAGTCTGAAGGGGGCATTTCCCCGGGTGCCACAGGAGCTTGGGAAGCTGCCGAGCCTTTGGCAGCCAGGTCAGGACAGGAAGGTGTGAAACACCTGGCCAGGCACTGACCTGGCCCTGCCCCAGCTCCTGAGGATGGACAGCCCCTGGGACCCCCATTCCCTGGAGTCCCTCAGCGTGTCCAGCCCCCAGCGCTGCCTGTCCTGCCCTCTCTCCCAGCAGGGCAGGATGCAAGGTGCCAGAGGCATCCCTACATCCCCATCTCTGCCACAGGAAGGTGTCCAGCTCGTTCCCATGCATGTCCCATCACTGCCCGTGACCTCAGCTGGACCCAGGCCCTGTCTGGGGCCAGCAAGCCCAGCCTCCAGCCCCAGGATCTGCCTGGCAGCTGTGTGCCAGCTGACAGCTTCCTCCCATCCTGGGAAGTCTCCCGGATGTTCAGGACTGTTCTGTCGGGTGTTCTCAGGGGCTGCCATCCCAGAGAGCTTCTGTGTCTGCCTCCTCTCTGCTCCACCTCTCCCCACACCAGGGAAGATAGGCTGTGACAGTGGCAGCAATTCCACCCCAGGTTGCTCCCTAAGGACCCCACACCAAGCCATTGCTCCTCCCGAAGCTCTCTATACTGAGCCCCCTCTCCATGGCACAGCTGGCATGGGGATGCAGCCAGACCTGGCTCAAGGCTGTGCTGGCACAAAACCGGGGTGGGAAATGTGGGAGAAAGATTTCCAAGCCTGTGAAAGTAAGAATTTCTGCAGGGAGGCAGTGCTAGGCATCCTGGGGGAGGTGACAGAGACCCCCAGCATGGGAGGGAGCCACAAATCAGTGCCCCCAAGCAGGGAGAGCAGAGCTGGCAGCAGGGCTGGAAGTGTTCCTGGGGCTGGAAGTGTTCCTGGGGCTGGAAATGTTCCTGAGGGCTGGAAGAGCTTCTTATCCCTCCCACTGAAGCATCCTGATCCACCTTGGGAGAAGCCCAGGAGGCAGAAAGGCTCCTGCTGTCCCCCTGCCAAGGTTGTTTCTGGAGCCGGTGCAGATGCCAGCTGTCATGTGGCCCATGCCCGCAGGAGCGGGGGTAATTAGCTGGAAAGACGGTCAGGCAGCATGGGAAATGGGAAATGGGAGATGGGAAATGGGAGATGGGAAATGGGAAATGGGCAAGGAGAGGAGGGAAACGGTGGAGCAGAGCCTGGACCGGTGACTCTTCATTCCAGAGGTGCCTCTCCGTGTCAAGGCCTTCCCCCCTGGGGCTGTGGGGAGGTGTGGGCACGGGTGAGGTGTTGTTAGGAGCTGGCACTGGGTACCCACAGCACCCCACATGTCCCCAGCCCACACACCCTGCCCGGCCTCCCGGGCTAGGTGGGGTTTGTTCCAGCTCGGTGCCCTCGGTGCTGTAGAGGAGAAGAGTCAATCTGATCCGGCTGGAAGCACAGAACAACCGTGCTGAGGAAGGAAACAGCCCAGCGGGTCTGGCAGCCGGGGCAGTGCCCCCGCAGTGCCAGTGCAGCACGGCCATGGCAGTGCCCCTCAGCAAGTACAGTGCCCATGCTCATGGCAGTGTCCCTCGGCAGTGGCAGAAGTTGCAGAGCAGCTCCCTGGTGTGGTGCCACCTCCACTCTGTCTGTGCCCAGTCGGGAGTCATTCTGCCCTGGGGCTGGAGCTGTCTTGGCATGCAGGGCTGGTTGTGCCCTGACCCTTCTCCTGCTTGCATTTCTGTCAGGTTCCAAGGGCACTCTGGTCCAGGGGGCTCCACTGCCCTGAGACTGGGGCAGGGGCTGTGTCTGCCCTGGAGGTGACTCAGCCACCCACACCAGTGTCCCCAAGCTGGACACACCTGGTGCTGCTGTGCTGGCTGACTGGACTCCTGCAATATTGCAGCCCGGATTGTCGGTGTTCCGGTGGTGCTTTCAGAGATCTGGGGATGGTGATCCTGGCAGCTCTGCTCCACGGCTGGCTGGGGCAGCCTCTGCTGTGGGCATCTCACTGCCCAGATCGTGCTGGGCATGGCCCAGGGCATTTCTCCAGGCAATGATGCTGCAAGCCTGAGCACTGGAGATGGAGTCTCCTGGGCTGCTCCATCTCCTTGTCCTCTTGTGTGGAATCAAGGGCCATGAGCCAGGGCTTTGGGAGAGCCAGGCACTATCCCTGGCTCTTCTCTTGGCTCTCTGGGATCTCTGTGGAAAGTCCTTGCCCCTCTATGCCCCATGATGTCCAGCTGCAGGCAGAAGTAGGGCTCACTAGACATGCTGGAGAACGTCCTGGTGCTGATGATGTGCAGCGTGTGGGGGCATTCACAGTGCATGGGGACACCTCGTGTCACTGTCCATGGAGTGCCCACTGAGATCAGTCTGCTTGTGGTTGTCAGTCTGAGAAACCTCCTGGAGAATGCTCTGGGGTCTTGTGGGCACCTGGGGCCTCCAGGGCACTGGAGCAAACTGTTTTTTTAAGGAAACCAAGTAGGACAGTGACCTGCAGGACCAGCTGAGTTTCAGAGGTGTCAGAGAATGGTTTGGGAGGCTCTGGAATGGAAGGCTCTGGTTGATGTTCAAGGATGAGGGAACAGGAATTGCAGCCTGTTGGAGATGCCTGGATCCTGAAAGAAAAGGCAGCAGAGTGTGGAGAGATGGTCCCTAGGCTGTGCTGGGAGGATGTAGAGGTGTTCTGGTGGTGGCCTCATCTGGGCAGAGAGGGTAGCACAGCACTCTGTGCCTTGTGATGGGCTCCAGTGACAGCCACGGTGAGGCTGGCAGGGGGAGGGTCACAGAGGGGGTGTTGGGGTGGTGGGGCTGTGATGTCCTGCTCTGACATGTCTGACCCTCCTCAGGTGGGCTCACCTTGGCTCCTCTGCTCTCCTCTGCTCTCCCCCGCCATGGATGGGACCGGTCCCAGGGCTCTGCCCAGGCTGCCTGGAGGAGCAGCCCCTGCTTTGGGTGAGGCTGGGTCTGCTCAGGCCATCGGGCAGATGGAGCAGTTGGGAATTCTTCTGTCTTACACAAACTCAATTTACTTTTTTCCAACCTAAATGTCTTTCCTACCTTGCCAAGGAAGCATCTGATCAGCAGCAATTAGCAAAGCAAGCTGCAGTAATGTCTGGGCAGTGCCTCAGGGAACACTCCACTGGCAGATGTTTGGGAGCTCTGCGGGGGCAGGGGCAGGCCCTGGCAGTGCAGGGGAAGAGGCACCTCTGGGGAGGCAGCACTGGCACCTGGGCACTTCTGCACAAGCACAGCCTCTGCAACTAGGGGAGGAGATGAGCCTGGGAAGGGTCCAGGAGCGACTGAGGGAGATGGGGGGTCTTAGCCTGGAGAAAAGGAGGCTCAGGGAGGACCTTGTAGCTCTCCACAGCTCCCTGACAGGAGGGGACAGCCAGGGAGTGGGGTGGGAATCAGGCTCTGCTCTCAGGGAACAGGGACAGGAAGAGAGGAAACGGCCTCAAGTTGCACTAGGGTAGGTTTAGATTGGATATCAGGGAGAAATTCTTCATGGAAAGGGTGCTCAGGCACTGGCACAGCTGCCCAGGGCAGTGGTGGCATCACCATCTCTGGGAAGTATTCAAAAAATGTGTGGCTGTGGCATCTGGGGCCATGGGTTAGTGGTGGCCTTGGCAGTGCTGGGTTAAGGGTTAGATTTAATGACCCTAGAGGGATTTTCCAACCTTTATTTATCTGTGATTCCAAGCCCCCATGGCTGCCCAGGTTCTTGCCATGGTTTGATCTCAGCTCACCTTGCCTTGCTGCTGCTCACCAGTGCATCCAGGGAGAAGCTGGACTTGGGCTCTGCTTTCTCATCCATCAGCAGTGATTCTCTTTTCGTTTGCTTTTTGGGCTTCACCTTTTTAATCCAGCTGTCTCCTGCCTTACAAATGTTCTTCCCTCAATTACTTACACCAGGCTGCAGGGCCGGTTCCATCCATCTCTGGCTGAGCTGGCAGAGCACAGGCGGGCCACCCCAGCAACTGTCTCCTTGTGACCAGCCCCCACTGCTGTCCAGCTGGTCACCCTGGCAGGAGGGGCCTTCCCCATGAGCTCTCAGCATTGAGCCCATCCCGGATGGCTCCTGCAGGGGTGTGGGAGCAGGCAGCTCCCCTCAGCCTTCCTAGGGATGCAGGTGGACACTTCCCCTTCCCTGTCCCCCACTGCTGTTGTGGGGATTCTCTCTACAGGGACACGAGGCAGGAAAGGTGCCTACCTCTCCCAAAGAGCGAGCTGGAGAGCAGGCAGCTTCTTCCTGCCTTGCTGCAGCATCTCCTGTCCCATCCCCGGACATGGGCTGGGCTGGAGGTCACCCAGGTGAGGCTGGCTCTGCGGGAGCAGAGCCCTGCCAAGTGCTCTGTGCCTCCCTGTGACACGTCCCGGCCCACGTTCCAGGGAGGGACTTCCCAGAGAGGGGAATCCAGTGGCTGCTTGGGGCTGAGGTGCACTCAGCTCTGGAAGGTGCCTGGTCCCCTCATGGAAGGAGGGGCTGTAGGCCAGATCCCACCCTGCCCCGTGGTGTCCTACTGATCACGGTGCTGTCCTTCCCACTCGGAATTCCAGGCTCCTGTTACATGGATGCTCTGTGTGCTGTGCCCTGTCCTGCAGCCATGGAGAGCTGCTCATGTGTGGCAGGACGTGTGGCACCCTCCCAGGTGCCAGGGCATGGCACAGCAGTCTCCCTCTGCCAAATCCCGGACAAAGGACCAGCCGGACCATCCCTCCACCAAGGCTGCTTCATCCCCTCTTAATGCTCTTATCTTGAAGGCTCCTCTCAGATTGAAGCCCCAGCAGCCAGTTCCCTCCCTGGATTTATTGCAATGCAGTTTTCTTCCCCTAATCTGATCAGGGTGTAAGATGCTCTTTGGGAAGTGCAAGGGGAGGACAGATGTGCCTGTCACTGCTGCAGCAGCCAGGCTGGCAGAGAGCAGTGGGGAGGTGCCCTGCCCTTTTTGGTGCCATCTCTGGCTCTTCTCAAGTCTTGAAAACCCGATTTCTCCTTAGACTGCCGAGAGCAGCTCTGTGGAGCCGCAGGTTGGTTTGGGGTCCTCACAACCAGAAAGACCTTGAGGGGCAGGAGCATGTCCAGAGAAGGGAACTGGGATGGAGCACCAGGAGCAGCTGAGGGGCTCAGCCTGGAGAAAAGGAGGCTCAGGGGGGCCCTTCTGGCTCCTTGTGACAGGAGAGGACAGCCAGGTGGGGTTCGGGCTGTGCTCCCAGGGAACAGGGACAGGATGAGAGGAAATGGCCTCAAGCTGTGTCAGGGGATGTTTGGGTTTGGGTATTAGGGAAAATGTCTCTATGGAAACGGTGCTGAGGCGCTGGCACAGATGCCCAGGGCAGTGATGGCATCATCATCCCTGGAAGTGCTCAAAAGGCGTGTGGCTGTGTCACCTGGGGACAGGGGCTAGTGCTGAGTGTGGTGGCAGTGCTGGGTGACCTTAGTGATTCAAAAGGTCTTTTCCAACCTTAACAATTCTCTGCTCTGAGCCAGGGTAGACACCGGGGTGCATCCACAGCTCCCCGGGCTCACGTGTGTGTTGTCCCTCCTCAGCCTGAGGCCCCCAGTGAGCGCGGTCACCGAGCTGCCACCATCCACAGCCAGCGCCTGGACCACCAGCGTCCCCCTGCCCCCGCGGATGACGGCAGCGTCCTGCAGCAGCTGTGCCACCCGCGACCGCCGCGTCCAGACCGTGAGTGCTCAGGGCAGGACTCTGGGGACACAGGGTGCCTCTGGGGGTTCTGTGGCCGAGTGGCAGAAGGAGGCTGTGGATGCTGGGGATTGTGTCCTCTCGTGGGGTGCTGCTCTCTGCCCAGTGTGGCAGCAGAGGCACTGCTGGCAGGGCAGGGGCACAGGGCTGTTAAGGGGACAGGGCTGAGCTGCTGTGAGGTGCTGGAAATGTCCCAGCATGGGGACAGAGGGTGGCTGGAGGACACCTCTGTGGACATTGCAGGACACTGCTGTGGACACTGCAGGACAGTGCTGTGGGTGGACACTGCAGGACACTGCTATGGACACTGCAGGACAGTGCTGTGGACACTGCAGGACACTGTTACAGATGTCCCTGGGGCAAGGAGGGCTGTGAGCAATGCCAGAGCCCAGGAGCAGTGGGAGCAGAACCCACAGGGAGCCCCAGCCATGAGCCAGGTGAGGAGCAGACCCACACCTCCAGCATGGGCTCCCCGGGGCTGCCCTTGCCGTGGTTTGCCCTGGGCTCTGCATCCTCAGCCTGGGATGTGCTCCCTGAGCTCTGGGCTCGCTGTGAGCAGGCTGGGCATGAGCAGGGTGCAGAGGCAGGAGTGCTCTGGCTAGCCAGAGAAGGAGGCTCCTGCAGGGAACTTGCCAGCCCACTGGAAGCCTGTGTTGCCCCTCAGGAAAGGGCAGGGCTTTGGGTTTGGGCAGTGCTGTGGCAGCTGCTGGTCCATGAGGAAGGGATGTGTTCTGGAAGCAGCAGGCAGGGTGAACACACACGGCAGAGCTGCAGAGGAATAAATCCCATGGACTTTCCCTCATCAGGAAAGATTTCCTGGTGTCTTCTAGAAAGTGATACCAGCTCCATCAGCCCAGCCAGACCTAAATACTCAAAGAGTCTGGATTTGACCTTCCAAGGGGACAAGATGAGCAGAAAACCCAGTGAGCATCCAAAGCGTGTTGGAGGTTTGTCCTTCACAGCCTGGCAGCATTTGTGGGAGCCCAAAGGGTGGGAATGGTGCAGGGGCTGCTGTGGATGCCCTGTCCTGCTGTGGGTGCTCTGTCCTGTTGTGGGTGCCCTGTCCTGCTGTGCCACCACCCAGAAGTAAAACACAGCTTCCCCAAAGAGCTCAGAGTTGGGAGCTCAGGGCCTCCCAGCAGAGCACTTCCTCACTGCTGCTGTGAGTTGTGTCATGGGGAAATCCATGGGGATTTTAGCCAAGCTGATCTCTTTGCCCCCCTTTGGGCAAATCAGAGGGGGTCTTTGTAGCCTTCTGGGCCATTCTGGAAGAAGAGGCCCCCAGTTCTCTGCAGGTTGGATTCTGGAGGGTTCTCCCAACATCAAGGCCCTGGCAGTGGGGCATGCATGTGAAGGAGATTTGAGTATGAGGATGCGGGTCAGACATGCACCCATGGGGTGGCTGCTGTGCTGGGGTGAGGATTCAGGTCCTGTCTAACCCTGCTGTACTGCAGGGAAGCCTTTCCTCAGCCTTCCTTCTCCTCCCAGCAGCAAAGGGTACCAGTGTCAGCTGGGCAGTGCCTGGTGAGGGCTGGGCCACAGCCACACTCCGGGCAGCACCAGGGACAGGGACAAAGGAGAGGAGCTCAGGTGGGTGTGGGTGTTCCATGAAGATGACATCAAGAGGGAGCAAATGGTCCCAGTCCCCATGGGGCACAAAGGTGAAAGATTCACAGGGCATTGATGTCCTTAGGGTGGGAGAAACCTCTGGGAATGCCCCTGGGTATTGGGAGATCCCCACACCTCCTGGGGGGACTCCCCTCCCCTGGAGGACCCAAACACCATGGTGGGAGCAGCAGCCCCATTCCCTGCCCCCCAGCAGTCATCAGCTGCCTCCTTCCCTTCAGTGCAGCTGCTGGATTTCTCTCTGGGTTGTTTTTTTTAATGTATGTGACACATGTTTGGTTCAAAGCACTTAATTGCCTCTTGGGATGCATTTCATTTATTCATTAAGAGAGAAATTGGAGTTGTTTGGTTTGCTTTATTTTGCTATTCTTTTCCTTATTTTTTCCCTTTCTCTATCCTCTAAGGAAAGGGTGAGAAAAAAATCTCCACATGTGCCTCCAGCATATGTGTGCCCAGTCTCCTTCCTCCGTGCCACCCAGTCTCCTTCCTCTGTGCCACCCAGTCTCCTTCCTCCATGCCACCCAGTCTCCTTCCTCCGTGCCACCCAGTCTCTCCTCTGTGCCCCCCAGCCTCTCTCCTCAATGCCTTTCAGCTTCTCCTGTTGCTCCTGACCAGGAGAGTGGTGATCCCTCTCCAATCCCTCTCCACCTGAGACGAGAGAGGACAAGAGCCTGGAGATGTCTTTGCTCATGTTGCTCAAGGGTCAGGCTAAGGCTGTGTGCATGGGATGGGCTCCTGCCCTGCCTGTGCCACTGGGATTCCCCTGTTTGGGAATGGTGGCATTTCCTGCTTTGGAGACTGGGTAAGGCCAGGGATGGATGTTAAGGGTTGGTGTCTGCTGCCCTGGGCCATGCTGTCAAAGCAGTGTCTGTGCAAGCAAAGCGCTGCAGATCCATCTTCTGGCTGAACCCAAAGCAGGAGTCTCACAGCTTCTGCCCTGGGGAGAAACCCCAGGCGCACTGGAGTGGATAAATGGAGATTTTCTGGGATAAGCAGCGATCCACATAGGCGATGGATTTGAGTTGTGTGGAGATAAAGAGAAAAACTGTGGACAGAGGGATGGCTGGAGGACAGAGGCAGGAAGGGATGGAGGATGGATGATGGATGGATGGATGGATGGATGGATGGATGGATGGATGGGTGGATGGATTTGTTCTAAAGAGCTTCCTGAATCCAGAAAGATGAGGTGGGGGATGCTGTGGTGGGAAGATTGGGCAGAGCCAGACCCAGAGACTCCACTGAGGGCAGGTGGGTCCTGATCCCACATATCCCTCATGGCTTCTTCCCAGAAGGTTTGGTGCCTGGAATCCTCCCCCAGGACCCTGCTCTGCTACCAGGGGTTGCTGTCCCTTGTTTTTAGGTTTTGATGTTTTATTCTTCCTCCTCCTCAGCTCTCATCAGCATGAACATTCCCACTAGGAACAGGTGGGCTGGGCTGGGAATTTTCTGTCCCTTGTGAGAGGCAGCCCCCCTCCATCCCTGCATCCCCTCTGCTCAGTGTCCCAGTTCCTAGAGCAGGAGGAGCAATGGATTTTAGGGGCAAATCTCCTCCTGAGGGGTTCCCTGCATTTCCTGAATCTGGGCTCCACAGTGCTGCTGCCCTGGGTTGAATCCCCTGAAGACTTGTCCCCTGGAAAGGGCTCAAGGACACTGTCCCTGGATTCCTCCATCCACCAGTCCCTGAGGAGCACAAATCCAGTCTCTTCCCGGAGAGTTGTGCCAAACATTCGGGTGGCTCCCAAACCCCTGGTAATGGGGGACCTTGTGCACCAGCGGATGTGGCAGTTGTTTTCCTGTGAGTTCTGGGAAGATCTCCCCAGCCAGCAGTGCCATGAGTATGGGAGGAGAATGAGCTGCCAGGGGCTGGCAGTGTGGGGCTGCATCAGTAGGCTAGGATTGGCAGTGGACGCTTCCATCGTGGAATCAGAGCTCTGGGAAGGGGCAGTCCTGCTCCTGGGGGGCTCAGCACAGACCCTGCCCTGCGCAGGTGAGCAGCTTGCCCAACAGCAGATGCCAAAATGGAATAGATCCCCCCCGCCCCCAGTCCAGGATCCTCCAGTCCTGGATCCGTGTCCCCGTGGACCAGAACCCCTGCAGCACCTGGCCCGTGCTCTCAGGGATGCTCCCCCCTTCCCAAAGCCCTTGTCCTGCTTCCAGCCAGATGCTGCAGACCAGGGAGCCTTCTTCCCTCTGCCTTCTCCTCCTCCTCCCACTTCCCAGGTCTGGAGGGAGAGCTCAGCTGGGGCTGTCTGTGCCAGAGACAAGCACAGAGAAATGGGAATGGCTGGTGCTGCTCCCACCAGGCTGCCTGCCAGGGAGGCTTTGGGTTTATCTCCTAAGCCAGGCACCCTGGGAACAGAACCAAGGCCTGCCTGGGGCAGGAGGACGTGCTGGTGCTGCTCCGTACCCCTGGGCTTGCTCCAGAGGGATTGTTTTCCTTCCAAGCAGCACTGCAGCACTCACACGAGAAGGAATTTGCAATGCAGAGGAAACCTCCCACCTGCCACACAGCAGCGTGGGCAGGGAGCAGAGCTGGGAGTGGTTGTGCTTCCACGGGTTGGGGTCCACTCCCCTGCCCTGCCCTGTGCCATCTCCTGGGCCAGTCCTGCCTCTGGCACCTTCTCCCTTCCTGGTGGGATCATGGACACCTCTGGTACTGTGCCCTGAGGATGGGGCTCTGTCCTAGGACCATGGAGGTGATGTTCTGCTCCCCACTGGTTTGGGGCTTCTGCCTTTTTCCAGTGCTCGATTCCCTCGGCCCACTGAGCAGGGATGGGGTGGCTGGCACAGCTGGCATGGCTGGCACCACTGTGTGCCTTTCTTGGTGTCCTAGGCATGGACACTATGGGGAGGCAGTGCAGGTGTAGGACAGGGAGTTTGGGGTCTGTGATCCCGCACATGTGTGTGTGACCCGTGGGCAGGTGTTTGGCAGGAGGAAAGGCCCCGAGGTGTCACAGGTCAGTCCCACATCCAAAGGCAGGACATGGCTCCTGGTGCCCTTAGGTCTTGCTGGGAGAGTGAGGGTAGCTGGTGGAGGTTGGTTTTGGAGGGACAGTGTGTGTCTGGTCCTGACTGGACCAGGAATTCCACACAGAACTGGAGGAAATTCCCAAAGGCTGGGTGGGAGAGGAACCCATCCCTGGGTTTGGGGATATCAGTCATATCCTTTCCTGGGAAGGCCACCACGCTCTGCTCCCTGCAAAAGCTTCAGTGTCACCCATGGGGAGAAGGACCCCACTGCCAGGCCCAGAGCTGTTTGTGCCCTCCTCAGTCCCCTCATGGGTCAGGGAAGCTTTGGGTGATCCCAAGGCCACCCCTTTCCTGAGGCTGGGCTGAGGGACATCACAATGCTTCAGGCTGCTGATCCTGGGAAAATGGGCTGTGGTGACTCCCATTGTTTCCCTCTGAGCTGAGGGGGGATGTGGGGTGATCTGTAGGGAATGCCTTGGAATTTCTGGGCTCTGGGTGTCTTGACCCAGGCAGAACATTCATCCCTTCTGCAGGGTTGAGCAAGGAGTCCAGAGCACATCCCCATCTCCTCCCACCATCGTTGCCCCCAAACCCTGCTGAGCAGGGGGCCTGAGCCCCATCCTGGGCAGTGAAGGATGCCCTGCTCCCTCCTGTGCTGTCACCTGACCGACTCAGAGTGAGAGTTGCAGGGACCTGTGCCGGAGCAGCAGGGTCCCACTGCTGGGGACACTGCAGGACACCTTTCCATGGAAGCCTGGGGAGATGAAAGGGCTTTCCCTGCCCTCCCGGTTTGCCAGCAGCTGCTGGGCTGCTTTTGTCCCTCTAGACTGGATGTACGTGGCAGGGGCTGTAGCTAGATAAGCTTTAAGGTCCCTCCCAACCCAAAATATTCTGTGATTCTACATCAGGAGCTTTGCTCCCTCCCAAAGGTAGGTTGGCAGGAGGGGAGGAATTTCTCCAGCTTCTGAGAGGAGGCAAAGCCCCCCTTTGGAGAGCCCTGGGGAGCTGGGACCCCCGGGAGCACTTGGAAGGGCTGTGTTTTCCTGCTCAGAGCACAACTGTCAATGGCAAAGTCTCGGCACAGACTTCAGCGCTGAGAAACACTGTGGGCTGGGACATTTTGGAGAAGATTTTTAGCTGCAGCAAAGAAATTTGGCAGCTTGGAAGCAATCTAATCATCCTCCTCCCATATGCTTGGTGCTATTTAAAAGGGAGCATGTACCCAATTCCTTCCGACCAGCACGATGACATTTCCACTGTGCATTTGGAAATAAATTTGGCATCTGCTGTCAGATTCTCAGATTGAGCCCAGTGTGGCTAATTTGGGCTCATGAGTGCCTCTGCAGAGAACCTTTCCCTGCTCGCAGATGCCCAAGGAGGCCAGTGTAGGGTCTGCTTCCCACAGGCACCCCCAGGCTGTGGGGAAACAGGAGACTGGGGGCCTGGCTAGTGGCTCAAGCCCTTTCCAGCAGCCCTTAAAGCTGAGGAGGCTTTGGGGTGGTAGCTGTGCTGGCTCTCCTGAGGCACAGCACAGCACAGAGGCACAGAGAGCTCTGAATGCTTGAGCTCATCCTGAGCCAGGGCTCTGTCCTGCCTGGGCTCTCCAGAAACCTCTCTGAAACCTCTCCTGCCGAAAACCCAGGCTGTGGAGGGGCACCTGGGGGGCATTTAGGGACCCCCAGCTCCCATCTCCTGTCACACAGCTGGAGGGCCAGGCGATGCCCAAGGAGTGTGAGGATGGCAGCGCTACCCCAACTGTGCTGGGTGCTCCGTGCTCAGCTCCGGCTGCCCGGGAAAGGGGCAGGAAAGGGGGGCTGCTGCCACCTGCCTTGTGGGGACTCGGGCACGACTGTCCCCATCCCACAGGTGTGACAGCGAGGGGCGGCTCCTGTCCCCATCCCGCAGTGTGACAGTCAGGGGTGGCTCCAGGCATGCGGGACATTTGGAGGGCTGTGTCTAGTGTCCTGCCCGCCTGTCCCCGTGGCTTGTGTTGGGGTAGATGGGCTGTCCCTGGACATGACACTGGGTGCCACATCTCTGAGTAGGAGCTGTCCCCTCCCCTAATCCAAAGTCCCAGCTTCCCTCAGGTCCTCCAGCCCTGTCCTGGCCACAGCTGGGACCCGAGGGGACATAAGGCTCTGAGCCCACCCAGCCCAGGGAACAGCCTTCCTCCCCTCTTCCTCCCAAGAGTTTCCGGGTCCCCCAGTGCTGCACTGGGATGAGGTGGAAGGGGAGAGCAGGTTGGAAACATATGGTGGGATGGATGGGGAATCCGTGCCTGGGAGCCATCCACGTGTCCTGCTCTGTGCCATTGGCCTCGTTAGTGCCGCTGGAGTGGGGATCAAACCCAGTGAGCCGTGAGCTGAGCCCGCCAGAGCCGCTCCGAAGGATTAGGGTGAATTATGTAGATGGGAATCAGGCAGCAATCCAGGCATGGACAATGTCTTGAGGGGGCGGCAGGGCTGGAGCTTTGCCATCCAGGTTTCCTGGGATCTAATTAGTGCTCAAACAGCCCCTCCTGGCCGGGGCTCTGTGCCCGCCCTGGCCACACCTCCGGCTCTGGCCGCGGGGACAGGGGACACGGGGTGGCAGAGGGTCAGGGGCCATGGACACAGCCAGGGAAAGACATTAAGGCAAGAAAAGAACAGATCCCTGTTGCCCCAGGTAGGAGGTGGGAGCTGATGTCTCTCCTGCCCAGGTACAGGGACATGCTGGGGACAGGCCGGGGATGGGCTGGGGACGGGCTGGGGACAGGCTGGGGATGGGCTGGGGACAGACTACTCCCCTGATCAGTGCCTAACAGCCCCTGGAATGAGCAATGTGCTGGACTAGGAGCAGCACTCCTGGTCTGGAGAGGAGCTACAAGTGGGGCAGTCCTGCCCTGGAGCCCCTGGAAGAGCTCCTCCTTGTCACCTGAGGGTGACAAAGACTGGATCCTTCATTGAGGGAAGAGCTGGAGCTTCTTCCATGGTCCTGATGCAGACCCTGCACCTGGTGCAGGCCATCCTGGCCCAGCCCAGCCCCTCAGGGCTCACTCCCATGGACCAGGGCAGGCTGACATGGAGTTCTGTGCCTGGATCTCTTAGAGCTCCCTTCTTTCCCATTGCTCTGCAGTGAGATGCAGTGTGGGATGTGCTGTCTCAGGAACAGCCCCAGCAGTGCCCTGACCCCATCCCATGGGCCAGAAGCACCTCAGCAGGGGCCAGCACCCTCCTCCTACACCCTGGGGTGATCTGTGCAGAGGATCCTGGCAGGTGCTGGGAAGGCTCCCCTAGGGCTGGGGTTCACCTGAATCCCTGTCAGGAACCAAAGCCAGTTTGGGCTGGAATGGCAGGATCCTGATCTTGGCCAGTTTAGCATGCCCTTGGCTGAGGAACCTCTGCCAGGCACACTCAAGGGCTTTGCTTGTGCCTCAGGACAAGCCTGGGAGCAGGATAAATCCTTCCTGATCCAGGAGGCATCTGAGCAGGGATTCAGACCTGGCTGAGCCATGGGGCTCCTGAGGAGCCATGGGGCTGCTCCTCTGGCCTGATGTCTGCTGGGGAAGCTGGGGTAGCTGCCCTGGAGAAACGCTTCCCTGGAAGGGCTCCCTGGGGCTGACCCCTTTGTCCTGCATCACCCCTGTGTGGGGGGACATCCCTGAGCATCCACACACCTCCAGGACCCCTCACCCTCCACCCCCCTCTGCCCTGCATGGCTGGTCCTGACCCCTGGGAGTGTCCCAGTCCCACCAGGCATGGCCCCATCTGCCACAGCAGACACAGCTACAGCCCCTGGGACTGCACAGGGGGCTGCAGTCACCTGGGGGTCACTTGTTCCCCTCTTTTTTTCAGGTTGGCTGAAAGAGTTCAAGTTGTGGAGGAGTGATGAAGGAAAGTGGAGAATCAGGAATTACAGAATCCCCAAATGGCTTGGGTTGGGAGGGACATTAAAGCTCATGCCAGTTCCACCCCCTGCCATGGCAGGGACACCTCCCACTGTTCCAGGCTGCTCCAAGCCCCATCCACCCTGGCCTTGGACACTTCCAGGGATCCAAGGGCAGCCACAGCTGCTCTGGGCACCCTGTGCCAGGGCCTCCCCACCCTCACAGGGAACAATTCCCTCCCAGTATCCCATCTACCCCTGCCCTCTGGCAGTGGAAAGCCATTCCCTGTGTCCTGTCCTTGCAGGCCCTTGTCCCAAGTCCCTCTCCAGCTCTCCTGGAGCTCCTTTAGGCACTAGTAGGGGCTCCGAGGTCTCCCTGGATCTTTCTCTTCCCCACTCTGAACAACCTGAGCTCTCCCAGCTTGGCTCCATAGTCAGGGGCTCTGAGTTAGCAGGCTCTGGAAATGAGGTGGTGAAGCCCTTCATGTGCAACCAAGAAAAACATTGTGGGTCCATCTGATCCCTGTGGGGGGATCAGAGTCTGGTTCCTCATCTTCCCATGCCCCTACACTCTCTGCAGTGACCTTGGAAGAGCCTCCTGCTCAGATCTGTGGCCTCACACCAGCCCTGCAGGGCTGTGCTGAGCGGGGCTGGGTGCCCTGGGCAGGGCAGGAGCTGTGCCCAGCTTGGGAGGCTCTGGCACAGGCTGCCCAGAGAAGCTGTGGCTGGCCCTGGATCCCTGAAATGTCCATTGCCAGGTTGGATGGGGCTCCAAGACCAGTCCAGCCTGGTCTGTTGGAAGGTGTCTGTGCCCATGGCAGCGGGTGGAATAATATGATTTTTAAGATCCCTTTCCCCCCAAACCATTCTGGGACCCCGTTGTTCTGAAGTGCCCAGAGGGTGCTGCCCTGGCTCTGTTCCCAGGAGCCCAGTGAGGGCAGGGCAGCGAGGGCAGAGCTCTGAGTGTTGGAGCCATGGGACCTGAGGAGAGCCCGGGTACACAGACACAGACAGGGCACATTGCCAGCCCTTCCCCACTGTATCCACAGTGCACTGAATGAATCGGCCAGGGCTCCATGAGCACTGACACCTGCCCTGAGTCCTTCTCTTGTCACTGCTGTTCCCTTCAGCAGTGGGCTGGGAGCTGTCTGCCCTGCCCAGGCACTAGGGTGCTCCCCCTTCCCTGGCTGCTGGCAAAGGAGGCAGCCCCAGCTGCTCTTTGGGGGTACAGTGGCATCAAAGCAGAGGGGAGAGCGAAATCCGGGGTAGGCACACCCCAGTGGGGAAGGTCTGGGTGACCTGGGTGGTTTAACAAGCCTGGGAAGAAGTGAGTGACAGATGTGGTTTCCATGACAACCCACAGCTGGCTGGGCAGGAGTTCCAGGGGCAGCAGCACCTGTTTCCCTCCTCCCAGGAACCTGGGTT
Organism: Chloebia gouldiae; assembly: GCA_003676055.1. Taxonomy (NCBI): domain Eukaryota; kingdom Metazoa; phylum Chordata; class Aves; order Passeriformes; family Passeridae; genus Chloebia; species Chloebia gouldiae. The sequence goes on along the minus strand of QUSF01000097.1, from coordinate 1,014,079 downwards.
ATTACAGATGCACTCAGAAATGTACATATCTTGACGTGATGGTGTTTTCAAACCTTTGGAGATAAGCGGATATGGGATAATCATCCCAAAGGCTGATCTGCTGGAGCTCCTGCCTCTGGCAGTGTGTGGCCATGGTCCTCCAGAGCTGGGCTGGTGGCTGGGGATGGAGGAGGAAGACGAGAAGGAGGAGGAGAAGGAGAAGGAGGAGGAGAAGGAGAAGGAAGAGCTGCCACTGCCAGCACACATCAATTCTGTGCTTTGAGTTGTGTTGCTGCAAACTGGGGGGTCAGGAATACGCACCAGGCTCAAAGCCAGGTAACAGCTGGGAATCCTAGGTAAATCCTGAAATGGCTTGAGTTGGAAAGGACCTTAAAGCCCATCCAGTCCCACCCCCTGCCATGGCAGGGACACCTCCCACTGTTCCAGGCTGCTCCAAGCCTCGTCTAGCCTGGTCTTGGAAACTTCCAGGGATCCAGGGGCAGCCACAGCTTCTCTGGGCACCCTGTGCCAGGGCCTGCCCACCCTGAGAGGGGAGAATTCCCTCCCAGTATCTCATCTGACCCTGCCCTCTGGCAGTGGAAAGCCATTCCCTGTGTCCTGTCCTTGCAGGCCCTTGTCCCAAGTCCCTCTCCAGCTCTCCTGGATCCCCTTTAGGCTCTGCAAGGGGCTCTGAGCTCTCCCTGGACCCTTCCCTTCTTCAAGCTGAACACCCCCCAGCATCCTCCTCAGGAGCACCATCTCCTGATGGAGCTGTGCTCCATGGCTTCCTTCCCGCTGGAGCCCCAGTCTGAGGGATTCCTTACCCCGGGAATCCTTCCCGAGCTCTGCTGAGCTCTGGGGCAGCTGGCACAGAACCTGCCCCACTTTCCCTGGGAAGGGAAGGGGCTCACCAGCGAGGGGAGGAACACACAGGGACAGCCTCTGTGAACCCCCTGTGCCTGTTATTGCTATAATAAGTCTCAGTCATGTGTCTGGAAGGGCTGAAGGGAAAATCTATTTTTCTCCTGTTTCCCAGCTCTGACGGTGACAGGGGCTCTGCGGGCACGGGCTCTGCGGGGCCAGCGCCGACTTTTCCTGGTGTTTGTGTGGGTTTGCACATGGCAACGGCAGAAAGAAAAGCTTTTTTTTTAATTTTTTATTTTGAAGAATAAAAAGCAAATGTGATTGTGAAAAGCAGCTCGAATTTGCAGGGAAGAGCCAGGAGAGGGGCAGGAACACAGACAGGGATGTGAGTGTGCTCTGTTCTGGCACCGCTGAGGTTCCTGCCCATCCCACACAGCCCAGCCTGGGGGCTGTGCTCTGAGGACACCCAAAACCAGCCTGGGCAGGCTCCTCATGGCCAAGGGGAAGCAAGTCAGCCTCAGGCTGGAATTCTGCAGGGAATTTCTGTGCTAGAAAAGATTTGGGTTTTTGATGCCTCAGCCCTCAGGCTGTGCCAGGGAAGGTTTTTTTCAGTATTAGGGAAAATTTCTTTGTAGAAAGGCACTGGCACAGCTGCCCAGGGCAGTGGTGGAGTCACCATCCCTGGAAGTGTTCAAAAACCATGTGAATGTGGCAGCTGGGACAGGGGTTAGTGGTGGCCTTGGCAGTGCTGCCTTAAGGATTGAAGTCAATGGTCTCAGAGGGCTTCTCCAACCTTAATGATTCCATCCTTTGGGAAGTTGTGGTGGCAGAGGGAATGGAGAGGTCAGGCTATGCTAGGGCACCTGGAGCTCTGTGCTGAGCCAGCAGGAACAGCACCTCAGAGGTCTAGTCACCACTGGTCACTGCTGGGGGCTGTGGGGACAGTGCCACCACAACCTCCCGGCTGTGCCAGGGCCACCAACTGCTCGTGCCAGGCTGCTCCTTCCTGCTCCTGCCCTGGAGCCCCCTGCAGGCCCTGGCAGCCTCCCTGCTCCTGCCCACAAGGCTGCAGCAGCCCACTGCTCCCTCAGAAAGCTGTTCCCAGCTCCAGACCATCACGTCCCTCCCACGACTGCTGCATGCGTCACTTTTTTCCCCTTCCTCACACAAGTGCCCTTTAGATATTTATACAGTGTTATCCTGTTCCCCTGCAGCGCTGGCTTTCTAGGCCATACAAATGAGATTCCCTCAGTCTCTGCTGTAACTCATCCTCCCCAGCCCTGCCTCCCTCCGGCTGCGGCATCGGGCTTTTTCCTTTTTCCTTCTCCATGCCTGATGTCTCTCTCCCTGTAAGAACCTCCCTGGGAATTGTAGGGCACGCTCCTACCACGGCATAAAAATAGGATTAGGAACTGTTTTGTCCGGTGAAGGATTGTTCTGGGCTCCCACCTGCAAACCCTTCTGTGCTGTGTTCCCACACAGATGCTTCCAGCTCTGCGTGGTTGCTCTGGAGCCAGCCGTGCACAGCTCAGTGCCCACCTCCTGCAGCAGCTCCCGGGGCACTGGGGGATCTGTGGGACATCCCACAGCTCTGTCCCTATCACTGACCTTCAAGGGCCAAGCCCAGTGCTCCATGACCAGCTGGACAGGGAGACATCGCTGCCTGCTTCACTTGTGCCTCCAATGCCCCACACCATTCCTGCAGTGGCCCCTGCCCCATACCAGGCTCCACCCCAGAACAGCCCTCGAGCCTGGCTATGGTCCTTGTGCCCTCCAAGTGCACCTTGACCTCTAGACATGAGTCGCAAAACCTTTCTGCCCCACATCTGTGTGTGATGATGTACCTTCAGCCCTCATCTGTGGGCCTCTCCACCCCTCTGTCCCACACCTATGGAGCCCAATGCCCCTCTGACCCCCATCTATGTGTCCTTGTTCCCCTTTAACCTCACATCTATGCGTCCAAACACCCCTCAGACCCAGTCTCTGGGGTCCAATGCACCCCTGACCCCCATCTGTGAGGTTCAAACCCCATCTAAGGATCCAAACCCTCCTCAACTCCCCACTTATGGATCCCAAGACTCCCTGACCCCCATCTGTGAACACAAACAATACCCCAGAGCCCATTTATGGGGACCAAGCTTCCATTTATGTGTCTTAACACCCCCTAAATCCCCACTTATGGGCCCTGACCCACCCTCCATGCCATTCTTACAGCTCAGGGTCACCCAGGCCATGTGGTCCCACAGGTGACACCCTGTTACTCTGTGGTGTTGGGGTGTCCCAGTTTCTGGAGGGACTTCACATCCTTGTTGATGTCCTGCCACTTCTCTGGGACAGAGCTGAGGGACACGGGGAGGGGAGATGTGGGGTCTGGGTGTGGAGTCTGTCTGCCTTCCTGGCTGGGGGGCTTTGGTGAGGACCCCAAGTGCCAGTGTTGGTGTGCAGCTGTCGGGAATTCCTGCCTGCATCTCCCAGGGTGCCCTCCTGGCTTGAGGCAGCCCCAGGTGGCCCTGGGGTAGTCCCTCACCTGAGCTGTCACCAGGTGTGCCAGCATCCCCCAGCCAGTGTCTGGCACCAGGGGCACAGCAGAGGCTCCTCCCTTGTGCCAGACACCCTGGGCTCCGTGACCGAGGGGGGGTTGGGGCATCCTGGAACCACAGTTCCACACAGTTTGCTTAGAAGCACTTGGAGAAGGGAAGAGCCTGTGGGAGACAGGACTTCAAGAGGCCAACTGTGCTTTGGTGTGTCCTTCTCCAGTCCATGGTCTCTCCCTGGAATGGCAGGGATTCAATCCCTGCACTTCCTGCTCCAGTCTCTGCCCCACACTGCCAGTCTGGAGCAGTGGCAGGAGGGAAAGCACGGGAACATCACCCAGCTTTGTGGTGTGACAGAGGGCACAGAGCCCAGCGAGTGCTTCCCAGGGGCTGAACCATTCACACAGAGCCACATTTGATTCCTATTTTCCCTGGAAAAACAGATTCCATCTCCAGTTGCTGCTGCTGTTTTCCCCTAGATGTGGAGCTGAGTACCCTGTGCTCGTGGGGTGCCCACAGCAGAGCTGGCAGAGCTCCCTGCCTGGCACAGATCCCACCACTGCTCTGATGACCAGAGTGACCTCCTGGGAGAAATTTGGGCGTTCCCATCAACCAAAAAGGTTTTTATAATTCTTGCATCCCTAATTCCTGGGGTTTGTCCATATATGCTGACAGGCTGTGATTTCATCCAGGTCTGTTCCTGGGGATCTGTCTGAGAGCTTGGCTGGTTATGGAGAAGGGGATGAGCTGGGGGGTTGCACCCAGTGTGTCCCTGTCCTTCCTCCTGAAGGTTTCTGTTCTTCTCCTGTGATGTCTCCTTGTTCTCTCTATACCCTTTCCTCTGTGTGTGAGCTCAGGTGTCTTGTGGCTGTTGCCTGCAGGGTGTCCAGGCTCTGCACAGAGCTCTGGGGGATCACTCCACCCTTCAGCACCCTGCAACATTGCTCTGTGAGCAGCAACCCCAGCCTTGGCACTGTGGGGCTGGACGTGATCACATGGACAGGACAGCCCCGGGCAAGGAGAGGACGTGTGGTCCAGCCAGTGCTGTGGGGCCTCAGGAGTCCCAGTCCCAGCTTCTGAAGATTTGTTCCAAGGCTTTCCCCAGCTCCCAGCGGGCAGGGAGGACTCACCAGCACTCAGGCCCTGCCACACCCCTGGGTCCCAGGGTTCAGACAAGGCTCAGGGTGCCCATGTCCAGCACTCCTGGTCCTGCCAGCAGCTGCCCAGCCTGGCAGGGGCAGCCCTGGACTCAGCACCAGCCTGGAGGAAGGTCTTGGTACCCCCCACCCCAGCACTGAACGCCCTGTGATGCCCTGGGCTCCCACACCATCCCTCCCCATCCCCTTCCAGCCTAGCAGCTATCAGGGGTCTCTGGTGCTCTGTCCCCTGAAATGCCACCATGTCACTATCTCTCATCCCCGGCATGTCCATGTGTTCCACCTGGGAAAGATGGAGATAAAGAGCCTCCCCTGAGGCTCAGGAGAGGACTGCAGAGGCTGGGTTAACACTGCAGCTCCCTGTGCAGCCTCCCTTGGAGCCAGATTGCACTGGGCTGAGCTGCCCAAACTGGTGGGGACACAAAGGACACACACAGAGCAGCTCATGGGGCTAGGACAGTTTATCAAGGTGTTGGGGGCAGTTAAGTGCTAATTATCTGAGATGCTCCAAAGTGTCCCTGTCACAATAACCTGTGTCCCAGAGCCTACCTGCCTTATATTCCCTAAATTCACTCACCATCCAGGCAGCTGCTTTGTGGATCCACAGCCTCATGCTGTGTATTCAGCTGATAGATCCAATGGGGATCTATGTGGATTTGGGGAGGGGCTGGAGTGAGTTTGGCATTGAAAGGTTGGTTGAGCCAAGTGGGAAGGCAGGAGGGCACTGGTGGGATCCCAGGGCAGCACCTGGCTGTTCTTGGGGATACCAAGCACAGCCTGTCCCCTGTGGGTGCCCCAGCCGATCCCGTGGCCTCCCATGCAAGGTGTGGCTCTGGGGTGTCCGTGGGGACAGACTTTGTGCTGTCCTTTGTGGCCCCCTCTGCCTCTTCGGACCCCTGCAACTCTCATGCTTCCATCCTCATTTTCCTTGAAGGAGAAATCTCTGAAGGATTTGTCCTCTATAAATCTGACAGAGACTCTGCTGGGACTTGGAATGTGTCTGCCTTCCCCTGGCTCTGACAGAGCCCTTGATGTCTCTGTTTAATTCCCTCAGTCATGCTGGGGAGGTTGCTGCCTGTTGGAGAGGGAAGGGTTAATCCTCTCGATGGCCATGTAAGCCTTTGGGAAGCCTTTGGAGCTGGGGACATTAATCCTTAAATGAAAAACCTGCGTGTACAAGGCTGGCTGGAAAAGGAAATCGTTGAACTGCTGGGAAGGCAGTGGAGCTGGAGGAGCAGATGTTGGGCTGGGAGCCCAAGGACAGCACGAAGGGGAGAGGATGTGTTTTCAAACTCCCTGATTCTGATCTCAGCATAGGATTCCACTTAGCAGAGAGGCTTCTGGGTTATTCCTGCCATACCAGATCAGAATCCCTCTGGATTTCCAAGTTGTGGTTCAGATTTCTTTCCCTGTCACTTGTGTGTTTCTGCTCCAGGGATAAGAGCAAAATGAAATCCTGTTTCCCAAGCTCTGGCAAAGCTGTCAGCAACAACAGGAAAAGCACAGTGTGAGGGCAAGGAACAGGAGCCTGGAGACCTGGGTTCCCAGCTAAAGCAGTGCTCAAGCTGGCAGGGCACAGCAGGGCTCTGTGTGGCAGCCTGGACGAGCACAGGGACACATCCTGTCTGTCAGGAACAGCCTGAGTGGCACAGTGGCTCTCCATCCCTTTGGCAGCACAGTTTCACCATCCCTGGCTTTTTTTGGACATAAAGCATCACTCCCAGGAGTGGAGAGCTGGAGCCCATCACTCCACACACACGGAAAAAGGGATTTTCTGCAAAGCTGGCGTGGGACAACAAATGGTTCAGTCATTATAAAGTGATCTGTGCCCCTAGGCCCCTTCCCAACAGGGACAGAGTCCGTAGGGGCCTATGCCTGTCTCTTTACTGTGGTGGCACCACAGCATTCCATCAGGGGCTGTGAGGTTTTCCAGATGTCTGGAGAAGGCTCCTCTGCCCAGGAGGGACATCACTTTGGACACCCTGGAGAGGAGGGACACTGCCAGGGAATGGCTAAGCCAGGCTCAGTCTCGGGTACAGGAGGTATTTCAGTAAGGAATGGGGACTAGGAGAAGGCCAAAGGCTCTCCATGGAAAACCTCAGAGAAGTCAGGGATATGTCCCAGGAGCAGGCTTCTCCAGAGGCTGGTGAGAACCTGCCCCATCCATCAGGTGATGGGAGAGGAGGTGGAGGTGGGCTGTGGAGGTGGGCTGGGCAGCTCTGTCCTCTCCCACACTGATCAACATCTCTCTGTTCCCAGAACATGGGAAAGAGGCTGCCAGGCTGGGCACGGCTGGTGGCACAGGCACAGCAGCCTGAGCTGACTCCTGGGCAGCACTGGGAATGCTGGAAGGGGCAGCTCTCCAAAGGCTGAGCACTGGTCAGAGATACCCTTCTCCTTCTCAGAGACAGGAACTGCTCTGCACTAAGGCAAATTAAATTTTACAGTCATCTAAAAATTTAATTTGAGTATAATCTCCTTTGCCAGAGCCACAAGTCCCTGATAAATATTTTATTTTCCTCCAAGTAAAGAAGCTTTGGGATAATTAAAGCAAACAATGAGTCCTCCTCTCCTGTGAGCAGGGGCAGGGCCATGGCTTGTTCCGTTCCCGGTGTTCCAAGGCAGGAGACTCTCCCTGCACTCTGCTGTGTGGATCGTCTGGGAACGCAGCTCCCAGGTTAACGGCAGAGTTCTGCTTGTTGCAGCAGCAGTAGGAGAAGAATGAGTGGAAGGCAGATGAGGGTGTCATGGCCTCCACTTTTGAGGATCCATTTTTCCATCAAGGGAAGAAGTTGCTGCTTTCTCAGCCCCATCCTGTCTCCTTCATTGGTGCTGCTCCGTCTCCTCCCAGTGGGACATTTAAACAAGATTCTTTTCCAAGCTCATTGCTGGTGGGAAATGCAGCAGCAATTAGAGATGCCATAGGTGGCACTTCAGACAAGGAAAGCTCTTCCCACCTGGCTAAGGCAGGGAAGGGTTTTCTGTGCACTCACAGCCGGGGTTCCTTGCCAAATCACTGAGCAGTAGTAGCTGCAGGAAGATGGATGTGGGAGAAGCAGGTGTTCCAAAGGATCCATGTTCCTGGCCTTGGCACAGCTGGGCTCAGTGCTACGGTTTTGTCACAAACTGAGTGGCTGCACTGAGCAGAAAAAATGGGGCTGGCTGAAAACACCATCAGGAGCCAGGCTGGGAGAGGTGGGAGAGTTCCCTGGAGAGGAGAAGAATCCAGGAAACCCCAAAGCCCCTTCCAGGCCTTAAAGGGGTTCCAGGAGAGCTGGAGAGGGACTGGGGACAAGGGATGGAGGGACAGAACACAGGGAATGGCTCCCACTGCCAGAGGGCAGGGATGGGTGGGATATTGGGAGATAATTGTTCCCTGTGAGGGTGGGCAGGCCCTGGCACAGGTGCCCAGAGCAGCTGTGGCTGCCCCTGGATCCCTGGCAGTGCCCAAGGCCAGGCTGGAGAGGGCTTGGAGAAACCTGGGATAGTAGGAGGTGTCCCTGCCATGGCAGGGGGTGGGACTGGATGGGCTTTAAGGTCCCTTCCATTAATCATTCCATGATTCTGTGATTCTGTGAAAATCTTCCACTCACTCAGGTGTCTGACTGTGCCAGAGAGGGTCAGGGCAGGATGGCAGGGATGGATGATGGATGGATGGATGGATGGA
>QUSF01000097.1:959857-1004725 GCA_003676055.1 Chloebia gouldiae | reverse complement strand
TGGTTTGGTTTGGTTTGGTTTGGTTTGGTTTGGTTTGGTTTGGTTTGGTTTGGTTTGACAGCTGGTGGGGCAGACAGAAGGTCCTTGTCCCAACTCCTGAGCTCCAAGAGGGTAGTGCTGGCTCTGGGAGGAGGGACCTCAAGGCTGAATGCAGTGGGGATATGACTGGGCAGCTCTTACCAAAAAATCTCAGAGAATCATGGAACCATTAGGATTGGAAAAGCCCCCTAAGATCATTGAGTCCAGTCATCACCCAGCACTGACCCACATCCCCAAGTGCCACATCCACGCATCTGTTAAATCCCACCCAGGGATGGTGACTACCCCCTTGTCCTGGGCAGCCCATTCCAATGCCTGGCCCCCCTTTCCATGAGGAATCTCTCCAGCTCCTACAAAGAATCCATGAACTGTCTTGACTTAGCTGTCAATGGTCCAGCTGAGGGTGTGACAGTAATAACTGGAAAACTGCCCCAGCAGTGCTGTACTGAGGTGTCCCCTGCCCTGTGTCCGTGTCAGCCAGGGGAGAGAAACTGGAGAACCAGGGAGTGATGGCAGAGGGCCCTGGTGGCACCTGGTGCCAAGGGCACAGGGCACCAAGGGCACAGCACGTCAGGGCCAGCCCCGGGGCCTGTGCCACCCTGGGAAATGGGGAAGTACAAATGGTCCGTGCCTGCCCAGGCCCCTGTTCCTGGCACACATCAGGCTGTGCTGGAAGCTGGGATGGATGAGCCACAGCTGGGAGGTTGCTGGGACACCTGTGCTTCCTAGCTGGCACGGGTTGGTGGGGACTGTGGATATCAGGGATATCTGCCTGTTCAAGCAGGGCCTGGTGGATGTGCTCCAGGGAAGGCAGAGCAGCATGGGTCACAAGCCAGAGACAGACGTGAAGGGATGAGAGCACAGCAGAGCTCTGTCAGCCCGGGCCTGGCTCAGGCTGTGCCCTCAGGAGCACTGCTGCACACCTGAAGGAAGATGTCCCTGCCCATGGCAGGGTGTTGGAAGAGGAGCCTGAGTGTCCCAACCCAAGCCATCCTGGGGTTCTGTGACACATGGATGTACTCTATGGTGGCCTCATGGGCCTCATGGTGTCCATGGAGATGTGAGAGGTGTCCCTGCTCCATCCCCTATGGCAGCACCTCAGTGGGGCCAGGGTGTTACCCACAAGAAGCAATGGCAGCTGTGGGGACACAATTGCCCTGTCCCAGGAGGATGGCCAGCCCAGGCTGGTGGTGGGGTGGCAGGACCAGCCCTCTGTGGCCACGGGATGCCTCCTCACAGCCTGACAGACTCTGGGTCCCACTCTCAGAGGCACCAGTGTGATTCCTGGAGATCCTAGGGGTAGTCCTTCCCATACCTTCCTGAGCATCCCCCCGTTCTCCTGGTTTCCATGGTGAGTTTTTGGTCTGTAATTACAAGGAGGTGGAGGATGCTGAAGTCAGCGCTGTGTTCACTTGTGCCAAGGACACTGTCCTCACACTGGCCATAACTGTAGCAATGAACAGCCAATAAAATATATCTCCAGTTGGACCCTCAGTCTGGGGACTTGGAAGGGAGAAAATTAGAGGCAGAAGATCCCAGGAGCTGTCTGTTTTGCAGGGATGTGGGATACAGAAATGCTTTGTCTGGTATCTGCCATCTCCCTGTGAGCTGGAGGATGCAAGTGTCAGACTCCGGAGCAGTGTGGGAAGGAGGGGCACACAGGGTTTGGGTTTCTGGGGGTTCCCATTGCCAAGCCAGCCAGGAAGCACATCCCACAGGGATGCTGAGCTCCACCCCAGAGGCAGGAGGCAGGAGCAGCAGCCCTGAGACACCAAGAGCCAGCAGCTGCCTCGGGATGGAGCAGATGTGTGTTCCTGGACTGCTGTGGGGCCAGGCACGTGGAGGGGGTTGTGACATTGCTGTCAGAGAGCTGTGCTGACCCACAGGCAGCGTGGGCTGGGGCTGAGGCTGGACGCCTCTGCTCTGCCCCAAAGGATTTAAGGAATTCTGGGGAGCAGAGCTCCCAGATTGCATCTTGACTTTGCCTGGTTATTTCCCTGTCACTGACCAGAAACCAAAATTATTTCTGTGCCATTCTGAGCATTAAAAAGTGTTTGGGAGCCAGGAGCAGAGTGGGAGCAGAGGGTGAGTGAGTGTGTGTGGAAATAGCGTGAGATTAATTACAGGAGCAACAACTACGAGTGTTGATAAATCCCTCCCATCAAGAGCGTGCCCGTGGTCCTGTAACTATCTGCCATTCTCAAGCTGGGATGAATGAAGCAGCTAATTGTTCACTGTGCTGGGAGCAATCCTCAGGGAGCAGCACATGCCATGGAATGAGTCAGCTCCGTGCTGGCAGGGCTGTTATAAAATATTAGAATATTTAGCTGGGCAATCTCTACCCGGGCTCAGCAGCTATGGAGAAGGGCGTTGTTTTCGTCAGCGTGTAAAGAAAGAAAGAAAGAAAGACATCAGATACTGTTTGTTTCCTGAGGAGTGGAGATCTGGCAAAAAGCAGGATCATTTCACTTGTTAGTGCACTTGTGAAATGAGTCATGTGTGCTTCGGCACCGCTTCCAGAAACTTAATTGAAAGTTCTGGTGTCTGTTGTTGTACGGGGAGAACCATATGCCAGTGAAAGACAGGGCTTGTTTTTTATAGTCCAGAACTATTAGAACTGCATCAAAATCCCAACTGTCATGGCAAGGTGTGGGGAGAGCAGGGATAAATCCGAGCGGTTCTGCTGGAAGGATATCAAAAACCTGAACACAGCAATACAAGAGAGACTGTTTGTGAGAGCCAAGCTTTGCTGGGTGTGCGGTGCTGGGAATGGGCAGTGCCAAATACCCTGTTCAGGGCGTGAGACACTGCCCCAGGCTGCCCAGAGCAGCTGTGCCTGCCCCATCCCTGGAAGTGTCCGAGACCAGGTTGGACGAGGTTTGGAGCAACCTGGGGTAGTGGAAGGTGTCCCTGCACATGGCATGGGGTGGGACTGGCTGAGCTTTAAGGTCACTTCCAATCCAAACATTCCATGGCTCCGTGATTCAGGACGGTCTCTCCAGCAGAGGATGGGATGTGGGACACAGCCCTGTTTGCCAGGTGCTTGTGCTTCCAGCAGCCCAGGTGCTGGTCCATCTTTCACAGTCCTGGTTAATCATCCCATGCCATCCCATTCATCCTGTTTTATTACTACTTGTAAAGCTGTTTTGGCTGGAGGTTGGAATCAGCGAATAACGGGCTGGGAAACAAACAGCCCTGGTGACGCCAGGCTCCAGCCAGCCACGGCTCCACAGAGCACGGCGCTGGGAACACTGTTCCCCAGGAACTCATGGAAAAGCTTCCTGCAGAGGAGCTGGGGTCCTTCTGGGACCATCTCATCCCAGGCTGCTTGCAGTCTCCCCACAGAGCCTTGCAAGCAGCCCCTGCACCTTGATTCTGTGGCAGTAGCACGGAATCCTGGCACTGCCTGTGTGGTGTCGAACGTTCCAGCCCTGCTGTGTGTGGGGTGGGTGAGGACTCACAGTGAGGAGGGCAGGGGGATTTGTGCAGCCCCATCCCAGAAAGACCCAGCCCTTTCCCATGTCCAGGGTGGCCACAGGGACACAACCTGCCGAGCATAAGGGTCATAAAGTGCTCATTCATCTGGCTGGGAAGGAGGTGCACAGGGGGTTACTGAGGTTTGATTCTTGGAGGTTTTCCCTGAAAGTGTTCAAAGACAGGTGGGTGCGACAAGGCTTGGAGCAACCTGGTGTCCTGCCCGTGGCAGGGGGTTTGGAACGAGATGGATTTTAAGATCTGTAATTCTGTGATTTAGTTGGGATTTCAGCCTGGAGACTGATGACAGCTCCATCACTGTCACCATGACCCCAGCACATCCCACAGCTCTCCCATTGCTCCTCCACCCACTATTCCATGTTTAGTCGCTTCCGCCTGCGAGTCACCTTCAGCAAAGCTCTGACACAGGTGCAGGATCTCAGGTCTCTGCTGAAAGCCCAAAAGGGCAGGACTAGCTTAGAGCACATCCCACACAGTGTCCTGGGAAAGGACATTCCCAGAGGGCTTCCCAGGCAGGGCTTCCCAGGCTCCCAGGGGAGCTAGAATGGCTGCAGGACCTGTCTGCAGGATGTTGATTTATTAAAAAAATATGGATATTGATCTAGTATCGATATCCAACTGTGACAGACAAAAACTCTCTAACAGTTCAAAGTTAGAAAGTGTTTGTTTATTCGACGCTGGGCAGTGTGTGGGACAGCTCCCAAATACACACCGCGCCTTCCAGGTGATTACAGAGTCTTTTTATCCATACAAGTATTGAATACCCAAAATACAAATACATATTCATAATTTTGGTACATCCCATTCCTCTCTTCATATGCTAATCAGTTCAAAAGCTATTAAGCATGTGTAGTTTGTCCCTTGAAATGGATCGGTGGCCCCTTTCATGGGGAGGGGTCCCAAAATCAGGAAGTAAATGAAGTCTTCCTCGTTCTGATCTTTCTACCTTTTCAATGCAAATATGACAAATGAACTCTTGGTAGGACTCCCATTCCTTGTCTTCAATTGGTTTCAGAACAGAGGAGGCCCACAACTGTCTTATGTTCCTAAAAGCTATTTGTCAGTTTGTGTATTCTTCATTATAAACCCAGCTAACCAAACATAATGCTAACATGCAATCAATTATTAGTTAACTACTAACTTCATCAAGGCCTACTTATTTATTATTATTATTTTAATTAACTCTAATAAGGCTTATCTCTAACTAAAATCTTAGCTCCTCTAAAATCTCTAAATTCCTTAAAATTTACATTTCAATGTGGTACAGGGGAGAGTCTTTGCAAGGCCCTAAAGTGGATCCAGGAGCAGGAACAGCCTTGGCAGCAGAGGTGACCTGCAGGAGCTCAGCCTTCCCCTAATTCTGCATTTTCCTATTTATCCATAAGCTGCATATTGCCTGTATCAGACATAAATCTATGTGGCATAACAAGTTATGACATAACTTGAAAACAGGGTCCCTATGGTGAGAGAGTTCTTCTTTCTTCTTATTTCTTTCTCTTTCTTTTCCTCCTTTCCAATGCTAATGCAACCCAAAATCCTCACTTCCCACAAAGAGCCAAGGCACTAGTGGGGCTTTCATTGGAAAATTTTCCAAGAAATTAATACAATGAGTGAAATTGGAGAAACCTGACCAAAGGGTTTCAACTTCCACCAAGGGTAATAAAACAGAATACACTGCTTCTTTCAGCGGGCGCAGATGACAGACATCATCAGGATACAAACCCCATGGAAAGATAAATGGATGCTCAGCACTTCTTTTCTTTTGGGAGGATGTTTCTGACCCTCAGAGACTGTTGCACCTGGTCCTGAGGTTAGTTTAGGTACAGTTCACCTGTCACCTTAACAAGTCACTCTGAAATCTTATGGGAACTAAAAGTCTGCTGGAATTTCTGGAGCTGGAATAGGACACCCAGCTAGGATGGAAAAAGTTGTGAGGTTCTACAAGTTTTTTTCTCAGGCAGAGGAATAAAATGTCACCTCTGAAGGAGGGACTCTGGATCCTGGTGCTCTGTGAAGGTGAGGGGGGCCTCAGGACCTCCTGGGACGGGCTTGGCAGGTTGAGTGATGACCAGAGTAGAAGAGAGAGTAAAAAAAGCCTGGTCTGGCCCCAAGGGATAGGGCTGTGACCCTGCAGGCTGCTCGCAAGGCAGGAGAGGTTCTGCTGGCTCTGAAAGCCCCAGATGCAGTCCCTAAGTACAGCTTTGGGAGTCATTGACTCCCTTGCTCTGCTCCTTTCATCCCATCCCTGTCATCCACAGTGGCCAGCCCTGGCAAGGCCCCGGCTGCCATGCTGTCCCCCAGTCTGTCAGAAGTCCTCGACAAATCCATCATTCTCCTAGGAAATCAAGCTTTTCCTCTTTTCATGCTGCCATAGCAGGGCTGGGAGAACTCATCTGCTGCCCCTGCCCCTGTGAGAGCAGTGGGAGCATTGGCAGGCCCAGAGGCAGGTGAGGAAATCAGGGTTGTAATGACCTGATGGGTCTCTGATTCGAAATTTATATGTATAAATATAGACTACTGCCATCCTGAGCCATGGCAGTGCTCTGGGAGCACAGGAGGCCAGGGAAGAGACTGTCAGACTACCTGCCAATTTGGAGATCTCCCCCTGGGCCAGCTCTGAGCTGCTGCTGACCCAACAGATTACAGGATTTGGGGAGGTCAGAGGGGCATGGGTTGGATATCAGGAAATCTTCCCCCCAGGGGTGCTGGGCACTGCCCAGGGAATGGGCATGGCCCTAAAGATGCCAGAGCTCCACGAGGGTTTGAACAGCACTGCCAGGCACAGGGTGGGACTGTTGTGGTGTCTGTGCAGGTCCAGGGGCTGGACTAGATGATCTCTGTGGGTCCAGCTCAGGATATTCTGTGATTCAGTCTGTGCTCCTCTGGAAGCACACAGAGGAGTGGGACCTCTTCAGGAAAGGTGCCAGTGACATCTGGCAGCTCTGGAGGTTCCAAATGCTGCCAGGACTCCCATGGGAGGCAGTTCTGTCCAGCAAGAGCCATCAGTACCCTCCTGAGGAGATCTGATCAGGAGCAGCTGAGGGAGCTGGGGGGGCTCAGCCTGGAGAAAAGGAGGCTCAGGGGGCACCTTCTTGCTCTCTAGAGCTCTCTGTGACAGGAAGCTGCAGCCAGGTGAGGGTCAGGCTCTTCTCCCAGGGTTTGGATTGGATATTATGGAAAATTTCTTCATGGGAAGGGTGGTCAGACACTGGAAGGGGCTGCCAGGGCAGTGGTGAAATGGGCAGTCCTTTGCCCATGGTGCCAGTGCTCTTTCCCTCACTGCTTGGTTCATGCTTGTATCTTACAGCGGCTAGAAGGGAAAAATGAGTCCAAGTCCATCAGGAAACTGATGAGGTGAGAGTTGTGAAGGCCACAGGTGATCATTTCCTTTGCTGTTTACACTTGTGCATTTCCCCCAGAGCTTCAAGACAATGTTCTTGTCTTTCATCTCTTTTGTGGTGAAATATTGAGAAATCACAAGCTCCAGCATATCCTTGCTCTCACTAAACCTTCCCTGCTGTAGCTGATGCACATACAGCCCAGGGCAGAGGTTTATTGTCCATTTGCTGCAGGATCTATGGCCACCTGTGATCTCTGGGTCTTGCTGGCATGATTGTTTGGTGGATTTGTGGAGGAGACCTAAGAAAGCAAAATCCCTGGGAGAAATCACCTGGAATTAAATTACTGACCATAGACAGCAAGGCAAAACTGCATTTTTGGAGTGGGTGGAGAAGGGATTGACAAGGAATTGTGTAAAGTTACGTTATTCAATGATCAGCAGTGATGGCACCTGCCATTGATCCCACTGATCCCATTCATCCCACAGTGTTGTCCAGATGCAAAAACACCAAGTCCCTTCAGCAAGGTATCTGTGCCAGGAACCCAGCCTGGGAGACAGGGCTCTTTGCCTCCCTGCAGCCCCCCAGAGGGCTGGGACGGAGCATGGAACACAGTGCCATGGGGTGGGCTGGCTCTGGGGATGCCTGGGCCCTGGCCAGATGCGAGCACAAGGCCAAGGTTGCTCCTCACTGCGGGAACTTTCTGTGGCTCACCAGGGGTTATGGAACTGCAGCGAGCCCAAAGAACTGCAGAGACACAGGCACAGGGGCCACCAGCTGGGGCTCCTAGGAGGGAGGTCAAGCCAGAGCCTGAGCAAGACTCCAGCACCTCCATCCTCCCTGGAGGGAGAGTGGCCGTGGTTGGCAGGGACACTGGTGGCACTCACAGGCTGCTCTGGGGACACCTGGGTGCCTTGCTGGCTGTTTCTATGAGCACTGCCAAGTCCTGATGAGCAGGATTTTATGGGGATTGAGTCTTGCAGAGGAGCTCAGGTTCAGCTGAGTTCTCTCCACAATTGGGACAGTGCAGGGCTCTGCCAGAGCTGCCCAAGCTCCATCCCTGGGTGTTTGCTTGTGTTTGCTACTGGCTCCTGCAGGGTATGAGCCCTCAGCAGGTCTGGCACCAGGTGAAGGTGTTGTGGTGTGAGCTGGAGGACCAGGGTGGTTATTTTTAGCTCTGTGGAGTTGCTGCTGTCACACCCCTGTGCCCCCCGGCTGGCAGGGGAAGAGAAGCTCCACTCCAAGCTGGGCAGGGGCTGAGCTGGAGCCCATTCCTTGCCCTGTGTCACACAGCACAGCTGGCTCCCACTAAAACAGTGCCTTCTGCTCATGCTGGAACAGGCAGGGAGGGGCATTCCCGATGGAACAACCAGGGTACACCTGTGTCAGCAGGGCGAGTCACCGGGAGCAGCCAAGGAGCTGATCCCTGGTCGGTCACCACTGGGAACAAGGAGTGACTGCAGCTAAATGTGGGATTTTCTTCCCATTTGTGAGAATAAACAGAAGTCCCTGAGCTCCCTGCTGCAAACTGTGCAAATGTAGACCTCGTGTATCAGAGCCTGTGCATCTGAATGTCAGCAGACATCCCTGGAGCTGGTGAAGGATCAGAGGTTTGGGAGCCTCCGGCACCTCCTGCCCCCAGAGCCGCGCAGTCCCTGCCTGCTCCCAGCAGTTTGGGAAGGTGACATTGAGCACACTGTGACCCGTGCAGCTGGCACGGGCACTGTGGCACCCCAGGGACTCAGCAGGCAGGACCCTCAGGCAGGCAGCTGGCCACAGTCCCAAAAGCAGCCAAGCAGAGAGCTAGAGCTGACAGGGGCTGTGGGGCTGGGAGCCTCGAGAAGGAGCCCCTCATCCAGGGAGCTGTCACCAGCCCTGTGGCCTCTGGAGACTCCCAGGGAGGCTCTCTCCATGTGGAATGAGTTCCCAGCTATGCCCTCCCCTTGGGCTGCTCCTGGCATGTGGCATGTTCTGCTCTGGGGAGTCCTGACTTCTGCCCCAGTGCTGGGACTCAGGGATACAGCCCACACCAGCTGGGGAGCACTGGGAATCAAGGATAGAGTAGTCAGAGGTGAGCAGGAAGAGCCATGAGAAGGTAAAGGAGAACTGGTGGTGCACATCTGGAAGGGAGCCCTTGTTTCTGTTCCAGGAACATCAGGGCCAAGGCAGCTCCATAGGGAGCTCAGCACTGTTTTTCTGGACCTGTTACTCCAGGGAATGAGGAAAACCAAGGATTATGAGGAGAGGCCAATCCTCAGGACCAGATGAGTGGGACTGGAAAGGAATCACCAGCTGTGGGAGAATTTGTGGCCAAAGCCTCAGCAGTTCAAAGCCACCCCCTCAGGAGGCACTGGGTCTGAGGGGGCTGGAGGGGCTGTTCCCATTCCTGTGATTCCTCCATGCCCTGCCCTGAGGTGGTGGGCTCAGGATGGGATTCCTGGCAGCTGGTGGTGGCACAGAGCAGTGCCCATGGCACCAGTGCTGAGCCTGTGCCACTGCAGGATGCCAGAGACCCTGGGGCAGAATCTGAGCCGAGTGCTGCTGCAAGGGAGAGCAAGGCTGCAGGATCAGTGCAGGAATTCAGGACCAGTGCAGGGATTCAGGATCAGTGCAGGGATTCAGGATAAGTGCAGTGATTCAGGCTCATGGCAGGATTCAAATCAGTGCAGGGATTCAGGATCGGTGCAGGGATTCAGGATAAGTGCAGGGATTCAGGATCAATGCAGGGATGCAGAGCTGTGCAGGGATGAAGGGTCACTGCGGTGCTGAGAGCATCCCTTGCACCCTTCCCATGCAGGTCCTGCCAGTCCAGGAGAGGGTGGCAGCTCTGGGACAAGGCCGAACCTTGGCCAGGCAGGGGAGGACAAGGCAGGACCTCAGAGGGAGCAGCAGGTGCCAGAGAGCTTTGTCACCTCTGAGGGCTCGCGAATGGCTGCTGAGGGACTGAGAGAGAGCTGTGCCCCTCTCTCTCCTGTGCCAGGCAGCAGAGTAGGCTGTGCCGAGCCATCCCCGCTGAGTCCCCTTCCCCTGCACACCCCCCACCACAAAGCAAACCATGGCAGAAAGTGATGCATCTCAGGCAGAGAGCTCTCACCCAGACCCTGAGTCTCCTCTGGATTTCCAAGCTGGACACCCCATCTGGAGAGCTGCTGGAGCTTCCTGTGGGACACCACCCTCCCACCTGCACTGCTCCTCTCCAAGAGCTGGGCATTTTAACAGGGGCTGGGGACATTTGGTGTGAGAAAAGTATTTTCCACAGGAAGGGACTTGTAAAGCACTTTGAGAATGAGGGTTGTTGAGCGCTGGCAATGCCACAAACCTGCTACGTGCATTCCTATATGAAGAGGGCACAGAGGCTGCTCAGAGGCTGAACAGCCCCAGGAGGCCGCTCTGTGCTGCAGCTGGTGCTGCACACCCTCCCAACCCCGGTGCCACTTGATCCATTGCTATGCCTCTCCTCCTCCTGGATCACAGCAGGCACAGGCAGGGGTCCCACAGAGGCAGAAGCAGATCCTGGAGCCATCCCTTCCTGTGCTCTTTGGGATGCTGGTCCCTTGTTCCTCAGCTGAGGCCAAGGGCTGCCCTGCATTGCTCACCTCCCTGCCAGCCAGGTGTGTTCTGGTGCTGGTGGCTGGAGCCCAGCTGTGCCACAACAGCCGTGGGAGCCCAGGAGCCTCGGTCTTTCCCACACAGCTCTGTTCTGCTCACTCAGCCCACGGTGACAGGGTCAGCCTGGGCTGGGCCATGTCCCCAGCCCTAGCAGGGAGGAGGGGATGGGCTGGGCAATGTGAGGCTGGCGGGACTCAGCCATAGAGAGTGTGGAGGTGCCAGACTTTGTCTGCACGAGGAGAAAAAGGCCCTGCCTGGGCCATGTGCTGGAGAGGCTGGAGGCAGAGCTGGGGATGATGGAGGGTCTGGGCCTGACAGCAGGGACAAGGCTGGTGGCAGTGCTGGGGCTGATGGCAGGGACAGGGCTGGTGGCAATGCTGAGGCTGAAGGCAGGGACAGGGCTGGTGGCAGTGCTGGTGGCAGACTGATGGCAGTGACCCCAGTGACCTCTTTCCTGAGTCCACGTGCGTTCTGGGGCAGTAAGGGGCCCCACAGGTGCCAGCAAACGTGGTGTCCCAGAGGGTCCCAGCACAGTGCCAGCCCAGGAGTGTGTATGCTGCTTGGATTGAGACAGATGAGCATTGCAGAGTCAGCTCCAGAACAGGACCATCTGCAGGGGCCCTAATGACAAACCAGGTTCCTGCAGGTGCTGAGTGATGCAGTGAATTAAACCCAGGTTGGGCTGAGGCTCTTCTGGAGAATTATCTTCCAAACTTGGGGCTCTGATGTTATTTGGAGAGACGGAGGTGTTTACTTTCCTCTTGCCTCTTCTGATGCAGCTCAGACACAAAGGCCCTGTCTTGAGGAGATGCTGCTGGGGTGCAGGGATGGCTCTTCAGGGGCCCAAATTGCACATTCAAACCCTGCTCCCAGTCCTGGCAATTGGGCAACTGCAGGAGAGGCCTCAAGGTATGTCCCAAGGGATGCTAAGCCTCAAGGCACTTCCTGAAGGATGCTGATTCTCAAGGCATCCCAAGGGATGCTGATCCCCTTGAGCTCCCTATGAAGGCAGAGGCTTGCTAGGCACTAGAGCTCTGAGCAGAAGGTGGCTGCTGCCTTGCTGCTGTGCTCTGCAGAGACCACGAAGCGGAGGAAAATTTAATGTATGAACTGGGGTTCCAGAAGTCATGGTGACAGCAAGCCGAGGAGCAGCTGTGTTCACCCAGGCCCCAGCTATGTCAGATGTGGCACTGGTGTCTCCCTGGGATGGGCCCTGAGTGGGGGCTCTGTGGAGCTGGACTCAGAGGGAGGCAGTGCTGCTTCTCCAGGAATGATGCTCTCAGGCTGCCACTGAGTTCAGCCCTGTCGCTTCTCTGCCTCCAGTTCCAACATCAGCTTCTTCAAAACCCCCCCACCTGATGGGGGTCACAGAGGCCCCAGCCACAGCCCTTGGAGCTGGGGACAGGATGCTGATGCTGGGGAGGCAGAAGGAGGTGAGGAAAGGAGTGACTGCCTGTCCTTGTCCCTTGCACTTTTGCACACTCCTTCTAGTGCTTCTGACTGCCTTTGGCCATGCCTGGCACTGGCAACTCTTCCTGGATAACCCCAGATGGCCGGGAAGCTGAGGCAGCTGCCAGCACAGACATCCCAGCTCTGCCCAGTGCTGCTGTTCCCCTGGTCCTGCTCTCCATCCCACCTGAGCTGGAGGAAACCAGGCAGCCCTGACGAGATGGCCTCAATGCCAAAAAACTACTTCATACTCTTGGTGGGAAAAATAATTCTTCCAAAGGTGCCTTCCAAAGAGTCAGGCAGTGTTTAGAGTGGAATGCAGTGGTGGGGTGAGCAACTGGGGACACAGCCTGTCCCATGTCCTGGAGATAGAGCACATGTGCCTCCTGTGGAGGGAGGGGGTGGCTCTGTCTCACTCATCCTGCAGATGGCTTGTTCTGGGCTTTTTGCTGATCAATCACTCCTGACCATGTGTTTCCGCAAAGGAGCTGCATTAACAAGTGCCACAGCCTTTGCCTGTGTCCCCAGTGGGCTGTGAGAGTGTTCAGCAGAAGTCCAGGCTGCAGCAGGTCTGGAAAGAGGCACTTTGATATCTGTGGGTCACAAGACAAAACAGGAAAAGAAGAAAGGACAGCTGGAGAGATGCTTCTGAGTGGGTGAGAGCTGAAACATGCCCTGCCCTGAGCGTGGCCTCCCTCACACCTTCGCTGTGTTACTCCACGCTTGGCACAAGCCCCACTCCTGACCGTCTGAGGGGATAATGGCTCCGTGCTCAGCACAGGCCCCTCTCCCGGCCCTCTGAGGGGGCCGCTGGCCCGCTGTGCCTGCTCTGGCCCGGGGCTCCCGCTGCAGCTTCCGGCACCGGCTGGGGGAGCCCGCAGCGTCACCCGCCCGTCTCGCCATGCCGCTGACACTGTGGCTGCTGCCCACGCTCCAGGAGCTGTTCTGAGCTGCTGTCAGTGCTGCTCTCCAGCAGATGCAGGCACAGACACCCAGCACTGCCAGGAGCACATGCAGCACTGCAGAGGGGTGCAGCTTCCACCCCCCAGCCCCTCCAGCTCCCAGCAGGACACCAGCTCCGGGATAGCTCCAGGCTGGAGCGGGGGCTGAACCGGGGTATGGGGACATGGATTTGCCCTCCCAAGTCCACTGGGTGCTTCCTGCAGGATCCCAAATGAGACACAGGCTGCTAAACCTGGGCAAAGGCAGGGTGGAGCCTCCTGCCCTGCGGTGGAGCTGGGAAAGGAAGATCCTCGGTAGTGGCGGTAGTGGCGTGTGATGAGATGCCACATCAGCTCCCACAGGAACGTGGTGTCTTTGACCATCTCCATGTCTGCAGGGGGCAAGGAGGACATGGTCAGGAGCCATTTCCAGCTGGTGCTCTGTGGCATCCCGATGTTAGCCTGGCGATGTGTTCTTGGCTATGTCAGCTCACCCTGTCTTGCACTCCCAGCCAGCAGCACAAGCTGCCGTGATGACAAATGGTTCCAAAGGCAGGACTAAGGAGAGCACAATAAATTCTCATCTTACATTCACTCATCACTTTGAGCAGCAGCTTGCCTGGCCTGCTCACAGGACTGCAGTGCCAGCCCTGTGTCACAGCCACAGATGGGACAGTGACACTCCTGAGCTGCAGGACTCTCACATAGCACCTACCAGCCAGCACTGATGGGCTTCTCAGCCTCTCCAGCCCTAGGGGTGCCTGAGCATGTCCTTGGCCAGGACTGTTCTGAGTAGTTCAGTGCTGTGGGCTGAAGGTCCCAGGGATGTGGTTGAGATAAGGAATCTCTTCCCAGCACTGTGGCCATGTCCTGCTGGGCACACACCCGCAACCAGGGCAGGAGGCAGACAGAGGCAGCAGGAACAGGCTCATCCTGCTCATGAAGGTCACAGCTCAGGAAAAAAGTCTGCCTGAGTCTCCTTGGAATCTGCTCCTAGACCCTCAGTCTCCCCAGAATCTGACTCCAGCATAGCCTGCTGCACTCACAGGCCACACTGAAGTTCATGACCAGCTCCAGATCACCACATGGGATGCACCAGATGGGAAAACAAGAAGGCAGGAGAGACTGAGTGCTTGTTCCTCCCTTTCTACCAGAATCCTTCCCTTTGCACACCTGTAACAAGTTTTGCACAATCCTCAGATTTCCCCAGGAGGCACTTGGTGCAGCAGCCCCATTACCCTGCTCACATCTTTGGAGAGTTTCTGCTGCTCCCCCAGGGGGGAGGAGCAAAGGTGTAAATGTTCTGTTGTGATGATTTAGGGTTTTTAAGGTTTGAGGCGGGGTATTTCAGGGGTGCCTTAGGGGCAGCTGAGGCCAGCACCACCTCATTTCCTCACACTGCTCTCTAGTTATTCACATCCTTACACACCTATCCCTGGAGGACAGGCACAGGGACACAGCAGGGGAAGTGTGAGAGGAGGGTGTTTTTAGGTGACCATCCCTCTTGTTTGAGGTGTTTTGCTTCTCCACAATGTAAATATGTGTGAACACAGGAGCACTGTAGCCCTCTGCCTTGGAAGGGAGTTTTTCACCCATCCAGACCTCTTAACGAAGGGTCTGTTGTCAGATAATGGCATGAGGTAAATTAGTGTCTGTGGGTGCCTGAGCTGAGCCCATGACCCCTGTTACATGGGAATGGATCAAAATGACAAGGAGGCCTTGGAAGTGTGTGTGGTGTCACCCCTACTCCCCTCCCAGCTCCAGGCACAGCAGCACACAGCATCAGGCTCTGCTTGCCGGACACTGCACAGCGAGCACGTTAGTCCCTAATGAGCCTGGACCCCACTGTGCCAGGCAGACAGAAATCCATATCCACAGACTTTTCCGGCCCTGCAGGGCTTATGAGCTCTCCCAGTAAGCCAGGCAGAGGAAATGAGATAAGCCTCACTTTACCAATGGGGAATTGAGGCACCAAAAGGTTTAAGTGACTTAAAAAGGATTTGGAGAAGAACATCTCCAGAGCCCAGGTGCAGAAGCATCCCTGGAAGAAAGCGTGACCTTTCAGTATCCACCTCATTAAAAACACTGGGTGACACATGCAGGAGGTGGCAGCAGCCTCAGAGGAGAATTGCTGCTGCCAGCCCTGCTCCATGTGCCCCCAGCTCCTCCGTGTGCCCCCAGTTCCTCCATGGGCCCCCAGATCCTCCAGGTGCCCCCAACTCCTCCATGCCACGAGGCTGGTGGGGTGCAGGCAGCCCCTGGGACTGTGGCCAGGCAGGCAGCTGTGTCCCGTCCTGCTCTGCTCAGCTGTCCCTTGCCCTGTGCAGGGACACGGGGACTGGCCCACAGGGCAGCAGCGGTGCCTGTGCCAAGGTTAGGAAAGCCACTGTCCTGCTGCCATCAGTGGCTTCAGGGGAGCAGCCCAGCCATCCCACAGCAGCTCCAGGAGCCACCGGAATGCAGAGGAGAGCTCTGGAGAGGAAGCCAGGCCATCCCAGAGAGCCTGTCTGCCAGGGGCTATGTCATCCTGCGTGTCCCCAGCCTGCTGTTGGCACCTGAGCTTTCCTGGGCACTTACCAAGGGGTTTGTCTCCCTCTCCTTTTTTTCCCTTTCTTGTGGGCACTGCAGTGGCTCTAGATCTTTGTCACAGCCCAGGGAATTGTGTCAGCACGTGCCCCGTGCGGGCATGGGCACACGGGGACAATCCTGGATGCCCAGCAGCATCCCTGCAGGGTATGGCAGGGGCTGGGGGGGCAAGGGGCTCACCTGAAGCACGGAGAGTGGTGCTAACTGGAGCAGGGACAGGCTGTGCCCCCCAGGCATCCATCCCTGCTGATATCTGGGGCAGGGCTGTGTCCCCAGGGACTGGCCATGCAGGTGGCTCTGGCTCTGTCCTCTCTGGCACAGCCCAGCCCTGGGCCCAGCTCTCCTGTGCTCTGGGAAGTCAGTTGCAGTTGCTCTGCAGAGGGGCACTGACGTAGGATTAAAAATGGGCACAGCACAAGCAGTGCTGGGTGCAGAGGTGTCACATTCAGCTTTCTAGAGAGCCAGAGATGGAGGAATTTGTAAACACCTCATGTCGAGGTTTATTTGCTGCCTTCTGACTTTCCAAGCTGTTCAGCACCTCGTGGGAATGCTGGGATCAGGCCAGAGCATTGCTGATTAAATACAGGACAGCAGGCTGGGGTGACCCCAGGAGCTGGGCATGGGGACGCCACACTGAGGGTTCATGCACCAGAAAGTGCTGTGGGGAGGTATAACCTGAGCTCTGAGCTTCAGAAAAAGTTTGGTAATCTCCTGTGGAGGTGCAAAGTGGCCCTGCAGAGTGTGGAGCATGGCTGGAGAGAGGCTCCTGGCTGGCCTCGGGAGATGCTGTGCTCTCCCGAGGGGTTTCTAGATGGACTCAGGGTGTGGGGGCATTGCCGTGGTGCCCCACAGGGGCTCCTGCACCCTTGGGTCTGAATTGCTCTGTAACGGAACAGCCCCTCTGCTTCACCCCTGCCCAGGCTGGGCAATCTGGAGTGGTCCCAAGGACCAACAGCATCAGGCCAGGTACCCCCTTACCAGTGCAGCAGTGGCCAGCTCAGCTTTGCAAACTGGAATTTGCAAGTCAAAAAAATATAATTCTGCTGCTGTTTTCTTCCTTTCTTTTTTCTGAAGGCCAGGTGGAAGGTGCTGTAGCAACAGTGGGGACAGGAGGAGCGAGGAAGTTGCTGAGAGCACCAACTCTCTCAGATGTGCCAGTGTAGGTTGGGGCTGTGAATCCTGGTTCTGAGATATTGTTGGAGGGATTTGAGGCACATCTGTTACAAATTTGGGTTGAAAGGGCTTTGGTTGTTTATTACCTGCCTGTCCTGTGAACAGTCAGTGTCTCAGGTGTGTCTCAGTCTGTGGGAACTGTCCCTGTCCTGTTGTGGTGAGCCCAGGCTGTCTCTGACCACCCTGTTCTGTCCCTGGACCCAGTGGATGTGTGTCTGTGGCTCTCCATTGTCACTCACTGGGCTTTGGGGCTGGCCCAGGGTCTCCCCCAACACCTGCCTGATGTCATGGCTCAGGCAGAGCAGTGCCAGCTCTGCAGGCGGGTGTTCCATGCCAGCAGAACCTTGGGACACTGCCCAGTGTTCGAGGAGGGACCCCAGCAGAGCTCTGAGCCCCAGGCACAGGGGAGGATTTGCCTGAGTGGAGGAGGTTCCACAGGGAGCTCCTGAGGCCCTGGGAGCTGGGCATGGGTGCAGGGTGCCCACAGCCTACCAGGGCAGCAGCAGTGCCAGGGAGCCCTTCTGCCACCTCAGCAGCATCCCGTGACTCAGAGTCACTGTGCCAGGACTGTGCTAAGCACCCCGAGAGGAGAACCTCCCCCAGCTCCCGGGACAGGCTGGGGATGAGGGCTTACATGAATCCTGTGTGATTTATGGAGTGATTTTGTGTGCGTGCTGAGACAGCTGCATGCCTCCTGCATCCCACAGCCTGTCCTCCCACCTGCACCTCAGTCTGTCTCACTCAGTGCTGCAGGAGAGTCCCTGTGTCTGTTCCCAGGCTGCTGGGTGCCCACCAGTGGCTGCCAGGGCTGCGTTCCCTGGGCTCTAGCAGGGTGTGAGCCTGGGGGCTGGAGCTGCTGGTGGTGCTGGGGCTGTGATGCTCGTGCAGGCAGGCAGCAGTGAGAGCAGGTGACCCAGGGCACACAGCCTCCCTGCTCTTGTGCTCTGGAACAAGGAAAGCCATGGCCCAGAAGGGGCTGGTTGAGGCTCTGTGGCAGCTGTGTCACCTGTGGGCCTGCTGGTGGGTTTCTGACATCTGCAGTGATGCCTTCCCACAGGAGCTGTTCTAGTTCCAGCCAGGGTGGCTGTTTCCTGATCCCCAAACTGGAGCAGAGGGGCAGGCTGGAGCCACCTGGGCAAACCAGACCTCGGGAATGTGGGCTGCCCACCTGGGGATAGGGCACCGATGCTCAACCCATGTTTCCAAAGCATGGAGGGGTCTGCAGAGGCTGCTGATGCCCCCACATATATTTTAAGACGGGAAGAAACTACCTCAGATTGTGCTAGGGAAGGTTTAGGTTAGATATTATGGAAAATTTCTTCATGGAAAGGGTTGTCAGGCAGTGGAATAGTCTGCCCAGGGCAGTGGTGCAGTCACCATTCTTGGATGTGGCACTTGGGGACATGGGTTAATGGTGGGTTTGGAGGAACAGTTGGACTTGATCTTAGAGAGCTTTTCCAACCCTAGTGGTTTTGTGACTCCATCCCCTCCCCAGATCACTCTCCTGGAATGGGTAACTCAGATCTTTTTCAGCTGCAGAGCCCTGGGCTTTCCTCAGCCTCCCACCTTTGGCCTCAGCTCTGCTCCACCATGAGCTGCAGACACTCCAGGGGCTCCACTGCTGGTGCACCCCACAGCTGCATTTTTCCCATTACCTGCCACATAAGAGACTGAACAGAGACTTCTGTCATCCTGGGCTGGCAGGACAGAAGCACTGAGGGAGCTGGGAAGCTGCACACCTGCGTGCAGCACTGCAGACCTGCCTGGGTTTGCTGCTGTGCCTCAGTTTCCCCCTCTGTGCTGGGGGGACAACTGTTCCCAGCTGTTTGCAGGAGGCATTGCTGCCATGCAGGCACCTGGAGCAGGGGCTGAGCTGAAGAGAGGCAATCACAGACTGGTTTGGGTGGGAAAGGATCTTAAAACCATCCATGGGCACAGGCAGGGACACTTTCCACTACCCCAGGGTGCTCCAAGCCCCGTCCAACCCAGCCTTGGACAGGGATTCAGGGGCAGCCACAGCTTCTCTGGGCAAGTTGTGTAAGAGTAAATGGGTGACTTTAGCACTCAAAGTCCTTGGTAGAGGCCCCATGACCACACTGGGAAAGACTCTTATTTTCCTGTGTCCCCTCCCAGATGGGACAGGGCTGGTGTGGGAGCAGAGGGGAGCCCAAGCACTGCTCTGCTGCTGAGCCCCAGCCTGGGCTGGGCTCTGCCCAGGTGACAGAGGGGCTGCCCTGGCTCTGGCTGGTGCCTGGGGATCATGGCTGCTGGATCTGAGTGTGCTTCGGGGCAGGAAATGGCAAGAATGGGATCAAACTGCTAAAAAATATCCTGTCAGAGAGAAAGGAGAGCCCACAGCTCCCGCAGAATGGCCTCAGGTACTTGGAGCCTGTGTGCTGGGGATTTTCCTGTAGCCAGGGTCCTTCCCAAGAGCTGGCTGTGGGACTGCTGGATCCAGGGCAGACCCTATGGATCAGGGAGTGGGATCCTGGCACACAGGGAGCTCCAGGAGGGTTTAGGGATGGAGGCAAGGAAGTATAAATGCAGGATTCCAGAGAGGCCAGTCGTGAGGGATCACAGACAGGCTGCAAATCCCGGGGATGCCTGCCTTGTGTGAAAGGAAGGGGCTGCAGCAGCTGCCTATTGGTGCATTCCTAGATAAACACGGGGGTGGAGAAGAAAGAGCTCAGCTAAAGGACACAAGAACTGGTGCAGTGTTTGGGGATGTTCAGGCTGAAAACCCACGGTTTGATTTTTCAGATCTTTTGGGGAACTCACCTACCATTTTTGACCAAGTCAAAATCCAATTTTTTTAAGTCAAAGCGCTTTCTCTCAATACTGCCCTCCAGGATGCCTCCGCAGCAGTGTCAGGGTTTCATTCAATTTAAGCTAATTTCATTATACTTAAAAAATTCCATCAAAGTTGGAATTGGAAAAAAATGTCTGTCTGTCTTTCTGTCTGTGAGGACAACAGGGCTCATCTTCTTCATCCCATTCTCATCAAGTTTGACTGTCTGACATATTTCTACCATGGTCCTTGCTCTGTCCTGTCCCCCTCTCCTCCGTGGCTGTACCCCCTCCATCCCAGAGCACAGGATGATTCTTGGCATGTCCCCTGCCTACCCAGCCCTGCCAGGAGCAGCAGGAAGAGCAGAGGAACTCTTGTAAGACCTGCAGGTTTCGCCTGTCTGGCATCTCTTCCAATCACCCTTTGTGTTTATCAGGTGTCTAGAACAGAGCCCTGTCGATGTCTCTTCTTTCTGAGAGTGTTGGGAGAATTAATTAGTTGATGTTTGCAAAGGCTTTGAAGAGAAGAGCCAGGTGGGAGGGTGGTAGGAGCAGAACTGAATTTCTTCATCCCATCTCCTTCCTCCCCTCACTGATGGTGGCAGCCCCTGTGCCCTTCCTGTGCCAGCTAACCTGGGGGGACAGGGGTACTCCAGGTGCAGGCCAGGGGAGTGGACAGCCTGTGAGGGAAATCACTGATGGAGAAGAGATGAAAGAGCAGAGAATCATGGAAAGTTTGGACTGAAAGGGACATAAAGCTCATGCAGTTCCACCCCCTGCCCTGGGCAGGACACCTCCCACTGTCCCAGGCTGCTCCAAGCCCTGTCCAGCCTGGCCTTGGACACTTCCAGGGATCCAGGGGCAGGCACAGCTTCTCTGGGCACCCTGTGTCAGGCCCTGCCCATCCTCACAGGGAATAATTTTTTTCCCAATATTTCATCTAACCCTGTCCTCTGACAGTGGGAAGCCATTCCCTGTGTCCTGTCCCTCCAGGATCTTGTCCAAAGTTCCTCTCCAGCTCTCCTGGAGCTCCTTTAGGCCCTGGAAGGGGCTCAGGGGTTCCCTTGGATCCTTCTGCCCTCCAGGCATAACACCCCCAGCTCTCTCAGCCTTTCCTCATGGGTGAGGTTCCATCGCTCTAATCTAATGTTTCACCCACAGGACCTTCTTTTCTCCTTTATTCCAATCTATGCAAAAGGAAAATAAACTCCAGTTGTTTCACCAACTTTCTTTAGTTGTCTGTGCCAGCTGCCCCCAAAGCAGCCGGTTCTGGGGAGATCCAGCAGCCCTCCTCATCCTGGAGCAGAGCTTTCCAGTTGGAGCAGGGCAAGTCCAGCATGTTGGACAGCAGGGCTGGAATCTCCAGCTGGAGAATTCCCACCAGCCATGGCCAGCCCTGGCTCCATCTCATTGTACATCAGTAGGGGCTGGGCCTGAGCTGGGGAGTACGCGCTGGAGCTGGTGATGTTAATTAAGAGGTAACGAGCCTGATGGAGATTTATTTTCAGGCTGTGTACTTGGAAATCATTATGCACAACTGGGAAATGGAAAATTTACCTCCTGCTAATTTTCCTGTCTTCTTCACAGCAACAGTAAATTATTGTGGTGGGCAACACTGCCCTGGACAGGTCCGGCACGGAGCAGCTCTGCAGCCCATCCCTGGAACCTGGTCCTCAGCTCCCTCCCTCCATCCCACACTCTGATCCAGACAATCTTCCCCTTCCTTGTCTCTTCCCCACTCCCAGCCTGTGCAGCCTCAGGGAGAGGGAAGCTGAGCATGGATGTGGAGATCTTTAAGCCTGGAAAGGAAGGGCTGTGGTCAGCCTGGCAGGCAGGCTGGGCAGCCCTGGGCTCTGCTCCGGGCGCTGGGTGTGCAGTGCTGCATCCCTGGGATGCATCCCTGCATCTCCTTCCCCAGCTGGGACCACAGGGGTAGGCCCTGGCAGAGTTCAGCAGGCTGGAACGCTCTCCCTATCTCCAGACTGACTTGCCCCATCCTATGCCTGGATTTCCTCTCAGTGAAGCTGATATTTTGAGTGGGGGTGATAATTTGAGTGAAGGTCGTGGGTTTTGCATTTGCCAGAGTTCATCCCTCTGCTGCAGCACTCTCTCCAGAACCAGTGGCTCCAGTGGATACAGGGTGTTCTTGTTTTCCACATCTGTGCAATGTGAGACAATCCTTGTCATGTTTTCCTCCATTTGGCCTCACACGCAGCCTTGCCTTGTGCAGCAGCCTGGAGCCACTGGCTACCTGCATGGAGCAAACTGGGCTGTCCTGGGAGCTTCCCTGGGCTGGGAGTCCCTGGGCTGGGACCTCTCTGCACCCCACACTGCTCTCTGCAAGGAGACAGATGATGCCAGAGGGGTCCAGGCCCCGGAGGAAGCATCAGCTGCCTGGACAAGCAGGGAAGGGCTCTCCAGCCTGGCTGGCAGTGCCTTGGGGCTCCATCTGTGCCCAGCCTCAGCCAGCAGCAGACTTGGGGGCAAACAGGTAGCACTGGGGGCAGTTTTAACCCTTGAGTTCCAGGTGATCTGCAGACACAGCCCACAGCCCCAGATAGCCCTCAGGTAGTGCCAGAGCCCAGCACAGCAGTCGCCTGTAATGCTTTTATAATCTGCTTTCTTGTCCGTGACTGTTCTCCCAGGAAAGGGAGGGGGAGGCATGATTAATTTTCATTAGCCTGGTAAATAATAAGCTTGTTTCTGCTAGTCTTGCCCTGTAATTAGGGCTCTGGTGCCAGGGCCCTGAGAAGGAAGCTGGGATTTGCTGGTGACTCATGGGAAGCTGGGCCAGTCTGGACATCCTACCCTATGCAGGAAAGTGAAGAGGCTGGGGCCCCTAGAAGAGACAGAGCTTCCCTCTCCCCAGAGGGCAAAGGAGCGAGGGACAGGATCCTCTGAGGGCAGAGGGCAAAGACCACCTTGGGAGAAGGAAAAACACACCCAGGGAGAGAAAAAAACACACCCAGGGAGAGGAAAAACCCATCCAAAAGTAGGCTACTGTTCAAGGGAAAATGGAAGCAAAGCTTTTGGCCCAAGAGCTGGATCCTGACATAGACGAGGATGAGCTCAGGAGGAGATCGGTGATGCAGAGTTGAGGAGGGGAAAGAGTACCAGGGTGTTTGCTCTGAATGTGGGGCTGGGTGACCGACAGCCAGCAGTGCCCAGGTGTGCAGAGCAGCAGGGAAACACCTGCACCATGAAGAAACCTCTGCAGGTGAGGGCACCTCTGTGTCTGTTAGAGGGGCTGGAGTTGGGAAACAGAGCCTGCCCCACACAGGGAGCCACTGCTTTGGGGACTCTGTTCCCTACGAGGACACAAAACATCCTAAGGAGATCAAGGTGGGATCCTCTTCCACAGACAGAATTCCCCTGTGGAACTTACTGCCCTGAGATACCAGAATCACCAAGCTAAGGAAGTTTCAAAGGAGAAATTGAAAACGCCAAACGGGGTGTGGACGAGGAGGATGGCCTTGCCTGCAGGAGGGCCTCTGGAAAAAGCAATGTCCAGGATGCCACCAGCATTCCTGGGGCACCTCCAGGCATGCCTCCATCTCCGCAGCAAGGGGCTTCCCAAGTAGGAGCAGGACCAGTTCTATGCTCTGCACGTGAGCCCAGTCGCAGAGCATTCACAGGAGGAAGTTCCTGCCAAAGAATGAACACACAGCCCCATCAGGGAGCAGTGTTTTCCCAAGCCAGCAGATGCAGCGAAAACCCTCATTGAAAGAGCTGTTTTCTAAGGAAAAAACAACTGGCACGCTAATTAAAAGCAACTGATTAAAGGACTGAAAGGGAATTACTCATCGTAATCGTTAAAGGCAGCACCTGCAGAGCTCTCCCTGCTGTCAGAACACGAGCATCCTCCAAACTGCCGAGGGGACGCGGCAGGGACACGGCAGCTTCACGGTGACGGAGCTGGGGCAGCCCCGACGGGCACGGCACGTCCCCTCCTCTGGCAGGCACCAGCCCTACCCTGCGGCCATCGGCCCGACGCTGCGGCCACCAGCCCCGCGCCTCCCGCAGAGCCGGTGAACTGATGCCCGGCGGGCAGTGACATGGCCGTGACAGCAGCCACAGCAGAGAGCCCAGCCCCAGAGCACAGCCCAGCCCAGCGGGGCCGGCCCTGCCCTGCCTCTGCCGCAGAGCTTCTCCTCGGTCCATCCCTTGTGCCCGAGATGCAGCTGGTGACCACCTCAGCGCGGGGCTCGGCCATCGGCGCAGAGCGGGGACCTGCTCCAGGCGCGGCCGGGCCTTCGCAGCTCCGTGGCGCTCCGTGGGTGGTGCAGGTTTTCCCAAGAGTTCCACCAGGAGTTTCTTTGTCCCTTCCCTGCCAGAGCCAGAGAAGGAACACAGCTGAGGGCTTCTCAGCAGGACTGCATGAGCGTGGGGCTTTCTGACACTTGTGGTGGTGTGTCTGACCTGGCTTAGGGATTTTTTATTGAATTTGGTGTGGCCATCTCAGGTTGTGCCCAGCCTCAATGAGAGATGCTGCTTTTAGTCCCTTGTCAGCAGACAGGCAGTGTCAGGGCCAGGGAGCAAGGACAGGGAGCGGGACAGATCCTTCAGGTGTTCCTGCCACAGGAGAGCAGGTCAGCTCCCAGCATGGTCAGGACATGGGCACTCTGCAGCCTGTCCCCTGACCCTGGGCAGGAGCAGGATCCAGGGTTCCCTGTTGGGGACAGACTGTGCCAGGCCTCAGGCTGGGGACGGGCTGGGGACAGGCTGGGCAGCACAGGATGAGGCTCTGAGCCAGCATCTCTGGCCTTCTGTTCTCTCTGCAGCCACACTGCAGCTCAGACTGGCGGTCCTAGCCCGGTGTGTCCTGGCTGTGCTGCTCAGCCCAGGGCTGCGGTAAGAGCCAGCAGCACCAGGGACCGTCCATGGCTGGGCGTAGGTGCAGCTGTAGGACTGGAAATAAGCTTTTCTTTGGCTTTAGGTCAATGTGCCTCCATTCTTCTCCACAGTCACTCAGACTTCATATTAGGAGAAATTTCTTCACAGTGAGGGTGCTGAGGCACTGGCACAGCTGCCCAGGGCACTTATGAAGTCACCATCCCTAGAAGTGTTAAAAAACCATGTTGATGTGGCACCTGAGGACGTGGGTTAATGGTGGACCTGGCAGTGCTGGGTTAAGGGTTCCACTTGGTGATCTCAAAGGGCTTTTCTGATTTTACTGACTCCCTGATTCTGTGACTATCCTCCCAGACACCAAGCTGCCATAAACTGACTCTCTTTTCCAGTAAGGCACTGTGGGTGCCACACACAGGCCCTGCTCCTCAAGCCTTCCCTGGCTGAGGCAGGGTCTCACTTTAGCCATGATTCTGTACAGATGTGTCCAGCTGTTGAGACACTATGTCCTGCACATCCCTTGTGGGCTCACCCTGGGATGCAGTGCTCTGCACAAGTCTCTCCCATAGCAAGGGAACCTGTTTCCCCTGCAGATCACAGAGCAGCTGCCAGGCTGGGGAAGGCCCTGTGCATTCTTGCACCTTTTTCTGCCTCTGCTGGAAAAGATCTGAGAGCTTTGCAGGTGGGTATGACTCAAACTGCTGACCTTGCATGCTGTGACATCTGATGTCCCTTTGTGCCCTCATTCTTCCCTGAAGCAGTTGATTTTAACATTTGCTGGGTTTAACACTCCAATTATGTGATGCTCCCAGTCAGATTTCAGGAGCACAGCTAGGTCAGATCCCTGTCCATATGTGAGCCAAGTGTGTTATCAGGCTCCCTGGCATTGGTAGGAAGGCACTTAGAGAATTTCTTCTCTCCAAGTCCCTTGACTTGACCAGTTTTATTCTCCACATCATGATGTCACTCAGGTGAAGGCTCCCAGTCCCTCCTGCATGTTCTTCTCCCTCACTTCAGGTCCTGTTGGTCTGTCCCACACCCCTCTGCCCTCCAAGGAAAGTTTTCCACCACAGGAAGCCTCTCCTGGGTCCCTGCAGTCCCGGCCAGCTTTGCCCCAGCACAGCCTCAGGTGTGCCCTGCCCTCTCCTGGGAGCTCCTGTGCAGGGTTTGGCACCAGTGCAGGATCCCTCCTCACAATTCCAGGCTGTTCAGCTTTACAGACACCCTCTGATGGGCCCTGAGGAGGGGACATGACACCCCACTGGGGTCCCTCTGCAGGAGCATGTGTCTTCCCTGCTGGGGACACAGGTCTCTCACTGCCTGGAGGGAGAAGCTCAGCTCTGCTTCTTCCAGCTCCTTCCCCCATTCCTCCACCAAGGATCTCAGGGCTCTTTGCTGCTGTTCCCATGCCAAGAACAGATAACCCCCACCCACAGTGCCCTCCCCTGCTCTCCAGGGCTGCTGGCCTGGCCAGACTCCCATCTCACAGAATCCTCAAGTTTGGAAGAGACCTTCAAGATCACCAAGTCCAGCCATCAACCTAGTCCCACCATAGCCACCCCTAAACCACATCCCTGTGGTTTAGGGGTGGCTATGGTGCCACATCCAGGTGGCTCTTAAACACTTACACACCACATCCCTGGGTAACTCACTCCTGTGCCTGACCACTCTTCCAGTGAAATTATTTTGTCCAATATCTAATCTGAACCAGCTGAGTAGGGCAGAGGTTATCTTAGGAAATACCTCCAAGGTCTAGCAGGTTCCCCTGTGTATAGAGTTAAAGGAGTGCTACTGTCAGGTACCCACTCTGCCCCCAAGGTTCCTCTCAGTTGACAGTGGTGTGGAGTTTGACCTCTGGGAGTCATCAGGGTGGATCTTTTGCTTCAGCTTCTTGCTGACTTCAACTTCCATCTTCAGCAGGATCAGTGCGTGTTGTCCCTGTGTTCCAGACACCCTCCTGTCGGGAGAGCAGGGACAGGAACAGCCCATTCCATGTGCTGTAACCTCCTTTCCCTGCTGCCCTGCCCCAACAGGACCCTGCTGACAAGGCATCTGCGTGGGAGCCTTCTGGACTTGGGGAGGGGAGCACTTTCCTCACAGCTCAGCAGGACTTCCCACCCTTCCCACCTTTGCTCAATTGTTCCCTCTGGTGTCTTCACACACATAGTTTTCCTTCTGTGCCTCTCAGAAGGATCTTAATCCTGTCTACAAATCTCCTTCCTTATGCTCAGCCATACCTCACTTGTGTTCTCCCCTCTCTCCAAGCAGCTTCTTGTCCTTCCCTGGAGGTGCTGCTCCCAGCTCAGCCCCCAAACATCCTCCAGGGTGATTCTTTCTGGGACACCCAAAGGAGCTCAATGCATTTGTTTTACACAGATAAATGGTGCAGAGATTATAAGAGCACACATATGTTTCTTTTCATTAGTTCTCTTGCTGGATTTGCACAAAATGGTGTTACGGCCTGTTTCAGAAGGGTTGGCAATGTCTATACCTGATCTTACAGTCTGTAAATCAAAGTGTTCAGTCTGGGGACGAGAGCAGGAGGGGTGACAGCAGGAGGAAGGGACCCTTGTTCAGCAGCCCTTGCCAACACCGGGCACCTGCCTCTGGGGCTGTGCTCTGCTCCTCACCCTTTCTCCTCTATCCCTGTGCCAGGCCTCCTCATCCCCCCATCCCTGCAGCATTCCTGCTGTGCTCATGGGATCCCACAGGGACCCTCAGCCTTTTCACAGAGCTCTGGGTCCAGCACTGGGCTGGCTGCCAGGTCACTGTGCTTGCTCCCTGGAATGAGGACTTCATCTCCTCTCAGGTTTACCAAAAGCAACGTGGGTGGTTTCCTGATGCTTGTCCAAACCTGGAGGAGAAGCAGGAAGGAGCAGGAGATGGCAGCCCAGCCTGGAAGGGACCTCTGTTGTCACACAGACCATCCCAAGATGCTGCTGTTTGAGCCTGTAACATTCCACAGGATTTTCCCTAGAATTAGATTCCAGCACAACCTGCATCTGCCCAGCTCTGCCGGCCTTGCTCTGCTCTGGCTGTGACCACACTAGTGTGGCCCTGGAGTGGCAGAAGGGGAAGGACCACCCCACCCTCCTCATCTGCCCACTGGGCTAAAACTTCATCACCTTCCTCAGGAGGCCCCAGCAGATATTGATGCTTCATATTTCATCACCAACCTGCAGCCACCTCTGAGGCTGGACCAGGAGCACCAGATCTGTCCCTTCAAGGCCTTCTCCAGCCACACAGAACCACCCAGGCTGCAGCAGGGCAGGCCATGGCCTCCTACCTAGACCAAGAGGACAATAATCACCAGCTGATTCTCCAGTGAGGTTTGGCTGTAGATCATCTGACTCCCTGTTCACCAAAATTGTCATGAAGGGGCATCAGTTCATCAGCAAGACACCCCTGAGCAGAGAAGGGTCGTGGATGGACCCTTGACTGCTTCCTCTGGCATTCTGTGCCCTCATTGCCTGGAAAATCAGGGCCCCAGCTTGACCCCTGCTCCCCCACTCTTCCACTGGTCTGCAGTCCCCTTCCCTGAGCTTACAGCCCCTCTCCAGTCTTTCCATGCCTCAGCTTCCATCCCACCCCTCACACCCCAGCCATGAGCACATTGCTCCTGAGAATGGCAGGGAGAGGGGGACAATGGAGGCAGGAGGAAGGGGACAATGGAGGCAGGAGGAAAGGGATAATGGAGGTGTTTGGATGGTTGGTAACATCAGGTGGTTGGGCTGGTGACACAACTGTTCATTTGCATTTCTTTGGGCGTTGATGTTGATAGTAAGTAAAAGCAATTATGGTGCCATTTTCTCTGTGCAAGAACAGCATGCAAAGAGAAAAACAGTGTTCCACACCAAAATGCTTCTTCCTCCAGAGCTTCAGTGACCTTATCAGTATGAGGAACCTGCTGGGTGAAGGGAGGCCTGGCACCCAGGCCCTGCTTCCCCCATCTGCTGGATGTGCCAGAGGGTGCCAGGACTGGCCTGTTCCTGGGAGCCTGAGGCACCCTGAGAGTGCTGGTGACACACTGACGCACAGACCTGACAGGTGCTGCCAGCTCTGCATCCCAACAGCCACTTGCATCCCAACAGCCACTGCTGCTGCTACAGGGTGCTGCGTGCTTGTGGTGGTGCCTGTGCAGCCAGGAGGGTGCTGGTGGCTTCCATGGTGGCCACCAGTGGCTTCAGTGGTGCTACCTTCCATCCCAGCACGGGTGGCATTAGAGCAGGGCACTGTCACACAGTGGGTGACAGAGACAGGTAGGTGCTGACACTGGGGGCAGCATTGGCCATGGATCCTAGCTGTGCTGGTGGCTCTGCTTTCTGGATCATGGGCTCAAACCCAACACAGCTCCCAGTGCTGGAATTCCCTTTCCCATGGAGAGCTGTGAGAGGGGTGGGCAGTATCAGTGCAGTGCCAGTGCAGTGCAGTCTGTGGCACCTGCCCTGCCACAGCTCATCCTGGCACAGCCAGATAACAGTGCAGTGACTGCCACTGCAGGGGCACCCCTGAGCCCAGGAATGTCTGGCTTTGGGGTGGGGAGGTGACCCTCAGGTTGCAGCAGAGGCCTCCTGGGCTGGGTGAAGCCACATGTGCTTCACCTCTGTCTCAGCCTAGGGCTCTTCCCAGCAGCAGCAAGAAACTCCGGAGAGAGAGGAGTGTTTGGTGTAGGAGACCCGGCAGCTGTGGGGACAGATACTAATGCCTTGCCTGGCTGTCCTAGGACACATCCCTTTGCTTTAGCAATTCCCTCTGCAGTTCTGAGCCATGGAGCTAGTGGGAAGCTCTGATGAGGGTTTGTACCTAATATAGGAGGTCAATCTGCTGACCTGCCCAGGCTTTCCATTCTTCTGTCTATTAAGATATCCCCCTTGAGGGCCTTGGAGTGAACACAGTCCTCTTGTTCTCTGCTTGCACTGTGTCTCTCCATCTCTGCAAGCTTTGCTTCCTTGGGACAAGTTCTAGGAGGGCTGCTGGCCATGTCTGAGGAGAGCACGGTGCCTCTGCCACAGCCAGGCACCTGGGATGTGTGTGACCCCAGGCTGGAAAAAGCCCCTCTGTCTGGGTGGTGGCATGTGGCACAGCAGGGTCTCAGGAGAACTGCAGTACCCATCTCTCCATTCTGGGGACAAAGAACTGCTGCCTCATCTCTGAGCACCAGTTTGGTCATCTTCTGCATTACCAGGGTGGGAGTCAAGCCCAGCACCTGGATCTGGCTTTCCTAGAAAAATTGCCCAGGTTTTTATCCTTGTCCCAGCCTTCCATCTGAACCAAGAAACTGGGACTCACCTATTTTCACCCCTCTCTGAGCTCTCACAGACCTTCTCAAACCCAGATGGCCTCCTCCATTCAAGTAGGAATGAAAAAGCTGTCCTGGGAAGGCTAACTCCTCTTCTGGTTCCCATGCCATTCCCAGCCCTTGCTTTCCTGCAGCAGGAGTTGCCCAGTTTGCCCCAGCAGCTCCCAGTGTAGGACAGGCTGTGTGTGCACACAAACCAGCCTGGGGTGTTCATCAATGCAAACCCCAACATCACTGATTAGATAACTCAGGCTGTGTTCTCTGTGGGGTCAGTAGGGTTTTGGGGACACCAATAAACATGGTAGGGGGTTTCCCCATACTAATTTAGCTGGTTTTTGACAGAGGGAGCATTTTTCCCATGGTTTGCAGCATGGCTGGGTGGCAGGGAAGGAGGAACCACCAGGCTTTAGCTGCAGCACAGTAGCACCTAGTGACCAGATGGGAGAGGTTGAGCAGGAGTTGCCGTGAGCAGTGCTGGAGCTAACACTCAGAGGTGCTTCTGCAGGGGCAGTGCTGGGACACAGCAAGGGGAACACCAGAGGTGCCATCTGCCACCCTGCGCAGGGGGATTGTCCCCAGGATTGTCCTTCCTGCCTCCCTGGGCTGGACTCAAGGGGACCTGCGCAGAGGATGAGGCACAGAGGGTGACAGGATCCCTCTGCCCAGGTCAGTGGCTCCTGGCATGGCCACAGACCGCAGTGGGGTGAGTCCAGGGTAAACAAGCAAGGGAAGGAAAGACAAAGAGCACTTTCCCACAAAGGAGCTCTGCCCAGCCCTGAGCCTCCAGCAAGGAGCATTTTGGATGTTCTCCTCCCCACCTGGCTGATATCCAGCTCATCCTCTCAGTCCATGACACCCAAGAGGCTAAGGGCCGCACTCCCACATCTTTCCCTGTCCTGTGGGCACTGCTTCTGCCTCACTTTCTGCCATTTGCCTTTGCTGGACACAGCCTGGGTATCAGGCAGAGCAGTCAAGTGTTTGCAGCATTGGGTTGTGGCCTGGGATGTTTGTCAGGGAGACAAACTCTGATCCCAGGAATCGCAGACATCTCTCTGATCCCTGTGAGGACACGTCCCCTTTTCTCTCTTTCCTGCAGGTCTTCATGAGGCACAGCCCTGGAGCCCAGAGGGACACACGGTGCTCAGGATGCTGAGTCTGGCCTAGTGCCCGAGCCCAGCAAGCCGAGAGGTACGGGATGGCCCCAGGGTGGCTTTGGGGACAGCCCCAGGGTGGCTTTGGGGATGGCCCCAGGGTGGCTTTGGGGATGGCCCCAGGGTGGCTTTGGGGACGGCCCCAGGGTGGCTTTGGGGATGGCCCCAGGGTGGCTTTGGGGATGGCCCCAGGGTGGCTTTGGGGATGGCCCCAGGGTGGCTTTGGGGACAGCCCCAGGGTGGCTTTGGGAATGG
The DNA here is from genome assembly GCA_003676055.1 of Chloebia gouldiae. Lineage (NCBI taxonomy): Eukaryota > Metazoa > Chordata > Aves > Passeriformes > Passeridae > Chloebia > Chloebia gouldiae. Next base: position 973,755 of record QUSF01000097.1, on the reverse strand, counting down.
CCCCAGGGTGGCTTTGGGGATGGCCCTGGGGTGGCTTTGGGAGTCCCGAGGGGGTCAGGGGGCACAGCCCCAGCTCTGTGCTTGTGGCCAAGAGGCAGTGGAGTTCCTGCAGGAGCACGCTGGGGAAGGGAAGCTGGGAGGGTGATTCAATGACAGCCCTCCCTCCATCTCCTGGCGAATCCTGCAACATGCCCCTCGCAAAATAAAGTTATGACATTTCCTGGCCATTGCTATAGTAACGCCACGCCTCCACCTGACCCACTTTGAAACAAAGGAAGTGTTCCCAAGCTCCAAGCACGTGGAGCTGCACACGGGCCCAGCCCAGGCTCTGAAGGGATGGCACAGGGAGCTGCTGACTTTTCCCACCTGCTCCTCTTTGCCCCGGGACCCTCAGACTACAGAAGCTGCTTTGTTTGAGGCATTGATCAAACTGAATGCCAAGACTGTCTCCCCCCTGCATCCCGAATGCAGGCAGGGCCCTGCCTGGCTTCATGTGGACATTTAGGCAGTGGGAACATCTGCCCTGGAGCACAGTAAGGTCCTTGCTGAGCTGGTGGTGGAGCAGTGACAGCCACGGCTATTCAGAGCATCCTGTAACTACTCTGCCACAAACATTAAGGGCAAAGAGACAGAGAGTCATGGAATGAGCTGAGATGGAAAAGACCCACAAGGATCACCAATCCAACTCTGGCCCTGCATAGCCACCCCAACAGTCCCAGCCTGTGCCTGGCAGCGCTGTCCCAGCGCTCCTGGAGCTCTGGCAGCCTCGGGGCTGTGATCATTCCCTGGGGATCCTGGGCAGTGCCCAGCACCCTCTGGATGAGGAACCTTTCCCTGATCTCCAGCCTGAGCCTGCCTTGGCCCAGCTCCAGCCATTCCCTGTGCTGTCACTGGTCACACACAGTAGAGCTCAACACTCCCCCAGTGAAGACTCCAGTGAAGTTTGACCTCAGTCTCCTCCTCTCCAGGCTGAAGTTCCTCCTCCTCAGCATGGTCTTTGTGCCCTGGGAGGGACACTGTGCCCAGGGGCTGCTGTTGGCTCTGGCAGCACAAAGAGGCAGGAGGACTCAGTTTGGGCAGGGTGGCAACACAGGAGGCCATGCAGAGTCTCTGCCTTGTCTGGGTCCCAAGTTCTCAGTGCAAGGGTGGACACCTCAATCCCTGGGAGCCAGGACAGAGGCAGCTCAAGGGCAGCCATGTTCAGGGCTTTGCATCCAGGGCTTTGCATCCCACGCTCGCTCCATAGGGGCTGTGCAGACACTCCCTCACCCCCTCCAGGCCCCTTGAACACCACTAGCCAGAACAGGTCAGCTGTGGGCCAGAATGTTCTTATTAGCTGCCCCTCCAGCCAAGCTGGAACATGCCCCATGTGGTCACCAGCCTGTGCCCCAAGTGCTCTGCAAGGGAGCAGAGGCTGCAGATAGGTTTGAAAGACAACAATCCAGCTCCTTGCCCTGGTCCTTCCACTCCAGCCACCTCATCAGCTGTCCTGCTCCCTTCCTGAAAATTCCCTTTCTTATCTGTCTCATTTGTCTCATTTGACCTATTTAATGCTTTGCATTTCCTGATTCAGAGCAAATCCCATCTCATGGAGAACTTTGAGAAACTTCTATTTAGGGAGAGACAAATAGGTTGCAGAATTTCTGGGGTTTTGCTCCCTGGAGAGTTGATTATATTACCAGTGACATCTGGATGGAAATAAGTTCTCTGTCTCTCTCAGGAGTTCATCTGCTCCTCCAGCTTAGACAACACCTGAAGTAAAAAAAAATCTTTGTCATATCACAACCTTTGACTTTCACAGCATTTGGTTTTGCTGGTAGATTAAAACAAAACAAACAAAAAGAGGTAGTATTTAGAGTTCTTAAGATAAATTACTCCTTGTCATTTGGGGATGGTGCCAGTCAGATCCCATGTCTCTTATCACCCCAGTGGGCACCAGTGGGCAGAGATACCCCTTGGCCTGAAGAACAAGCAGGAGATCCGTGGTGTTCAGCTGTTATGGGGTCTCAGGAGCCGTGTGTAGATCCCACATTCAAAGGGCACCAGCCACGTATTCCCACATGAGGAGGGATGTGGGGAAATCCTTCCCCAGGGGGACACAGCTGAGGGATCAGACTGCTGAGCTCAGGCTGGCACTGGGTATGTTTCACCTGGCGATGGCTTCCTGGCAGGGCACTGAGGATGGCCTGGGTGAGCCCCTGGACACCCTTAGGCAACGAGCAGACCAGCCCTCTAGAGGACTCCCTGTCCCCTAAGCAGGGATCCCAAAAAGGTGACACACTTGGCTTGCTGGAAGCCACTGTTCCCTCCATCGCTGTGCTTGGTTCTCCTGGTGGCACTGTCACGGTGAGTGGCATTAACTCTTCCTCAGGATCCCCTGTCTTCATCCCAGGACAGGCAGTGCTTTCTGCTGCTCATCCCTGGGGACAGGCTCTGCCCCAGGACAGAGCTGTGGGGGCATCCCAGGAGCAGTGTGGCAGGAGGAGGCTCTGTTGTGTAATGAATTGTTCCAAGCTGCAGCCAGCTATTTTTATCGGCCATGATCAGATTGTGAACTCTGAATCATCATTAATGCAGGGCTCTGGCAGGCAGCAGCCCCCAGCACCACATCCAAAGCTCCTTCTAATTCAGGGAACGCTGGGCTCCGCGTGGGCAGGCAAACGTCACCTGCACCACAGCTCACAGATCCTTTCAGCTTCCAGCAGCAGGAGAGGGGAGGCATTTTCCCCCTGCAGGTGGCAAATCATCTCTCCAGATTCCAGCTTGTTGTTATCATGCTGCTGGTTCCAGGTACAAAAGCCACCTCTCTGTTTGCAGCCAGCCTGGATGGCTGGGCTGGGGTTTGCCTGGGGGATGTGGAGCCCTGGAAGAGCTGATGGGCAGAGGGCAGGACAAGCTGACCCCAGAGGGTGCCCTCAGCCCTGTCAGTCTGGGGCTTGCTTCCTCCTGGAGGATGTGTGCTTTGGGCAGTCCCATTCGACAGGCTGATGCTTCTCTTGATGTGCCACCAGCCCCTCCTGAGCATCACCCAAGTGGCTCCTGACCCTTTCTGGCCAGCCCTGTCTCAGTAGTACATGGAAGCAGGGAACCAGAGAATTCTGGAATAGTTTGGGTGGGAAGGGACCTGGAAGCCATCCAGTCCCACCCCCTGCTAGGGGCAGGGCACCTCCCACTGTTCCAGGTTGCTCCAAGCCCCGTCCAGCTTGACCTTGGACACTTCTAGGGATCCAGGAGCAGCCCCAGCTTCTCAGGGCACCCTGTCCCCGTGCCTCAGCACCACTTCGACAGCTCTTCAAGTGCCCTTTTCTAGGCCAAGGCATTGCTCAGCGGTGGCAGCTGTGGCTGCATCAGCAGAGCCAGGTGGCCAGGGAGGAGACAGGGAGTCCTTGCATGGCATGTGTGTGCGAAGGGCAGGGGCAAAGGCAGCAGGGAGGCAGAAAACAGCTGCCTGTGGAGGGTGAAATGAGCCCCCAGCCCAGCACTCCCTGGTTCTTCAGGAGCCCTGTAACACCCAGGGCACCCCAGTCACAGGCACATCCGCCACAGCCCGTACACCTGGGCAGCCACCACATGCTGTGTCACACACAGCAGTGTGTCACACACACTCCACAGCCACATGGAGCTGAATGTGGCCCCATGGAACCAGTGAGGTTGGAAAAGGCCTCCATGTAGTCTGACCATTGACCCAGCACTGCCACCTTCACCATTAAACCATGTCCCCAAGTGCCACATACACACACCTGCGGTACACTTCTTGCTATAGTCCCAATGTGCACATACAAGGAGCAGAAATCTGAGTGACTGTGGGGTGCTCTCAGAGCTTCCTGGGATCTGGCAGGCTTAGTGAGAAGGACTGAGCCCTGCCCAGGGCCTCTGCCATGGATTGGGCTGGCAAATGTCAGCCAGCTGCAGACAGCTCATGGAACAGACTGGAGCAGAGAGAAGTGAGGTGAGGCTGTGAGGCCCCTCCTGCTGTCCCCTCCTTGCTTAGAGAGGGCAGGAAATCTGTCCTGTTCTCCACCTTCTCTGTGCCCTCAGGATAAGCTGGTCTACGGTGGATTTGAAACATTTAAGACACCAGAAATAGGGCAGCATCTCCTGAAAACCATGTCCACTCCAGAAGTTGAAGAGGAGGGGGCATGGTGGACAGTGGCCTCAGTTTGCCCAATTCCCCTGTGGTGCAGAGCTCCAGCACAGAAGCTGATCACAGCCAGTGGTCCCTGAGGTCCTGACATGGCTGGTGACCCATCCCTGGAAGTGTCCAAGGCCAGGTTGGCTGGGGCTTGGAGCCACCTTCCAGGTCTAGTCAAAAGTGTCCCTGCCCGTGGCAGCAGGTGGGACTGGATGGGCTTTAAGGTCCTTCCACCCCAAATCACTCAGGAATTCTGTTCTGTGGTTCCAAGCCCCGCCTGGTGTCTGGAGCTGCTGGAGGTACTGGTGGAGGTGGGTTGGGTGCAGCTCACCCAAACCTGCAGGCTGTGAACCAGGCCCAAGAAGCTGCTCTGGCTGGGGCCTGGTACACACAAAAGTACCATAAATCAGCTCAGGTCGGGTCAATTCATCTCCTCTGAGCATCAGCAAAGCCATTGGGAAGAGCAAGGGCAGTCCTGAGAAAACAGACTGAGGGGAACAGAGGTAATGGGGTGAAACCAGTCCCTTTCCATGGGCTCGGGGGTTCTGTCCTGGCTCTGGCAGCCCCTGCTGTGACCCTCTGCTGGACAGGTCTTCTCCTGCAGTGACCCTGGTGCCCCCTCTGTGGTGCAGGGCTGACCACCCCTGCCGGGGTGCCTGACTCAGGGCAGGGTGACACAGCAGGGACACTGGGCACCTGTCCCAAGAGACAGCCCTTGCCAGTCTGTGAGCTGCAGGATCATGGATTTGGGAGATTTAGTTTCAAGCTTTTTTCATCCTTCCAAATCTAAAAGATGGCGGGGAAGATCTTGCTGGATTCTTCCCTTCTCTGACCCCATGTCTCAACAAAGTGCCAAGGATTGCAGAGAGTAATTGAAAGTAAGAAAACATTTTAAACCATCTTAGAGGGAAACCAGTTGACAGAGGAGGCAGCAAAGACAGCGTGGTGAGCTCTAGCACGTGCCCAGCAGCAGGGATGCACCTCACACCTCCCTTGCTGCCAAGGGAGGTGCTGGAGCAGGCAGGACAGGCAGGAGGATCAGCACCTGTGGCAGCCCCACAGGAGAAGGGAGCAGTGAACTCTGCCATACAGAAGTGAGTGTCCACCTGTAGCAGGGGGAAGCCAGTCTGGGAAAGAGGGAGCTCCCTGCTCTCCCCTGCTCTCACCTTCCCGCCTTTTCTGCTCCTGCCCATCCAAAACCTTCTTTTCTCTCCTTTCCCACTCATCCCCCAGCCCCTCAGTTTCCTTCCTGCCCTTTTGCCTCTGCAGCACTTGGAGCCAGCCTGACCCTGGCCCTTCTCCTCCTCCTGTGCACACTAGACTGCCACTGATCTACATTTCTTAATTCCATTTCATTTCCCCACTTCCTTTGATTCGTAAGGCAGTTTGAGTGTATCTGGAGCCCAGTGAGCCCAAGGCAGTCGTGGACTGCCTTAGGAGGAGATTCCTGCTTTAAATATCAGCTGCTCTCAGAAGGCAAATATGTATTTACTATCAGAGACATCCCTTTGTGATCAAATCAGGGTGTGGAGTCTCCTCGGAAGCCTGGTTCCTGTGAGCCTGGTCCTGCAGCATGCCTCAGAGCCAGGATGGCCCTGGGCCCACAGGAAGGATTTTACTGGGATTCCAGAGCTGGGGGAAGGAGGGGAGGGAGAGGGGCCGTGGCAGACAGAGCTGAGCCTGGGAGGTGTTCAGTGAGGATTTGAGCTTCTGCCTCCTGCAGGGCTTCCTCTCCAAGGTGTGCAGGTGGAGCTTGGCCATCCAAAGACATCTGGAATTCAGCTCAATAGCTCAGCCTGGAGCCTGTCCTACACCCTATCCTTCCCTTCTGTCTGGAAGGTTTTCTCTGGGAACATCACCTGGGACTCTCTGTCACTGCTCTGAGCACTGTGGGTGACAGCTGGCACATCCTGAACCTCCCTGCTGGCACCTCCCAGCCAGCGCCACCCCAGATCCACCAGCCCAGTGGGTCCCATGGGCAGGGGACTCCAGGGGGCTGATGCTGCTGGAGAGCACAGGAATTAGGATCGCACCCACAGGGGAATTGGGATCGCACCCACAGGGGAATTGGGATCGCAACCACAGGGACCAGAAGCAGCTGAGTCCCAGTCAAGGCTAAAGCTGCATTTGTTGTTTGGGCAGAAAGTTCAGGTTTGGTGTCAATACTTCCCAGCTCAGGCCATGTCCCCATCCCCAAAAGGCCTGGGCACTGTCTGTGGGGGAGAGGGGCCAATCTTCGCTCCCAGAGCAGCACGGCCCAACAGGGGCAGGGCACAGCTTGGAGGTGGAGGCAGCTGGAGCAGCTCCGCGGCAGGAGAGGAGGAGCTACTCCCCGGGGCCGTGCAGCCTCTGCAGGGACCCGGGTCAGGACCGGACAAGTCCGATGGGGCCCCGGGATGCCCAGGGAGCAGTGCTGGGAAGTTGCCAAGGGTGCAGGGGGCCGTGGGCAGTGCCCCAGGACAGGTGGGCTGAGGTCAGCGTGGGCAGGACCCTCGGAACAATGGCTCAGGGGAGGGGGAACTGAGGATGGGAAGCCCAGGCTGTGCTCACTGCAGCTTTAGAAAGCCCAGATTGGCTTTGCCAACCCACTAGGAATGGCAGACTTAAATGGAGACTGCAAAGCCCATCAGGCCATGGAATAAATTCTGCTTTGTTTTTTTTGTTTGGTTGGTCGGTGGGGGTTTTTTTTTGTTTTTGATGGTGGTTGGGTTTGGGGTTTTTTTTTGGTTGTTTGGTTGGTTTTTTTTTGTTGTTTGTGGATTTTTTGGGTTTTGTTTTTTTGGGTTTTTTTTTTTGTGCTTTCAAACAATTATTTAAAGCTCTGGCTGCTTTTCATTATAATACATTTTTCCCTGAATGAGGAAGACAAGCCTGTCGATTCCTGCCACCCTGCAGTGGTCACTAACTCCACTCACACACCACTTTGGCCACACTGCATGTGGGGCACAAGTTCCTCAAGGAGACTGGAAACCAATTCATGGCTAAAAGGGAGAACAGACTGCAAACCCTTCTTGCCACAGGGACAGACCATCTGCATGTGTTAAAAGTCATTCTCTCTGTTTTGAGCAACACTCAAACTAAACCAAAAAGGAAATAAGAAACTAAACTAAAAGGTAACAGGAAATAAGAGTTCATCTGTATATTCTGTGATTTTAAGTAGGTTTTGAGTATGGAAAATCAACTTATTGATTGACAGCTCAACTCATATAAATATTGATTTTTCTTTTAAGCAAATCCAAAAGGCTTTCATTTTTCCATGTATAATACAGTAAAGATGAGGATCCCTCTGAACCAAGCAGGATGGGGCAAGACCACTGGGGAGATGTTCAGTAAGGATCCCTCAGGGGATCAATCTGTCCCAGCTGCCTTTCCACCACCCACAGGGATCCCATACCTGCTGAAAGGAAGGGACCAAGCCCAGCCCCTCACTGTGGCAGAGGGCATAGAGGGGCTGGCTGGGAGTGTGGCACAGGTGACACAGCTCCCCAGGAGTGGTGCAGTTCAGCAGGAATCATTGTCTGAGCAGTCAACAGCTTCTCTGGTCAGGCTCTGAGTGCTCAGAAACACCTCAGCTCTTACGGAGCTACTGATACACTGTGCTCCGGGGCAGGACCTGCCAGGAAGGCAGCACTAGCTGGAGAGGAGCTGTTTGCCATCATGTCACATTAGCACAGCTGTGGGAGCTGTGCCAGCCCCAGGATACATCACCTCAGCAACACCAGGCACCCTGCAAAGCTGGGGTACTCAGCTCCAGACTGCCTGGGCTCAGCAGGACCTTCTGGGCTTTGGCAGCAGGCTTTCCTCCAGCTCCCCGAGCAGATGGGACAGAGCAGGGACCTGCTGGCAGTGCCTCTGTCACGCTGTCCAATACCATGTGCAGCACCAGAACAGCAGCAGCAGTGTTGCTGAGCAGCCTGTGGCTGGGCACTGAGGCACACGAACACTGCACCTGCAGTGAGAACGTGAATCCTGCCCCTCCTCTGCTGGGCCCTGCTCTCTCCAGCCCCTGATCTCACACCCTTTCTCCCCCAGTCCTGCCTCTTCCATCCTGCTTCTCTCCTTTGTCCCTTAGCCATGGTGGCATTTGCTTTCAGAAGGGAACAGGGATGTGCCCCCAGGGAGGAGTGGGCTGCCAGAGGGCCTCCCAGTGGACTCTCAGCATCCTGTCTCTTCCTCCTGCTGCAGGGAGGTCTGCGAGGGCTCTGCCACACTGTCCCTGAGCCATGGTCTAGGAAGCACTGGGACCATGAAGGGCTTAGGAGACAACAGAAGCCGCCACCTCTCAGAAAACCTGGACTCCCCTCAAGACTCTCTTTATGCCCCCCAGGACAGGAACCCTTATCTCCTCAGCCCCACTGACTCCTTCACCATGGATCCCCGATTCCCAGCCCAGAACACCGTCCACAGTGACTGTCTCCTTCCGCTCAATAACCAGATCTCCAACAGCAGCACTTTCCCCCGCATCCATTACAACTCCCACTTCGAGGTCCCGGATGACAACCCCTTTCCGAGCCATGCCCAAGCCACAAAGATCAACCGCCTGCCTGCCAACCTCCTCGACCAGTTTGAGAAGCAGCTGCCCATCCACAGGGATGGCTTCAGCACCCTGCAGTTCCAGCGGAGTGACGCGAAGCACCGGAGCGAGAGCCCAGGGCGCATCCGGCACCTGGTGCACTCCGTGCAGAAGCTCTTTGCTAAGTCCCAGTCTCTGGAGGGCCCCACCAAGGGCAACGTCAACGGGAAGAAGGGGGCAGATGATGCCAAGCAAAACCGGAGGAGCAAGAGCAAGGACCGGGCGAAGACCTCCGAGCCCAAGCGCAGGACCAGGTCCAACATCTCCGGCTGGTGGAGCTCCGATGACAACCTGGACAGCGACACCTGCAGCTACCGCAACCCCATGGGGCTGATGACACTGGGCCGGCAGCCTGACCACAGCCAGCCAAAGTACTTCATGCACGCCTACAACACCATCAGCGAGCACATGCTGAAATCCTCCAAGAGCAATAACGACCTCAAGGTCACCCCTTGCACCAATATCCCCATCAACAACGACTCCAACTACATCAAGCGGGGCTCCTGGTCCACGCTGACACTCAGCCATGCCCGGGAGGTGTGCCAGAAAGCCTCCGCCACCATCGACAAAGCCTTGCTCAAATCCAAGTCCTGCCACCAGGACCTGGCTTACCACTACCTGCAGGTGGGTGGCACAGGGGAATACGGGGTGCTCTGTGCAGGGAGAGCACAGGAGTTCAGGGACATCCTCTCGGTGGGCACCTGTGTGACCTTATCAAATATCTCCAGATGGTTCAGCTGTCACCTCAGGTCACACTGCCAGGATAGGGCTGGGAACGGCTCTGGGAACAGGCCCTTACTCCTTCTGTGGGGGCACGGGTGCTGATGGGGTCCATCTCCCACAGCTGCATCACAACAGTCCCAGCACCCCCAGTCCCTGTGGAGGGGACATGCCACCCCACCTCCTCTGCTGGGTGTGACCCCATTTCCTGCAGGCATCCCACATGTCCCCACTGCCTGCCCAGGCCCTGCAGGGGCTGGGGGACACTCCTGGGCAGGTGGGGATGTAGCTGCTCCATGTGGCTGTTTCCCCTGAGTGCCTACACAGCCAGGAATGCTGAGGGGCTGTGAATGCTGTCCACGTCTCACTGGACACAGCTCCCCAGGCCCCCACGGAGACCCCTGTGCCATGGGCTGAAGGTCAGCAGCACTAATGCTTCCCCCTTATCTCCACGCATCACAAGGATCTGCCAGCGTGCCCGGTCAGCCCCACTCTGCCCAGCTTCCCTGGAGCACTGGTAGGACCTGCAGACACCTTGCTGCTCACCTGTGGGGCAGGGCTGGGGCAGCAAAGCAGTACCAGCCTCGCTTGCATGGCCTGCATGGCTGATGCTGGTTTGGAACCTTGGCACCCACAGCTCCTGGTCTGCAGCAGGCTCCAAAACAGCACTGGAGCAGCGTGAACCTGACTGTGCCCTAGAGAGAGGAATGAAGACAAATAAGCCAGGCCTGGATGGGGGGGAGGAGGGGACAGTCTGTGCATGTAAATCTCTAGCATCCTTTTAATGCAGAGGTGCCAGGGGCTTCCCTGGCTGTGCCCAGCGGAGTTAGAGGCTTTAAAAACTGATGAATTACTGAAGCATAGTCAGCTTCCAATACCTTGCTGGCCACGGCTGCAAATCAAATTTCCAAGGAACCAAACTGACTGCTTCAGGAACACCAGCACGGAAAATGATCTTGGCCTGGTTTCTTTTTCTTTACCCCTGCTCCTTCTCTTAAAGCATTTGAGGTTAAAGAGCTGCAGCCAAGCTCTCCAAGGGCCCTGTTCCCTCAGACTGCAGCACCAAGCCCAGCAGGCAGCCCCAACAGCCCCTGTCAGGCTCTGGGGTGCAAGGCTGCCCTGCTCCTTCCCCCCATGTAATGAGCCTCCATTTCTTGACAGCCTGACGCAGGGCTATGGGCACAGCTGGGTGGCATGGGCCTGGCCAGCAGTTGGGCAGCCCCACCGCTCAGCTGGGAGGACACAACTGCCCTGTGGAGCTGGGACCAGCCCCTCAGCCCCGGGCCAACTGATGCAGGCAGTGCCCAGGTAGGGATTTTGTTTTGAGGAGGGGCTTTTGCCCAGTTCCCTCCTGCTCTGATCCTCCTGGGACCACTGGCCAGGGGCTCAGCCTGCACCACCGGACTTGGAGCGGGCAAGGAGCAGTCAACAGCCATGACTGGCATGGCAGGAGGGGCACAGAGGGACACTGGGATGTGACCAACATCCCCAATGCCTGGGGCAGGCCATGTGCTCGGTTCACCAGCAGTTCACCACCAGAACCAAGACCCCGGGCACCCGGTCCCAAAAACATGATGCCTGGTGCCCCCACAAGCCGACAGGTCACAGATGCTTGGGCTCACCCTGTCCCCAGTTGTCCACTGTCAGCCCCAAAGATCAGGACACAGAGCTCAGGCACCTCATGGGAGGATGGGGTCATTGTATCCCACTCCCTCCTTAGCACAGGAGAGACGATGGAGAAGTCACCTCTGGAGTCTGTGTGTGGGGAATGTCCTTTTGCAAGGCCACATGTCCCCTTGTCACATCTGGGGACAGAGCAAGCCCACTCCCTCATGTGCCAGGGCGAGGAACAGCAAGGATCTGCTTTGCCAGTGCCTGGGGGACATGGGAGCCCTGCCCTGCTGCAGAGGGGGCTGCTGCCAGGCAGAAATGCCCAGTGGGTGCCAGAGGCGCAGGGACATGAGGGAGTGGGATGGAGACAAACAGGACACCCCAGCCTCCAAGGCTATTCACCTCTCCTGCCCCATTTGAAAGGTCTGGGTATTTTGGGGATTCATCAGCAACTACTGGAGGTGCATGTGATGTTTCCAGGCCCTGGAAACATCCATACCCAGATGTTGTAGCTGGTGATGGCCTAGCTCCAGGTCTAGCCCTGTGCCGTCAGGGTAGGGGTCTCTCGGATCAGTCCCTAGGATGACACAGCTCCATCCTTAGAGCACAGTCTCCAAGGAGGGAGGCTGTGCTCCCCATCCCCTGTCCCCATGGGCCCCATATGCAGCTGAGAGCACCAGGAAAGAGACTGAGAAGTTCCTTGGAGTGGGAGATGCCCCAGGTAGGAGTGAGCAGGAGCTGTGGATCTGCAGACAGCACTGAAGGGACGGGCAGTGTGGTGGCTCAGAGGGGACAGTCACCATTAACCTGATGCATCATCCAGACCAGCCTCCCCAAGCCCACCTACAGTCAGACCACCCCAGAGCTTCCTGAATTCATCATACAGAGTGGGTGGCCTGTTCAGTGGCAGCCACTCCACAATGCTGAGTGCCTCACACCAGCCACCAAGCTGCCGTGGAGCAGGAACACAGACCAGGTCCTTCCCAGAGGGTGCCCTGCCAGAGGGACAGCCCAGCTCCAGCTTGCTTTCTCGAGGAAAGGCTGAGCTTGTGGCTGAGCCTGTGGCTGAGCCCGTGGGACAGCACAAGGGACACGGCCGCCGAGGGAGCAGCGCTGTGCCCGCAGCAGTGCAGCCTGTGCATGACCCGTGCAGCCCTGCAGGGCTCAGCAGGGGGGTGTTCCTGTGCTGCATGTCTGTGTGTGCGGGGCTGGGCTGCATGGCAGAGCTGGCACTTGTGTGATGGAAACCCTGTTTGCTCCTCGAGTCTCTTCCTCCTGACCTGCCCCGAGTGAAGGGAGCGCTGCAGCTCCTGCCAGAGCCTAGCAGTGGAACTTTCCCCTTCTCCCTACTCCCCACTCTGTTAGGGCTCCAGGGACTGGGGGATGCCCCCAGGGAAACCTCCCCTGTGGCCCCTTCCTTTTTCCCTCCATGCTTGGATCAGGGCAGGAGAGCAGCAGAGTCAGACTGTGCTGCTGGTTGGTGACTGTGCAGCACCTGGTGACAGCGCAGTGTGGTGGCAGCACCTGGTGACAGTGCAGTGTAGTGGCAGCAGTGGAGCCCAGCTCCAGTGGTGGACACGTGCCTGGATCCCACATCCCTGCACTACATGGCACCACATGGACCTCGACTGGTCACAAGGAAGGACCCACATTCTGCAGCCCTCAAGTCCCCATAAAGTCTCCAGACCTGGGCATTCTCTTACTCCTACTCCTTCCGTGGCACCCAAAGCACAACAGGCAGAGCCAAGGGCGCACCTGGGAGAGCAGGAGGAAGGCCAGCAGAGCCCCACCACCTGTGAGGAGCTGCTCTGTGCCTGGCCTGGGTGCCCTCATGTCCACTTGGGCACGACACACAGTCTGTGCTCAGAGCCCCAGGTGTCACCTGACACGAGCTCTGCTGCCCAGGAGGGGCTGCCCTGGCCACTGTCAGGTCTGTCCTTGATCGCAGAAGCTGCTCTGGGCTTGTCACCCCTATCGCAGACCTGCGGACTGTGGGACAGGCTCTTCACATCCTCCTGCAGAGAAGCAGCCCAGAGGACCCCAAACAGCACCCAAAGGACCTGCACTACTTTTGCAGGGCCCTGAGGGCACCTGCTTGTCTTTGCAGATGTGACACTTGGGAAACACTTCTCCTGCTCTCTGTCCCATGGGAGTGAGAGCTTTGGCAATCCCAGTGGACCCTGTGCAGGCAGAGGTGGGAAATGCTCTGAAGTGGGGCAAGTGGATTCAGGGGTCTCTTTCCAAGCACCTTCCTTCCCTTGATGGCTGAGCCAGAATGGAGAGCACCTTGAGAGCAGCTCTGTGTCCTGCTGCCTTGCCAAGGCACAAAGCAAGAAGAGAGGCAGAGAAAGCAGGATTAAGGCAGCTTGGTGAGAGCCAGGCGCTGTTGTGATGCCCCAGAGACGCTGTTCCTGGAAGAGGGACAGGTCCCAGAGCGGCAGGCAGTGCTCGGGCTGCACCAGCAGAGAGACACACCCTGGAACTGTCTTTGTGCCTCTGTGCCCAGTGAGCCCGAGGCCAGGGGGCAAATGCAGCAGCCATGGAAGAACTGAGCACCCCCCCAGCCCATGCCCTCGAGCAGTGGCAGCAGAGCAGCTGCAGGATCTTGAGATCTGAAAGCCCCCACTGTCCTGGGCTGGGCTCAGCACCCCTCACTGCCCCACACCATACAGCACTGGCCCTGCACAGGGACAGCCAGGCATTCCCTGTCCTGCAGTCCCTGTCCTGCAGTCCCTGTCCTGCATGGCACATTTGGCTGCTGACTGGCCCTGCCCTCCTCAGCCAGGGGCTGCAGCCAGCCCTCCCTGCCCTTCACCAGCCCTCCCTGCCCCTCACCAGCCCTTTCTGCATCTCACCAGCCCT
>QUSF01000097.1:881048-944370 GCA_003676055.1 Chloebia gouldiae | reverse complement strand
TGGGATGGGATGGGATGGGATGGGATGGGATGGGATGGGATGGGATGGGATGGGATGGGATGGGATGGGATGGGATGGATGGGATGTCAGTGGCAGACAGTACATCCCAGCTCTGGGTAGAGTGGGGAATGTGGAAGAGACTGCAGCCTTCCTGCCTGGCTGCAGGCCTTCCTCCCCAGGGATATGGGCATGGAACATCTCCCTTCAGTGGTCTGAGCTGCAGAGCTCTGGCTCAAGCTGCAGAGTTCTGGACCCAGTCAAGGTCCACACAATGAGGCAGGAACTGGAGGACATTCCTGGGAGGGATGGGCCGTTTGCTCAGCCCTGTCCCTCCTTCCTGCTCCCTCTTTGTTCTGCCCCACACTCCTCCCACCGGGCTCCCCCTGTCCCACAGTCCTCTCCTTGCTGGCTCAGTGTTGCTGAGCTCAGTGCTGCCACAGGTCCAGGCTGACACCGGGAAGCAGAAGCAGGCACAGCACAGAGGAGGCTTCCAAAATGCCTGGGTGCCACCTCTCTCTGACATAACCCAGCACAGTTCTGCTGGTTCCCAGAGCATATCCCAGCCCTTCACGTTGGCTGCTGGGCCTTGGGGAGGGAAAGAGTTTTGGTGGAGGATTGAAGAGCAGAGAGGAGCATCTGTGGTTGTGCATGCACAGGATATGGGAGGCAGGAGACACATCTGGACAGCACTCGCACCTCTAATCAGCCATCTGGGCTCAGTTCCCTTGCAAATCATGGAATTATTTTGATTGGAAAAGCCCTCTAGGATCATTGAGTCCTACCATTAACCCAGCACTGCCAAGCCCACCACTAACCCATGGCCCCAAGTGCCATATCCACAAGTTTTTTGAACACTTCCCATAGATGGTGACTCCACCACTGCCCTAGGCAGCCTGTGATAGTGCCTGAGAACCTTTCCTATGAAGAGTTTTCCCTATTATCCAATCTAAACCCCTCCTGGTGCATCTTGAGGCCATTTCCTCTCATCCTACCACTTATTACTTGGGAGGAGAGCCTGATGCCCACCTGGCTGCACCCTCCTCTCAGGGAGTTGTAGAGAGTAACGTCTCCCCTGTGCCTCCTTTACTGCAGGCTGAGCTCCTCAGCTTCCTCCTGGTGCTCCAGCCTCTTCCTCAGATCCATTTCTTTCTCTGGACATGCTCTAGCCCCTCAATGTCTTTCTTGTCACAAGGGGCCCAAATGGACACAGCACTTGAGGTGCCTCACCAGTGCCCAGCACTGGGCACAGTCACTGCCCTGGTCCTGCTGCCACACCATGGCTGGTACAAGGCCAGGTGTCATTGGCCTCTTGCCCACCTGGGCTCGTGTTCAGCGGCTGTCAACCAGCACCCCCAGGGCCTTTTCTGTGCATCCCTAAGGCTCTGAGTGCCTGGTGATGTAGGAGAGGGGCTGGGCCTCCTGAGCAGCAGGTGGCAGCTTGGTGGCATCAGCCTGGACACATGGGAGGAGTGGGTGCACTGTCACCTGGAGGTGTAATGGTCACTCAGAGCCTCTGCTCCACGCAGGGCTCTGGGATGACACCATTAAGATCCCTGATCCAAACACATCCCAGGGACATTTTTCTTCATCCAGAATCCGTGCACCAACCCAGAGGAATGGGGACTACAATGCTCTTGTCTGTGTAGGGACACATCCTAGAGAGGCACCAGCAGCAGCAGTTCTGGGGCCAACACAGGCTTCTTGTTCCTTGAAGGCCATGTGGGGGTTGTATGCTGAAGCAGAGGGACTGTCAGAGGGCAGGACGAGGGGCAACGAGCTCCATGTGGGGTGTGTCGGGAGCATAGGGGAGCACCCTGACAGCTGTCACAGCCCTGCCACGCCAGTTCCTCCCACTAATGCCTCTGTCACTGGCACATTACAAGGCAATTAGCTCCCATTTGACAGCCAGCGAGACAGATGATGAGCTGCCCTTGATCAGCCTTAAACAAAGCTTTGTGCCTTGCACAGCCGGAGACTCAAAAGCCCCAGTGGAACCTATTCCTCTAATTGCCAGGCCTGCAGTGACAGCCGCACCGCTCCCAGCACCACAAAGGGCTCCCCAGCCCTGGCTCCTGCTTATTAGAGGCAGCTATGGGAATTACTTGTTTAACAGACTGGTTGCAATGCAGAGCAGAGTATTTAATGTCCAGGGGAAACAGGAAAGCAGAGGTGAGCAAGCAAATACAGCAGGGAAAGCTCATACCAAGCCAGTTCTACTTGAGCTCTTCCCAGTCCTCCTTGTGCCATTTGGTAACACCACCCTTGCTCAGAGCATCCTGCCCTGGGATTCAGCAGCCTGTTCCCAAAAAGCTCAGGTGTCCAGCTTCTTATCCAGTGTCCAGATCTCTTGCAGGGAGGCCAGGGCTGCACACACCTTGTGCCCTCCATATACCAGAACTTTTCCAAGCCCAGGCTGGGCAGGAGAGCACTAGCTGGAAGAGATACTCCCAAAGGTCAGGAGAGAACAACTGTCCTCTGTGTCCCACCTGCTTCCTGTCTTCTTTGTATTGCTTTTGTTTCCCTGTTTATGACTAAATTAGAGACCTGGCTTCTGGGCCCATGGCTGTGCTGGGGGAAGGCACAAAGTCCCCTGGCATTGATGCTCTTGCAGGGATTGCAGGGCTGTGCTTAGGAGGAAGGACAAAGTGCCTGCACCACCAAGGGCTGGCTCACTGTGGGATGAGTTTCCACGGCTTCTGGGAAAGTCGTGTATCTTCCTCCTCCTTCTCCTCCTCTGTGTGCCGTGATCCCGGTCTCTGTGTAGGCAGGCGATTTCTGTTGCACTCCTCTTGGCTCTCATGGCCTTCTCTCTGTGGGGAAACAGCAGCGATGGGAAGGCACAGGGAGCTCACACCAGGCCAGGAGCCATCGCTCAGCTGGGGGTGAAGCACTACTGCAGCCCCTCGCTAATCCCATCGGCCTGAGCTGACCCCACACGGCCTTTGGGAGGGACTGCTATCATTCCCTTCAGATTTTCTCCTTCTTTTTGACCTAGATTTCACGTTCCAGAAATAGCTTTCTCTGACATACAAGCAGGAAAGGGATTAGAGAGAGAGCGTGTGTGTATGTGTCTGTGTGTGCCAGGGAAAGATTTCTGTTGCATGCTCCATCAGTGTTTGCAAAGGAAAAAAGGGCATGTACACACGTTCTGTGATGTATTCACGTGTCTGTGGGACAATAAGAAATTAATGACAGCTGTTTCTGTCCACATTTGCCAATTCATTTTTCACCTCTAGCTTTCCCTTGTTATTATGGAAACTCCACCACCGCCCTGTGCCCAGGTAGCACTCCCTTTTCCCCTGGAAGCCATGCCATGGCCACAGCCCCGCTCTCTGCTCCACCCCCAAACCCAAACCATCCCTGTCTTTATGTGCCTGGAGCTCTTTGCTGCCAGGTTTCAGCACTCCCATGGGCAGCATCTGGGCTGTGAGCTCACTGCCTGCTGCAGGCACGTGGCTGGCACACAGAACCAGTTGCAATGGGTTTGAGCCCACAGAAATGCCCAGGTCCCTGGGAAGGGGGGAGCTGAAGCTGCAGCCACACTGTGGGATGCTGTGTGACAGACACAGGAGGTGAGCACAGCTCCAAGGTCCTGGCCCAGCCTGTCTTCTCCCAGCAGGGACCAGCTACAAAGAAGTAGAAACAAAGGCAGCTGCCAGCATTTCCCTTTGCTGACATGGTCAGAAAGACAAGTCCTTCTTGTTGCTTGCTTCTATCAGCTTTGATAGAGGAAAGGGAGTCGGTGCTGTCCTTGTGGGAGAGGAGAAGCCAAAGCACCAAGAGGTGCCTCAGCTCACTCAGAGCCTCAGGGAAGGCGGCACTGGGAGTCCATGCACAGTGCTGTGCTCTGCCTGTGAAGAGAGCTGGCTGGAAGGCAGTGTGCCAGGTACACAGACTCCTGAGGTCTCTCGTCAGGCCAAGGGCCTGGTGGCATCCCCACGTGCTGGCCTTCCTTGTGACCCAGGTGAGCACAGAGCTGCCCTGACACCAGACAGTCACAGGTGCCCCTTTGTGTCCCCTCTGTTGGTGATGCTCAGTCCCTCTGCAGCTCCCCATGGCCACAGGGCTTGTGCCATCACTGGGAAAGTCCCCGCAGCAACCAAGGACAGCCTTAGGTGAGACAGACACACATGTGCCAGGAGAGTTGGGCTGGGTGGGGTTGAGTGAGACTCTGAAAACAGCCTGGAGCATTTTTCAGGATGTCAGACAGTGCAGGCAAATGAGGGTTTCTCTGTGTATGTCTTGGTTTGGGTTGCTTTTCTTCTCCTTCATGCTTTCCCATTATCTGTTCCATCTACTGAGCCCATAACCTGGGTACTTCTGAGGGTTCAGGAAGAGACTGGCAGTTCAGAGCTACCTGGGAGACCCTGGACTGAAAACAAGTTTCCTTTTTTCCTTCGTAGGCAGCGGAGTGGGGAGGCCCTAGGCTGAGGGTCCCAAGGCTCAGGGCTGACTCTGTGACCAATTTCTCCTTCAGCCCCATTGTGCTGCTGCTTCCAAGAGCGGAAGCAGCAAACCCGCAGCGATTCTTTTGCTGAATGCCGAGGGCGGCGGCGGCTCCGTGCTGCCTGTAGAGCCGGCAGCACTTGAGCTCAGCGCGTTGTCACCCACAGCGCTTTGATCGCTCCTTGCTGCAGACCAGCCCTTTTCCGAGCGCTGGGAGCCCGGCGAGACATCAGTAAATCCCAGCACCATGGAGTGATGGTAGCAGCGAGGGGCCGGGGCAGCACACGTTCTGCTGGCAGGGGCAATGCAGCAGCACCGGGGCTCGCGCAGCCACGGCCCTGCCCGGGGCCCAGCACCACCAGTGCCCGCACCACGCTGGGCTGGCGGGCACCCGCTGCCCGTCTCGGTCAGGCGCCACACGGAGCGACTCCGGCCTCGCAGAGCTGACCTCAGCCCCGGTCCAGGGGAGCCTTGTGTTCATCAGCTCCGTGTGTCAGTGCAGGATCTGAGGGATAGAGCTGGATGCTCCTGCAGCACCCGGCGTGGCTGTGCCCAGGGCGCAGACACTGGGGTGGCTCTGCCCAGCAGGTTCTTCTGGCAGCCCTAGGGGAGGCACAAAACACAGCCCCAACACACCACCTGCACCCGCTGAGCCTCCCCTCCGTCTCGCCATACCCAGCAGGGCAGAACTCCACCAGCAAATCTGGGACCAGGGGAAAACACCCACAAGGGAAACCTCGTCCCACTTGTTCCTTTTCCATGTATTTCCCTCTGCACCGGAGGGTTCCTCTCGGCAATGCTGCGGGAGGTGCGTGGAGGCAGCGCTGCACCCCTGCACCCGCCGCCCACGGGGGTCCTACCGCGCCCGCTCGAGGGCTGGAGCGGCTGGAGCGAGCGGGGAGAAACAAGAGGGTTCTTTCCTCCAAACTCGCGTTTGCGCGCGGGTGGCACCGCGGCCGCGTTGGGGAAGATGTCGCGCTGCCGCGACAAGGAGAGAAAGCTCCCGCGTGGGGTGGGAGCGGCGCCCGCTTTGTTTAGCAGCGCTTGGCTCCCCCAAGGCAGCGGCGCTAAGGCAGCGGCCGCCACCGCCCGTGTCCCCTCTCGGTAGTACCGGGGGTCCCGAGGGTCCCGCCGCGCGACCGGCGGGGTGGAGGAACCCGCGCGGCCGTGAGAGCGCGGCGGGGCAGGCTCGGGGCGGTGCCGGTGCCGGGCGCGGGGCGGTCCCGGGGCGGGGCGGCTGTTTAATGCGCGGCCCCGCCCGGGCGCGCGGCCGGAGCGGCGGGCGGGCGCGGTGAGTGCGGCGGTGGTTCGGCGCGTCTCCCTTTTCCAGCGACGGCCGCACGAGCAGCCGGAGCGGCCCGGGACCGCGAGCGGCCTCGCCGGCGGCTCGTCCTCCTCTTCCTCCCCTCCGCGGGACCCAGGCCGGGCCGAGCGCCGTCGCCCCGCGCCCCCCCCCCCCGTCTCTCCGGTCCCATCCGCCCCTCTTTGTGTCTCCCATGGCTTTGTGTCTGGAGCTCCTCAGGCAATGTGAGTGACCGCGCGAGCGGGGGGCCGAGCCGGGCCCTGCATGGCTTCGGGCGGGGGTGCCGCCCCCTCCCTCCTTCCTTCCCTCGCTGCTGCCGCTGCTCGCCGCTTGCCGGGCCCGCCGCCCCTTCCGCTTCCCACGCGCGTCCCGGGCCTCCGAGGGAGCGCCGGGGCCGCCCCGCTCGGCTCCGGGCTGGGCTGGGCTGTGGGAGCCGCTCCATCCTCCCCCGCATGACGCCTCGCCGCGGGGAGCCGGGCCCGGGCGGGGGTGGGCGCTGCCCGGTGCCAGCCCCGCTGTATCCGACCCTAGGGACCGCGCGGGGTCAGGCCGGTGCCCGGCCCTGTGCTTCAGGCCCTTACGGAGTCTCTGGGTGCCGCAGGGAGGGAAGCGGCGCTTCACGAAATGCGCTCCCCGCCGGAGGACACGGCCCCTTTCTTTGGAGAGGCGTTCGGATTCTTCCTCCCCTGGAGAAGAACAGGGAATTGTCTGGGCGAGGCACGGAGCTGAAGGCTGACATTTCGCAGCGCAGCGAACTGGCACCTCCCGGCCACAGCTGGCTCTGAAAAGTCTCTTTTTTTAGCCTGGGAGAGCAGGTCCTGGCTGAAGGTGCCTGCTGTGGCAGCCCAGCCTCGAGCCGCCTGCCGTGTGCAGCAGTTGAGGCTGAACCCCTCACGATTTAACCACAGGTGCAACCCGGCTTTAGTGTGCCTTGCCAGGACGGTGAGGATGTTACGGTTGGTTGTGAGCAGTCAGTAGATGTAGCTCTTAATTTGTACTCCAGTCTTGATTGAGAGGCTCAAAAAGGAGGTTTGTTTGTAGAATGCTGTTGGTAGGACTAATATTATTCTTCAAAAACCTTGACCTCAGGGTGTGCAGGAAATGTCTTTGAGATGGGAATGGAATTGGGACCTCTGAATCCTAGGCTGTAGCTTGTCACTTGGGGGAGGAAAAGAAGAAAAGGGAGGAAGAAAAAAAACCCCACAGCATGTGGCATTGAATCCTAAAATAAATTCCAATCATGTGGGATGATAACAAGCCAGATTGCCGAGTCGTGTAAGTTGGCAGACTTGATTCCAGAGGGTCCAAATTACTTTGCTGGTAATTGCTCTTCCAACAGGCATTTGGTATTATGAAGTTACCTGTTCTTGAAGGCGTGGAGAAAATTGTAACTATTTATCAAATTCAGTCTGTTTGCTTTTCAGATAAGTATTGCTGTGTGTCTGCACCCAGATATTTGGAGAAAGGTTATCTGCAGAATTTGTTGTTGGCAGGTGTGGAAAACCTAAAAACTCATCTTTAAGGTGCAAACGCTGAACTGCCACGTGCTAATTTTGCATCTAGCTTGCTGCTTCGACCCTGTTGTGGCAGTGTAACTTTGGGGTGCAGCTGAGGGCCCCAGGATCTGTAGTGTGGCCCTGGAAGTGCTGGAGTGTAACTGCTGAGCACTGTGCCAGCCTGGAAAGGACAAGGAGACCCTGGGCAGCAAAGGTGATAAGGGAAGAACTTGGTGTCTGTGAAGTGTGGGTTGTCTGTCTGTAAAATCCAGTGGGGTCTGGCAAAGCACAGTGTGCTGGGAGCCCCACGGGTCCCTTTGTAGAGATGTAGCCGGTGTCCCAGCACACGCTGTCAGCTTGTTTTGCTCCCAGCTCTGTGTGTCAGTGGTTGGGTGCTTGATCTGTGTGTGCAAGTTTGGATTTGTGGATACTTCTGACTACTGAGCTCAAGGTTATTCTGCTGCTCCAGCCTGATGCATGGGAGACCTGCTGCTCTGTGAGTGTGTTCCTGGCTGTGCATGCTGCCAGAGCAAAAGAACTTTGAAAGCTTTTAATGGTAACTAATGATGGTCTGGCATTTACAAGCAGCTGTGTGTCAGTTCTTGTCTCCTGTATGGATTTTCTTGTTTGAGCCCAGACTGGGATGGTCTGGAATGAGCCAGTCACTGGACTGCCTGAAAGTCACTGTGACACTTGAATTTTTCTCATAACCTACTTCACCCACAACTGCAGAGGGGAGCCTGTGGAGCCACAACACAGCAGGGCCTGGTTGTGCCTCTTCAGCTGATACTCTTGCTCTGTGCAACCTGCACAACAGCCTCAAATATTTTTTAATGGATTGAGGAGGCATAATTGGATTCAGAGCAGTGCAAGTTACAGGGACATATGTGAGTTGGAAGGATTAAGGCTGTGCGGGCTGGTGGCCTTGTTCAAGAAAAATCCCCCTGTAATTTCTGCAGTGAAAAGTTGTCAGTGTGTTTTCTATCAGAGCAGATTTAAAAGGGATGGGAGCAATGCTAAGTATGATTGCTGTTTGCTGTGAAAGGCGATTAGAGTTCAGGCATTGAATAAAGTTCTGTGGGGGCTGGAGTTGGGAATGGTGAATTTGGGTCTCTCCAGAGGAGCTCATGGAAAGATGAATTTATTTTCCTTCTCTTCTGGTCTCCCACCTGGAGAGAAGTGGGGTGCAGAATGACACTGGGGTTAAGCATAAGCTGCCTTTTAATGGACAAAAGTTAAACTATTTGCAGATGGGCCAGTTTAGGAGAGGAGAAAATATTTAGGAATTGCGTCCACTTAAATTTGTCTTGCAGCATTAATTAATTGCTGGCCCTTTGGTGCAGATCGGTGCATTAAGTAACAGCCTTCTGTCTCCTGGAGAAGCAAGAGGAAACAACTTCTACTCTGCCAGGGTCTGGCTGATGAATGCAAAAGGCACCATTGCAAAAGTATTTGTGATTTTCACTGAAAACAGTGAGGTAAGTGCTCAGATCCATCTGCCCACATGAATCTAGTCTCTAATTAAATAGGCAGCATTAGGTAGGGCAGTCCCAGTGTTCACATAGCTCAGTGTGGCTGCTAGTCTGCTGTCACAGAAGGTGACAAGCATTGCTGGAGGAGTTAATGGTCCCTCAGGACTGGAGACTGTTTCATTTCTTTAGAGGACAGGACTGTGGGTTATGCACTGCCAGGCCTCTTCCCAAATTTCTGTAAATGTAGAAAGACAGTCAAGTTCTGATCTCTCCTCCTCCCCTTCTTGGTGCTGAGCTTAGTCTTGCAGTGTGAATTGCCAGTAAAGGCAGAGGGGCACATGCACCTGCTGGGACACAGGCAAGGTGCTTGATGCCCATGTAGGTGCTGCAGCATCACCTGAGCAGACAGTGTGTGCGGAACTGGGTTATCTTTGTTAAGACATCCAGGTTTCACTGCAGTGAAAATCTTTTCACTGTGGTGGAATCTTTTCTGAACCTAGTTCTAAGAGATCAAAGCTTAAGTTGCTGTTTTGTATCTCCAGTTTGAAGTTTGACCAAGAAACTTGAGTGGTGAATGTTTCAAAGGTAAATTCTTACCTGTGGTGCTGGCCTATCAGAGCTGGAATTAAAGTGGAGATCAGAAGTTGCTTATGCCTTTCTGCTGATGCACTGTCATAGTGCAAGGTGATGTTGATGGTAGCTGTAAGCTATTTAAGAGTTCATAAAATGGAATTTTTATTACAGGTTGTTTTCATAAGAGTAGTTAAACTTTTAAGTATTATTTGTCTTGTTTTGTTTCTGTTGTGGGAGTGGTTGAGACCTACCTGCTCTGCCAGGCATTCTTAGGCCTTACACATAAGCCAGCTACCTGCATCTGAAGCCAGAGAAGGTGTCTCAAAGGTTGCTGTGGGGATGTCCCTGAGGGAGTGCCTGGACCCTCCTGAAGGCCCTCATTAGGAGCCGTGTCCATGCTTGGCTGCCAGCCTGGTCAGTGCTGCTCTGTGGAGAACAGCGTGTGCAGTACAGGTCATGGGCCATGGCAGGGCTCTCAGATCACTGGAGTGGCTACTTTGTTGGGAGCCCTCCTTTCCCTTGTTTGAACCCTGAGGCTTTTCAATCCCTTAGCATGCCCCAAATATGAGATCCCGAGTTACAATATTTCTGTGCAGGAACTCTTCCAGGCTTTGGTGTGCTCCATTGAGCAGCTTCTAGAGCTGCTACTCCAGCAGCAGGCCTAGACTGGGAATTCTGGCCTCTCAGCACCGCTGCAAACTCCCTGGCAGTGCTGAACTACTGTAATGCCTGGCCTTGTACAGCCTGGGCTGGAACTTTCCTGGGGAGGAGGTGGCTTTGGGGAGATGGATATGGGTGGAATGGAGCTGGAAAACTTCTCCCAGTGCCTGAAACAGTGTTTAGGCTGATCTCTTGGAAGTACAAGGGTGTTGGGCAGTGCTTGCACCTCCTGAGCTGCTGGTTCTGGACAAAGCAGCTACTTTATTTCCAACGTATTTGGTTTCAGTGATGCTTAGGTTTGCAGCGTGCCAAGTGCCAGGCCTTGAGCGGGGAATCCAGGATTCTGGGAAGCAGAGCCCTGCTCACCAGCAGCCTGTTGCCTTGGCCACAGTGCTGCTGCTGTTGATCTTAGTTCTTGGCACAGGTTCAGCGTTGACGTTGCTGTCACCCTGCAATCTCCTCGCTGCTGCCCTACCAGCAGTGTGGTGCCGCACATTAACTTTTATCTCTGCTCCTTTGAGGGCCCTGCTGGAGATGAGTGCTGCAGAGCACCCAGGTGCTGACAGGATGCTGCCAGAGCAGCCCTCCAAGCCCTGCTCCCTCCCAGGAGCTGTTCTCACACGAGTCAAACACTGAACCAGGCTGACAGAGGGGACTGGGGCTTTGGGTAGGGCAGACAAAAGGCAGACAAAAGGCAGAAAAAAGACAAAAGACAGCTGTGGCTGCTGTCACCATGCCCAGGTGGCTGCTGCTGTCAGTGCTGCTCGCTGTGAGAGCCGTGTGAGGGTTTGCTGAACACACAGCTCTGACATGTTCCCTCAGACCCACCAAGGCCTTCTGTGTGCCCCAGCCAGAAGGGATCCCTGCATTTTGAGTGTTCATTTCTGTGATGCTTTAATTCCTCTTTGGAGTGCATCAGCACTGATGAAATGTGCAGGCTTAAGAGATAAAAGGGAGAATGTCTTGAGTGGCATCCTCAGGGCAGGAGGGTAGGAACTGAGGACCAGCTTCTGCTCCCAGGCAACCAGCAACAGGATGAGAGGACCCTGTCCTTAAGCTGTTTAGGTTGGACATTAGGAGGATTTTCTTTATGGAAAGGGTGGTCAGGCACTGGAAGGGCTGCCCTGGAGGTGTCCAGAGAATGACTGGATGTGGCACTCAGTGCTCTGGGCCGGTGACAAGGTGAGGATGTGTCACAGATCGGATTCGGTGGTCTCAGAGGTGCTTTCCAGCCCAAGTGATTCAGTGACAGCGGGAGCCAGCTGGGCCCCGGAAGCGGCAGGCTGGAGCTGGGAGATGCCCGGTGCCTGCTTGCGAGACGGGCCTAGAGCGGGTTTCCCACGGGTGCACAAACAGCACAGCGAGTGCTGGCGCTGCTCCGGAGGTCGCCGCGGGAGCGAGCGGGGCGGCCCCGGGCGCTGCAGACCGGGGGCGAGGGGCGGCCCCGGGCGCTGCAGACCGGGGGCGAGGGGCGGCCCCGGGCGCTGCAGACCGGGAGCGAGCGGGGCGGCCCCGGGCGCTGCAGACCGGGGGCGAGGGGCGGCCCCGGGCGCTGCAGACCGGGGGCGAGGGGCGGCTCCCGCTCGGCGCCGGGAGCTGCCTGCCGCCGCTGGGCGCGCTGAGCGCCGGCCGGGCCGCGCCGGGCCACTCCTGAGGGGCTGGCGGGGCCCGAGAGCGCCCTGTGCTGTGTCAGTGTGCAGGGACACAGTCCCAGGCTGTCACCCCCGCTGTCCAGGAAGGGAATGGGGCACCCAGAGCAGCTGGGGGGGCACAACCTGGGGAGAAGGAGGCTCTGGGGCTCAGCCGTGCTTTACTCGACAGGATGATGTTTGGTCACAGGTTGGACTCGGAGGTCTTTTCCAATCTCATTGTTTTTTTTATACCATCTGCAGTTCCCAGCACACCTGGGTTGGGTGCCTGAGCTCGCTGTGGCACAGCAAAGCAGAGTCCCGGCTAAGGAGGCTTCCTGAACGGAACAGAACCAGGCCAGCCATCGCTGCTGGTGGCACCAGTTACTTTGAAGCACTGTTTGCCTTCTCCTGGCAGTGCTATCTGTGTGCTTACCTTTGATTTGTATTTTTTTTTGAACGGCTCTGAATATCTTGGGTGTTGGGAGAGGCACCTCTAAAAATAACTTTAGAAGCTGGCTATTTCCAAAGCCATTTTTTCTGCCTCTGCCTGTTTCTTTCCCTTCTGTAGCTGATGGCTTGTTTTACAGCTGCAATGCCTGGTTCACACAGAAAATCATGTTTTCTGTTTTGTGCTACTTCTTGCTCTGTTAGCAAACGTGCTGTGGTGTGGGTGATGGTGTGTGCAGGCAGCAGGTGCATGTGATTGCAGATCTGGGTGAAGGAGCTGGTAAAGCAGGAGCACAGGGACTAGAATACACTAAAACATGAACACAAACCTTTTGAAGGGTCTCCACCATTTGGAAATTGGAGCCACTCAGGTGCAGTTCTGCAGAAGCCATGTGCCAAAAGGTGCCTCCTCTTTGAACCAGCTGTCTTCAGAGGCAACAGTAGCTCAAGGAAGTCCTGTTGTCCCCTTTCTGTCATTTGCCATAGGATGGCTCATTTTTAATGGTGAATCCCAGCAAGAGTCCAAGCCACTGTTAGTGCCTTACCTCAGGTTCTGCTGCTTCACATGAAATAACCTCACCTGACAGGTGCAGGGGCTGGTACAAGGGTTGTGTACAAAGGCTCTCACTTGAATTGATTATGACCAAAAAATGCTTCTGCAGAGGTTGTTGGGGGCACCTGTTAAATCTAATTTATCCTAATTCTTATGGTGTGATGCTTTTCAGCATCTTTTCTTTTTTCCCTAAGGTGACTCAGTTTTGGGCAGCTGTGCCTCTTATCACAAAGCAGCTGCCAAGCAGATCACTGCTCTGCCTCCACATGCTATGAGTGTGCCAGTACCAGGGACCTGTGTGCTCTGCCTGCTCTGGCAGCATTGAATGCCTTGCTTTCCCATGGAATTGCAGGAAAGGAGCACAACAGGGCTGCTCCCAAGAGCTGTGGGAGGTACATTACCCATGGAGGTTTAACTTCCAGTGTGTGCAGAGTTGCTGTGCTCCAGTGGTTTTGTTGGCTACTGTGCTCCTTGCTCCAGCTGCCCTGACTTTGTGCTGTACCTCACACCTTCAAACTTCCTTGTGCTCAGCTTATTCCTGCCTGTTGCAGCTTTAGGCTCAATTGAGAAAATAAAAATATGGTGAATGTATGGCATGTCGCTTATGTTTAATGGGCTGAATGCATGGCCACAGTGCAGGTGCCTCAAGCTGAGAGCCTGACTGCAGCTACTCTCCCTGGGGAATTCCTAGAGCTGTGTGTTGCTTCTGGCCACTCAGGAGCCATGGAGCAGCTGCCTCGTCTCTGGGACTGCAGCAAGTGCTTCCTGATCAACCTGTGCTGTAGGATGGCAAGTGTGGATCAGCTGGAGTCAGACTTGGCACTGTTATGATGCTGCTGGCTCTGGATGAGATTGCTCCTGTGTATCTCTCAGTTGGAGGTTGAAAACAAATCAGAGTAGCTATTTAGATGGTCCAGATCTTGTTCATGTCATCCATTCTAAACCCTGAGTGTCCTTCATCCCTGAGGGTGGAGCCTTAGCTGCTGTGTGTCACTGTGCACTGCCGGCCTGGGGTTGGGTTCTTTTGTGTGTGCCCCTGCACATGTGTGTGTGCTAATTG
This sequence comes from Chloebia gouldiae, assembly GCA_003676055.1. Classification (NCBI taxonomy): domain Eukaryota; kingdom Metazoa; phylum Chordata; class Aves; order Passeriformes; family Passeridae; genus Chloebia; species Chloebia gouldiae. The sequence continues at coordinate 930,729 of QUSF01000097.1, read as the reverse complement.
TGGCAGCCTGAAAGGCACCTTAGCTTGGGTGCTCTGCTCGAGCTCAAGGGCTGAGCAGCCTTCTTCAGGCTCATGTGGAGAGGAGAACTCGACACCAGGGGAGATGAAAAGTGATCTCTTAGATCCAGGCTGTGCTCAGCGTTCTGTGGACCTGGGAATGCAGCTAGTGATACCATGGGTTTCCTGGTCAAGAAGGGATTTTACATATAGATATGCTTTGGGGCTCACCTAGCAAGCTAAAAGCAGGCTTTTTATTGTTACAACCATGTCTGTTATATAATGGCTTCTCTTATTCCTGCTAATTACTATGGCTCCAGCCACAAAAGAGCTTTCTTGTTCTAATTGGCCTCCTCCTGTTTCAATTCAGCTGTGTTGCTGTGTCACCATGGAGACAGTCGTGATGTCATGAGATGTGGCATCACTGAAAAGTGTCTGGGAGGCAGTTGTTCATGTTTCCCCTCACCCCATCCACCCCAGTAATCAATAGCTGGAGCAGAAAGTAAAACAGCTCAATAGACTTCAGGGAATATATAGAGCTTTGAAATGAGCCTGAAATAGAGCTGTGATTTTAAGGCTCTTAACAGAGTCGTGGTGGCAGAAAAGATCTCATATACCGTCCTTCTCAAAACTGTCTCCATCTCCTCTTGAGTTGTTGAGCTTGCTTAAATTAATGCCAGGAAGCACCAAATGGCCAGCAGTTGCTGTGCTGCTGCACTTGGGCCCTGTTGTCAAATGATTGTGCTAAAAACCCAGGCACCCACTGGGGCACATCCTGGACACAGCCCCATGCTCGGTGCTGCTGGGCTGGGGGACAGGTACACCAAGCTGTGTGACTTGGAAGAGCTTTTTTGGGGCCTCCTGCCTTTCCAACACTCTTGAGACAGCTGTCTCCTCTGTGGAAAACACCCAGTGGGGTGAGCTGGGTGATGAGACCAGGGGAGCCAACACAGTCTGTGTGAGCTCAGCAGAGGCAGGGATTTAGCAGAGAACTGGGCTTATTTAATGGCTTAATTCTACTCTGCCAAAAAGATGGGAACTTCCTGTTTCCTGAAATACCATGATTTGTCACCAAATCACTGTACAGTCTTTGCTGTGCATTTGTCTTCAGCTTTATCTTGTTTTAATTGTTTTGTAAGGAGTCTAGTTGAGAGCATGGCACAGTGTACTTGATCCTCTGCCTTGAGTTGTAATAGCCTACTCAAATATTAACGAACTTCCTCCTGATTAATGGGAGGCAGGATGGTGTCAGTGCCTGGCCTGGCAAGCAGGGGGCTGATGCTTTCCAGTTATTTCTTGTTTTTGATAGAGGGCTTTGTCATACCCATCACAGAAGCTTGTTACCTGTAACTGTTCTGTTTGTAATGCTTGATACTGCGGAATGGGCAAGCAGATTCCCCCTGTTTGTGGGGTGTCTCTGGGTGAGATTGGGGCGCTCTCCTAGTGTTATGTGCTGGTGCCACTGCTCAGCAGGGACCTGTGTATGGCACCTGCACAGTTTGCCTGGGGCTCTGGGTTCTCATCTCTCAGGGTTGACACTTCCTTGGCAAGTGTATCAGGTCCCTTGAGCTTTGCTTGCTTTAAGCAACCTTGTATTCAGGCAAAAAGGACAAAACTTCGTGTAATGTGGAAGCTCAAACAAGTTGACTTTTTCAATGTGAGATAAATTTTTGTCTATTTTCCTGAAAAGATCAGAACTGTTTTCCAGCAGTTCTGCTGACAGACTCATCTTTTTCTTTTTCCTTAGTTTTTCTTCTGGGTTGCTGGATCTTCAGGACAAAAGGCTACAACAGCTCTTAGCATGAAGACAAAGGTTTTTTTCACCTTGTCTGTTCCCCTTAAATATTTGATACATGTCCTGTTTGGGGGGAAAAGGACTGAAAAGCCAGTTGTATTTGAGTTATATTAATTTATAGTGCTGCTGTTTTTAAAGTAGCTGCTGTCTGGCTAAAGATGCTAAAATCTGCTTTTTAACCAGCATTGCTTAAAAAAAACAGAGGGTAGGAGATGTTTTCATTCCCTCCTGACACTGGTCACATCTGTCCTGGTGGCTGCAAGGCCATTCCAAGGCTACTTGACTCTGACTTCAGCACTCAGGTTACTGTAGAGGAGAAAATAACTGCATGAAGGTCTGGGATTGGCACTGTTTATGGCTGCAGTGGGCAGACAGAGGTTGTTCAGGAAAGGAATTAAAACCTCACCTACAAACTGTGCAAGGTTTGTAGGTTTAGCTATATTGTAGCATGTTTTCCAATTTGTGTGTGTAGAGAACTACATTCATAAGAAAGGATGAGGATGTTTCCCTTAATACAGCAAAACAACTAATTCCCAAGTATTTGGAGATTTCCATGAAAGGCTATGAGTAGGTTGCTTCCTGGAAGGAAACTAGTCCTTCTGTCCTTACTCATGGACTTGTCTAAACAGTTAACCTCATCAAATTCCTTTATTACATGAACAAGTCACTGTGAAATGGTTTATTCTCTTAGAATAAGGCTGTGTGGAGTTCCCTATCCCCCAAATTTGAGTCCTAGAGGATTAGCTGTTAATTGTTTTTCCTTGCAGGACTGCACAGACCCTTCCCCCCGCCCCCCCCCCCCCCGGCTGCAGTGCAGGTGTTTTACCCTTGCAAATGCATTGGGTGATGTCCGTTCCACTGTGCCAAACCCCTTCCCTCAGGACCTGCACCTTCCTCAAACCCCTCAGGTGAGCTCAGCTGGCCTCTGAAAAAGGAAAAGAAGGAAAACCTGAGGTGCCAACCAGGCTGAGTGCTTGAGGATGGGAACAGAATCATAGAACCTAATATTCTGCAAATAAATGTGGTGTTCTGCTGAGTTCTCTGAACTTCAGACCTGTATTCAAACAACTTTCAAAATATGTCTTTGTAGAGAGGGTCATCAAAAGGGTGATAAAAAGTGTCCAGACTTAAAAGGGAAGAGTGAGTGGACACTGACAGTGTTTACAGAATAACTGCAAAAATATACAAGATACAGGGAAATTGTGTTCTTGTCTGAAAGCTAAAGTGGTGAAAATTGCTACAAGTCTCTCTGGGCATCTTCCCAGCACTGAAGTTTCCAGCATTCTTGCATCAGGAGCTGGTTCAGGGTTGTGACACTGAGTGCTTGTTCAGATTGCAAGTCAAGAGATTGCTTGTCTCCAGGCCCTGGCTTGCAGCAGGCATCAAATGGTTGTGTGTGATCTCTGATAACGGCTGTGAAACCAGAGCTGCCTGATCCTGTTGCAGCCATGGCCTTGTGTACTCATATACAGGTGATGGCTCCTGCAAGCATCACCTGGAGATGGAGGTTAACAAATATGGATTTGTGCTCAAAGCAGACAGAAGGACAGGCTGTAGAGCTGGCAGCTAAGTAGAAAAGTGAAGTTACTGAATGTGTGGAAGCCTCAGGTTCCCATCTGAGCAAGCTGCCACACAGAGCAGGACTTTTCCGTTGGTGTCTCTTTACCTCTTGGTAACTGGTCAGTGAGTGGTAAAAGACAAGAGAGCTGCTTTGGAGAGAAATGCATTTGCTCTTTGCATTGTCTGTGCTTCTCTAAGCCCTCAGCAGAAGGAAGATAGTTCAGTGAGCCACAGTACCTGTGCCTGAGCTCTTTATACTCACTGTACTCTGTGTACTGATGTGGGACAAGTGCAGAGTGGGCAAGGGTGGCACTTGGTTGCTTTTCAGTCTTAAAGCTCCTTGTCCAGCCAGTGGCAAACTTCAGGCTGTGAATCACTTTTATGTCAGTAATATTTGCATATTTTAAGCAGACTTGCTGCACTTCTCACTGTTGTGCAACACTGTGAGAAACTTTGGAGCTCAGAGGGAAGCACAGCTGGCAGTGCTGTCAGACACCTCTGTGCTCCTGGTGCTGAAAGATGAGCTGACAGTTTAACTCTCTTTGGGCTGACTGGTGTTTAATCCTCTTGGCAGGATTGCCAGAAACTTGGGAATGCCTGGTAAACTGGAAAGCCTGCACACCTGGCCACACAGGCAGAGCAGCCTGGGCTAGTTGAAGATGTCTGTGCCTGTGGCAGGCGGGTGGGACTGGATCATCTTTATGGTTCCTTCCAGCCAGATCTTTCTGGGATTCTGAGTAACCTCCAGAAGCCATAAACTATGCTTACCCCATGCCCGCGTTTTCCAAGTGCTTTGAGGTTTTCCTGGAGAGGGAATGTATTCAGAAGGAGGCTGGTCTGTGCTGGTTTGGGAATATATGTGTGTGCTGTGCTGCACCATGGGTACACCTGAGCTCAGCTGTTCTACATGTTCTCTCTGTGTGCTTGGCTTCAGGTTACCAGCAGATTTCTTTATTTGAAGGGCGGTGGCTGCTGTTCAATTGGCTTCTTGTGCTGAGGTTCTGTGAGCCATCCATCTGTACCACAGCTGATTCCTGCCAGACCTGGCCCTGCTCTTGGACCATAGTACTTATGGCTGCCTAGATTTGGAGCTGGCCTTGTGTAACACGTCGAGGTCTGGTGCACAGGCTTGAAAGGCTGCCAGTGGAGTTCTCTTGCTGGGAAGCACAGACTGCAGTTCTGAACTCTTAGTTGCTGTTTTCCTCCATCTCTAAGTGGAGGAGGTCAGAGTTAGGGTTTTCAAGTCGCTACAGTCAGAATTGTAGTAAGGAAATAGTTCAGCAGGAAGCTGCTGAAGGGAGAACTCTGCATGTTCTGCAGTTCAACTTGTGCATCTGGGGACTCTGATCTCTGCACAGTTTTTGCATGTTCCAGTAACTAAAAACTGAAGGTAGAACTCCTTTTTCCTCTTGCAGATGAGATCTATGAATAAGCTTCTTAGCTGGCTTTATGATGAAGTCTCACTGGTAAGACAAGCAGGTGAATTCCCTTACTAAGGAGTTTCTGACTGGGAGGTCTGATTTTTCTAGTATTGATAAAACATAGTGCTTATCACCTCTGAACTGCTACCTGGTATCATATTGGGCACCAAGGAATGAAAATCTGGGCCCATATTCTCATAGGGGAAGTGACTCTTCATGTGGTGTGATTCCAGCTGTGCACCTGCTCCTCAGAGTGCAGCTGCTTTACGGTGTGTGCTGGTGTTGTGGTTGTTTGTCGTCTTGAGGGGCAGCAGGGCCTTGTTGCTCACCTTGGTGGGCTGCAAGAGATCCCCACAGTACTCACTGGCTGGAAGGGGAACAGGGATGGGTCCTCTTAATGGAGGAAAAGCTACACTTCGTAGTGGTTTGGGAATTTTTGAGGTGTGCTCTCTCTGCACACTCTCTCTGCACACTCTCTTTGCAGAGTTTCGGGTTGCACCTTCTTGTTTGCATAGTTTGTCTTTTTGTTCCCTGATACCTTCAGGGCGCCAGCAGGTCAACATCCCTCATCCAGGGGGATGCCAGTGGAACGTGGCAGGACAAAGTCTGACTGAAACATACCACAGCCAGACTGAGGGCTTTCACACTGCAGAAGCAATTATTGTTCCTTGGCATTGCTCTTTGCACTTTATTGCTCTTACACCTAACAGTAACTAAGAATTGTTCTGACCCTTACATAGAATATATGGTGTGTGGAGAAATCTAAATGTCAAATAACTTGAGGGTTTTGAAACTCCTGGCATTTGGTGCAAGAACCAAAGCCTAAAGCACAGGTTTAGGCTGGCAGAGGCTGCTGAATTAAACCATAAAGCAGTTCTCTGCTTAGATTCCTGAGAGCATTATTGCTCTGATAACAGCCTGGATAAGGGAGTGCAGGATCATTTGCTCGCAGGAGCCCTTCTCTAGCTTTAGGAAGTACTGTTGTGCCTTCCTATGTGTTCAGAGTGCTACATGTATGGAGGAGGTGGGGCACAGGCATCCTGGGATGGAACTGAAGGAAGAAAAGGCAGCCTGCGCAGGCAAGGCTTCCAGCATCATGTGAATTCAAACCCTATTAAAATTTCCTCTAAATCATGTTCATGCTACAAAATCATGGCAGAAGTGAGCAAAGAGAAATCTCAGACTGAAGTCTGTAAGACAAATTCCAGAGTGCTTTTAGTTTAGAAGGGGGCACTCAGCCTCCCAGTCCATTCTTGACCACTCCCTAAAATGCTGTGTGCATATCTGTGCCCACAGGACTGGCATGCCATGGTGCTCCTGTGGAAAATTTACCAGCTTAGCCAAAACTCCCAGCAGAGTTGTATCGAGATGTTTCCTTCAGCACTGCCATAGCATTGAACTCTGTCCCTGAATTCTGAACAGGGACCACTTCTGAAACACTCCAACTGAACAGTCCTGGTGGAGACACTGTTGTGCCGGGCACATAGCCTGCCAAACAGCAGCCTGAGAGGGTGTGCTGGATTTGAGATGTCATCCTGGCTTTCAGGACAGCTCGTACTTAACCTAACGCAGGACTGATATCTGTATTGTAAATTGGAACGTGCTTGGTTGGGTTCCAGATCTAGAGAAACCAAAAGTTACCTGGATCTTCTGTCCTTCATGAGTGGAATGATAACAGAGCTCAGACCTGAGCCCCCCATGGCTCTGCAGTGGGGCGGGGCTGTGTGTCCATCTGGCACCTGGGCGTGGGCAGTGGCTGCTCAGCCCCGAGGGGAGTCAGGTGCAGGTGGGAGGAAAAGGGCCTTAGCTCTGCTGTTCCCAGCTCTGCTGCTGTCCTTGTGGCTGTGACACTGGTGTAGCAGTGCAGAGGGCAAGCACAGTTTTATCCTGGGTTGTGCCACCCTAATCTTGGCCTAATCTTTCCATGAGCTCAGCAGTTCTGACTGCATTCCTCTGTCCATGGATGCTATCACAGGAATGCTGGCTGTGTTACCTTTTGCAGAACACCTGTGTTGGTGCTGATGCCCTGCCTGCCTGCTGGGAGCTGCCAGGGCAGACACATCCTCCTGCAGTCAGGACGCTGTGCTGGCACCAGTTGTGGTGGCCTGCTGTGAGGTGACTCACTGCTGTTCCACCCTCTCCTCACGGATAAGGCATTCCCGCTACAGGGAGAAGGAGGCCCAGCTTCCACCAGGCTCTAGAGTAGCTGAGTCAGATGTCTTGTCAATTAATGTAATTAGCAATTAGCTGAGGAAATACCTCCTGTAACTCCCTCCTTGGTTGTGTCTGTAAGTGGCCAGAGTAGGAGGGGACAATCCTGTGGTACTCAAGGGAGGTGGCACCTCACAGATTCTCCCAGGTGTGTTGCAGCAAAGCTGCTGACATTGCAGTGCATGGAAATTTCCTGATGGAGATGATGCAAACTGCTGTGAGCTTGCAGTGAAATAACCCTGCAAGTGCTCTGGTGCTCCCTCCAAACCAACTCACATCCGTGTTCCCACAATTAGATAACTGGCCACGCATCTGTTTACAAAGCTGTATCCAAAATAATGTGTTGCTGTTCTGTTTCCTTTGCTGGGCTGTGTGTCATAGTTACAGCTAAAGAATAGAATTTAATCTCTTGCTAAAAGGGGGTTGTTGGTGGTTTTTTTTTCCTATGGCTGCTTTAATGCAAAGCTGCCTTCCCCATCTCAAGCCTTGGACTTGTAGGTATAAAGCTTGTCTGCTCATAACCTACTGTCTGCTCATACTCATCTCATAGGCATCCTGTGTCTGCTGCTTGTCTGGGACAGGAATAGAAACTCCCCTGAGAACAGGATTGGTTTGTGTGATGGTGCTGCTGGAGGCACCAGCCATAGCATCTGGAGAATGGCCACTGTGGGAAGGGCTGGCCAAGCTGCTCTGCCTCCCTGAAAGGCCACAAGAGGCTAATCCTACAGCAGCTGGCACCTCCAGTGGGTTTGGGATGCTCCTGGAGCAGATGGAGCCCCACCCAGCAGCAGTGTGGGGACCCTGTGGGGCGGTGGCTGTTGGGCACCAGTGCTTTGGGCCTCTCATGTTTCTGGGGTGCACCAGCCCCCTCAGACTGGGGTCCAGGATCTGCCAGCTCTGTGCCATTGGAAACAAGAGAACTCAGACATGAAAATTAATGCTGTTATTTGCCGATGTCCGGCCTCTTTACCTCCTGCAGTTTACCATTAATTTATCTTCTAAAGCATTTGTGGCTGCTTTTGGCCTTGGAAATTATGCTGGAGGATAAAGGAATTTTTTTCTCTTGCTATCATATAGTGACAGAGCTGAGGGCAGACTTTTTTTAGGTGTACTGAGGAGGACAGTTATTCCTGCAGTGTGAGCTCCAGATCTCCAGTAACCTGGGCTGCAATGGGAGTTTAAGCCCTTCCTCTTTCCAGCACTGGACTGGACTTCTCCCTGCTGGATCAGTCTCTTGCTGACAGCAAGTTCACAGTGTTGGTCCTGCCTGGCTGCCAGAGCTCTACAGAGGAGTTGTCTGGTGGAGTCGTCCTGTTCCACTGACCTTCATCTTCAGTCAGTATCTACTGTATCTGTCTTGAGGCTTCTGACACGGCCCAGATCCAAGAAACTTGACTGGGCAGCTCTTCCTCTGAAACTGGGCCTCTCCTACGTAAACAACCCCGATATTTGCTTGAAAGTGCTTTCCAGGAAAATGTAGCAGTAGGGATTGGGTGGATTTTTTTCCCAATGTGGTGTCCCAGACATCAGAAGTGACCCGAAGTGCACAGTCCCTGTACAGGTGACACTGGGACCACTGTATGTGCTGGGGGGCCATGCCTGGATATGCTCTGTGCTTCCCCCTGCAGTGACAAGGGCAGAGCAGTGTCCTTCTGTCCTTCCCAGCCATGTGCCTCCCTGGTGGCACTGTGTTCTGGTGCATTTTGCCATAGTCTGATTGAGGATTCCTTCTGGCAAACAAACCCCTTGAGCAAGGTAGTTGGAGACCTGCTCCTTAATGCCACAAGCTCAGTGCTGCTCTGGGGCTATGTTAGTGCTCACTGTTAGGTTATTTTTGGCTAATGGTTCTTATTTCACGAGGCCACTTCAGGTGAAAGCACTCGCTGGACTCACCCCAAGTAGCTAACACAGTCCTGAGAGGCCACAGGAGCTGTTCTCAGCAATGCCTTGGAGCTGACCACAGCAGAGGCTGAGCTGGTGACTGCCCTGGAAAACCCTGCATCCAAAGATTGGCATTTTGCTGTTCCTAGGAATTTCATCCTCCAGCTAGCCTGGGGGTTGGACAACTGGTATGACAAGGAGTGGCTGCTTGAATGCAGTAATGCATTCCAAGTCTAAAATTGTTCCCAGGCCAAGTGTGGGGAGATGGCCAAGTGGAGGAATAACTCCAGCCTTGGGCATTCTTTGCAGTTTGACTAGGATTTTCAGAGAAGTGTAGAGATGGCTTTTTTCCTAGAGAAATGATGGCACCGTCTTTTCCTTGTTGTGTCAGCTCTTGGTAGGCAGGTTTTAGAAATCTTGAGCTGGTTCTTTCCAAAGCCATTTTGGCCTTGGTTGGGTGAGGAGGTGTCTGCAAGGAGCAGTTTGCTTTGTTGCCTCCGTCTGCCCTAGCAGGAAGAACTTGCCCTGTGTGCTTTGGAGCTGTAGCAGCTGCCAGAGCCCTGGGACCTGGGCTGAGAGCAAAGAAAGGATGGGTATGGACATGGTTAGAACATGACCAGCCTGCTGAACCTCTCAGCTCTTGGGCAGGGTTGTAACTCTGAAGATCTGTAACCAAAGCCCCATAAATTCGAATCTGGAATGTCCCTTAGACTGATGTTTTCTATTAGACTGAGTCCAGCAGATCCCACATTTTTGCCATGGCCCCTCTGTGCTTCCTGGTTAGATCACTTTAGAACTGACAAAGGTACTTGTTTGGAGCAGGGACTTTGCATTCCTGAGAACGCCAGTGCTGCTTGTGGTGCCTGCTGTGGGTGCAGGTGCCTGAGAGCACCTGGAAGGTGATGAGAGGGAGAGCTGAAGATGAGCAGGAAGAGGGAGCATTGTGGATAGGTTCTTTCAAGGCTGCTCTTGATCTGTTTAGAGCTCCTTGGACTCTGGAAATAGCTGGGCTGGTGTGTTTTCCAGCAGGCTCTGGAGGCCCTTCAGCCTCTGGGAGACGAAGTGAGCATTGTTTTGTGGGAAGGTCTCATTGCTATGCTTGAGCAAGGAGTGATTTCTTCCAAAGACATCTCTGGTAAACTGTCTTAGGAACACTTTCAAAGCAGTCTGTCTGGATCATTCTCATCACCTTTCTTAAGCCACTCTAAATCAGTTGTTACCTGTTCCCTATCCTGCCTTTCACCCTCTACCATCCAGTGCTGAGCCACTGATCAGGAAAAGCCAAAATGTCTCTGCTTCACCTGCTGGTTGGTACTTGGTGTTTACATGTGAAGTGCTGGGAGGAAGCTTTTTAGAATATCCTGCAGAACACCCTTAGATTTCTGAATTTGGTGCAGACGGTTTTTATTTTGTAGCTGAAGTTACACAACTGCCAAGTTAAAGAGTGGAGGGAGAGGAGATCACTCATTTGGAAATGGGAATAAATACAAGCAAGATGGGAAATGAAGCCAAGAAGGCTTTTGGCACAAAACTTCCAAGGCAGAATGGTCTGTTCCACAGTGAGCAAGTTGCTGAAAGCAGCAGGGAGTGCTCTGGTGACTTTTAGTGCTGTTGCTGGAGGCTGGGCTTTACTGATAACCCTCCTTGGAAGGCCAGGGAGTCATTGTCACATCCTGATTTCCAGACAGCAGGACAGAAGGGAGTAGGTCCCAGTGCCATGGGTACAGCATGACTAAGCCAGTGCCTTCAGCTCTGTGGCCTAGAACTGAGTCTTCACTAGTGGTGAACAGAGCTGTGCTCTGGCCTCTCCCTTGTGTCCTTTTCCCAGCTAAGTTTCATAGCAGGTTCTGCAGACTGGAGGGGCCAGGTGTGTGGGCAAACAGGTGCTGCACCCCTGAATCCAAGACCTGCTACCCATACTTGTGGCTAAGTGGTGGTCTGGGCTCTGAACTTGAAAGCTTATGGGAACTCTTCAGGCCTGTGAACCAGCAATGTGGTGTTTTGGAGCCTGCAGAAAAAGCAGAATGAGTTGTGAAGATGAAGACTTGGTGGTGGCTGGAAGCTTTGTATGTCACAGATACTGGAGACTCAGAAGAAGGTTCTGCGTGCACGCCTGGGGTCTGTTGTGCTCTCTGATTTCAGAGATGGGATTGCACAGTGGCTCTTTTGTCCATGCCTGCTCAATTCCTGAAATGAAGTGTTCCAGAAAGTGCCGTGTTTGCTTCGGATACCCCCTCCCTTGGGGCATCCATTGTTCAAGGACTGCTTGTGATATTTGAAATTCTTAGGTGCTCAGAGCTGGGGACTCTTGGCCTCTGTGAGAACGGTGTGAGCAGTGGCACTGGGGACACATGGCTCTGCTCTTCTGTGTGCTTCTGTCACCAGGGAGGACAGCTCTGTGCTCTGCAGAGTCCCTGGTTAATTCAGGTGGGAGTCCTAGGCAATCCAAGCAATGAACACAGCTTTCCAAAGCTTCCTAGCACCCTATCCAAAGGGAATAAAAGGTTGAAATATTTGCTTAATTGCCTGCTCTGAGTCTGAGGACTTCCTTTCCTCTTCCTTTCCTCTCCTCTCAGACTGTTCTGCAATAGCTGAACCACTGTCAAATTTAACGCTAATGGAGAGGGAGCAGTCTGCTACAGCCTTTTCTGTGTTTGTTCATGTGATTTTTTTTTTTTTAATCTTATGGGTAATGCCATGTTAAACAATGAAATAGAATATGGAGTAGCTTTCTCTAACAAAGCAAAGCTCTCTCTAGCAAAGCTTGTCCTGTGCCTCAGCCAGCAGAAGTTTCCCAGCAATTTTGACTTTGATTCTTCAGTATTAGCATAATGTTGCCACATATTGGTTTGTACATACTTAAGGGAGGAAATAGCTTCAACTGAATCTGGCTATTAAAACCTCTTGATGACTGTAGCTTTGAAGACGTGAATCTTGGATGCTGGCTGCCTGACAGCCACTGTCCAAGTGGAAAGATGTTGACTAAAGGCTGGAATTTTTCACTGTGAGATGAGTGCAGCCTGATGCCTTCCCATCTCCCGGGTGCAGAGACTGTTCAGTGCTGTCTCCTCAGCTGCTGACACGTGTGCTTTCCCTGGCCCTATAGCTACAGGGTGGGGTTTGTTTTTGGCTTGCAAAGAGTCCCTCATCATCTGGGTGTGGAGAGGGTTTTTCATAATGTCCTGGAAAAACCACCTCTGCTGCTCCTGGTGGCATCACTAAATGCTTGTCCTTGCCTAAAACAGCAGAGTATCTTCCTGTGAGCAAGGGAGAGTAGCAGATTCCTGCATCAGGTAAAATTTGGGATACAGTTACTGAAAACTGTGATAAAAATCCTGATGCTAAACAAAGTGATGGAGAAATTAATTCTTACCTTGAGGGGGGTTTTGTTGGCAGTGATGGTGGCAGTTTCTCAAAATTTTAAGTAGGCTGCAGAATTGTTGGTTGCTTGTGTTCTTGAGGATGCAGCAATTCCCTGGGAGCCCCATTTGTGCTGGGGAGCTCAGTGATTGCTGCCATCAGCACAGGCCTGTTCCTGTTATCACGCTCTGTGCTGACAAGCTGCTGGCTGCCATCAGTGTTTTCAGCACCCTCTTGGCCAGCTCTTCTGTGAACAGTGTTTAGTGGCACACTTAAAATCATGGTGACCTCTCCACCCTGCTTCCAGGACTGTCCATAAGTGGGAATGTGCCAATAATGCCTCAGCAACTGGCTAGTGTTTGCAAAACCTTCTGTGGACCACGCTGTGGGCTTGGTTGTCCCAAAGCTTTGAGGGTGATTCTGCTGTAGGGGAGCAACTCCTTTTCCTGGAGCTGTCAAAAAGTCCTGGGCAAAGTGGTTCCTGGTGGGCTGGGGGAGGTCCCTGGGCTGAGAGGGGGGTGTGTGGGGAGTCTCAGTGCTGTTTTGCCATGCTGGACTGACACTTACCTTTGTGAGATGGCAACACTTGGGATATTGGACTTACTGTTGTGTTTAAGGTGCATCTCACTGCCTGTACATGGAGAACTTGAGACGTATCTCCTGTGACACATGAGCAGATGCTTGGGAGTGACTGGATTTGGGACATCAGCAACCAGCATAACCTAAAATAGCTTGTTTTAACTGCTGAGCTCTGACACAGATAAGAGATTCAGTTTGCCATGGTTTCCAGCCATTTCTGGCCATATGGATTTTGACTGGCTGTGACTTTGAGGAGGTGTGTTGAGATTCCCTGGACTTCTGCAGTCGTAGGCAAGTGAGTTAAAAGCATCCACATATGCCATCCTCCAAGTGATGTGGCAGTGCATGAAGTGAAGTGATGGTGAAGGGAGAGGATGCAGTGCATCATCGGCTGGCGGAACTTTCTTCTGCAGCAGATTCTAGAAACTGCTAGCTTGGAGAAAAACTAAAAAGACCTCCATAATTACACCAAACTTGGATGATTAATACTAATACCCTTGGTGCTTTTAGGAGTAGCTGCAGTACTGGGTGCATGGAGGATTTGCCCTCATTCCTTATGTGTCTCCTCCCAAAGCATCCCCTCTTCTCTGCAGTTTGCTGCTTTGCAGAGCAGCTGGAAACCATCCCACATGGATGAGGGATAGGGGAGCAGCCTGTGACCTGGTGGCACTGGCTAATTCCTGTTTGGTTCATGTTTATGCCCTAATTCCATGTCTGTGCTGGATAACCCTGAGCAAACCTTGCAGAAAGGGCAGCATTTAACAGGGAGAGTGACACAGGAGCTGATCACTGCTGTGGGACAGGAATCCTGTGGCATCCAGTTCCCTTCCCCTCTCTGCCTGTTTTCCGTGGTCTGGCATGTCCTAGAGACACTTGGGGCTGCAGAGCTCAAACCAGCCCAGACACAAAGCTGCAGAGTGCAGTTGGCAGAACAGACCCTGCAGTCCCAGAGTGACAGAATTGGCATTTTGGGACTGCCACTCAGTGTTTAAAAAATGTTTAAAAGCAAGGAAGGATGGGACCTGCTTGCAGTAAGTGCCCCTCCTGGGAGATACTCTCTGGAATGCAAATCTCTAGATACCTTCAGTTGTGGTTTCCCTCTCATGTTGTGCTAGCAGGTCCCTCTTGTCTTTGACCTGCTGACTGATGGTGTTAGAGCTGCCCTAGGCACTGCATGGTTGTGCTGCTGCACTGACCATCTGTGTGTGTGGTCAAGTCCAGTGGACACTTCCTTATACTGCTGCTGAGCTTTATTTGCACATCTGGATAAGATGTTGCAGGCACAGGACCCTGCATCAGGCAGATGAAGTGGACGATGCTTCAGTGGATCAGCAGAAAGGGTTGCTGCTCTTGTTGTGGCAGCACCTTTCAGCGCAGCTTGTCTCACTGTCTGAGGAGCTTTTGGCTGACACGTGGTCACTAAGCTGTGGTCCCTGTAGTTCTGAAGTGGTCCTGGTATCTCCTGGGGGTGGTGGGTGCTGAGCTGCTGGGCAGGCTCTGTGAGGTGCTGTGTGCTCCAGTCTGTCCAGTCTTGCATTCTCTTATCTGCCCTGGCTGCAGGAAGGTCCACATGACTTGTTCCAATGCCAGGGGCTGATGGAAGTGCCTGCTCTCTCTAGAAGTCTCCTGTGGCATGGATGGTTCAGGGCTGACCCCCTTCCTGATGTCCCTCTGAAGAGGACTGGCTACTCTGTGCAGGTGTGTAGGCAGGGTGTCTGCAGGGCTTCCTTGTCTTCTGCAGAGGCAGGAAAAGCATCAGTGTGGGTTCTCTGTGTTCCCTAGTCCCATGTTCCAGTTGTGTGCACTGGTCCCATGTTCCAGTTGTGTGCACAGAAAGGTTCCAACCCCTCCATCCTGGCATCCCCACTCCTGCAGCCAGGGACCTGCTCCCCACCCCTGTGCCTGCCAGGGCTCAGGCTGGGGTCAGAACCCACTGGAGCTGTGAGTGAGGAGGGCCTGAAGTGAGGAGGAGGAGTTTGTAGCATGCAGGCTGCTGGGTGATGCAGCAAGTCCTGGGTCTCACAACTTGGTGGCTTCTTAGTACTGTGGGACCCCATTTCTGCATCCCCTGCACGAAGGCCAGCAGGGAGGAATCGTGTGGCCTTAAAGCCCAGCTGGGCTCCTGTTGCCCAGAGCTTTCTACTCCTGCAAAACCTGCCATGAGATCAGAATTCCACTGGCCCTGCTCCCATGGCCTCTGCTCACCCTGCTGTGCTGCAGGGTGCCTGTGTGCAGGGGTCAGCCTGGGGAAGGGCTGTGCCTGGCCACCAGGACTGAGCTCCAGGCCTGCCTGGGTGGGCTCTCAGCTCCTCTGGCAGCCCTGGCTGTGCTGGAGGAGCCAGGCAGGGTCTGGCAGCAGGAGGAGTCACTGTCTTGTGCCACCTGACAGGAGAGTCCAAGTGCTGCCCTGCTGCTGCAGGGTCCTGGGCTGGGTGCACACCAGGAGTGCAGCTATTGATCAGAGATGCCTGGGCTCCCACTGTCTGTGCTGCTTCACCTCTTCAGTGTGAAAAGTCTCAGCCCTCATTAGTGAGGGGTTTTGAGGGGATAAGTCCATCCTGAGGCCCAGCACAGAGCAGAGGAGCACTAATCTGATGGAGCATCCCTGCAGCTCAGCCCCTCTGTGGAGGAAGTGTGTACCAGCACTAAGTGCACCCTGAGCTGGCAAGGCACCCCATCCCTGGGGATCAGGCACCCCCACCCAGAGATGCAGTTGTGCTCCTCCAGGGACTGGGCCCATGGCTTTTCCATGGGCCTTTTCCAGTCACCTCCCAGCTGGTGACTTCTTGAGACAGAAGGGCTTGGGGGCCTTGGTGGTTGTTGATTAATTCATTCTTGGGGCAAGGAGAGGCAGGGAATGCTCCTTTGGGCTGCTGCCCTGTGCTGGCTGGGTTGGAGACCTGTCTGAGCCCCCAGGACAGAAGGGACACTTGCTGGATGTATGGCTGGAGCAGGGTGGAGCTACTCACCATGGCTTCAACTTGTTTAAAAACCCCCGACAATCACTTTGGAAAGGGTGGGGAGAAATCCCAGTGTCTCCTGTAGCACACACAGCAGCCTCAGTGTCAGCTGCTGCAGCTGGGTTTGGGAGTGCCCATGGCTGGCATCCCCTGCAGCATCTGCTGTGTCCCTGCTGACTCTGTAGCAGGCTCTGCTGAAAGGAGGGATAGCCAGAGCGGTCAAGAGCCAGCAATGTGAGGTACCCTATTTTTAACCCCCGGCATTTTTGGGAGGTGTCTTCTGTTGCTTCATGCCTCTTGTAAATTGGTGACCTTCTACAAGTGGCATTTTTTTTTAAAAAAGCAACCTGCCTTGCCTTCCCAGTGTCATAGTTCTCAGTGTAACAGTGCTTATTATAATTTCAGTGCTCAGGAATTCCAAATTGGAGCATCTCCATGATGCTTAAACATTGAAAAATCCAAAGTCCCTCATGTAAGGAGTTCACAGCCCTCAGCCTTTCCTTCTCTGGTTAAATGTTCCCTCCCAAAGTACAGGGACTGGATCTGTGATTGGAGCTGGCTGCTAGGTCTCATGCAGCCCTGAGTGCCCTTGTGGCTGCCCAGGCATCCCTGGATGCCTTGCATGGTGGTTCTGAGGTGAGCAGGACTGTAGCTCTCACTGAGGGCATCTCACTCACAGCTGGTCAGAGAACACAAATGGTTGTACAGAGCATTTTGTGGTGCATTTTTGAATGGGAGCTCTACTTTTAGACTATAAATACACAGCTGATGTTCAGAAGGAGCCTTGGTTCTGCATTTGCTTCTGACTGCAACATTTGAGAGATGCTCCCTTGAGTTTGAGGTCCTTTTTCTGCAGATATGTCCAGTTCCTTCATTCCCATGATATGCAGGAACATGCTGTACTTGGAGTGGTCAGGCAAGTGCAGGGAAGTCCCTTTTTTCCTGATACCAAGTACCAGATGGATACATGGATGATAAAATACTGTCCTTCCAGCAGAGCCTTTGGGGTGTGCAGGAGTGCTGTGGCCAGGGTGAGCTGGACCTGAACAGGAGCAAGGGGTAGCAGACCTCTTCCAGCTGTGGCTGTGTGCTCGCTGCAGCAGCACACCGAGGTATCTCCCAGCTAGGCAGCAAAGACCTATTGGCACAGGTCTGTTAATGCTGGGACAGCCTCTCTGGCTGCTCAGGGAGGGCTTGGAGGGGAGGGCATTTGCTTAAAGATAAGAAGTTATTTCTTTGTGTAACTAAATTGCCAGCTTGCTGAAAGGCAGTGTGTAACCCCAGTGCCCGGCTGTGCCGGGGTGAGCTGCAGCGTGGCTCTGGGTGGAAGCTGCACCCAGAGGAGCCTCTGTGGGGTACTCAGGAAGGGCATCTCCCCTCTCTGTTCTTTTCTCACCAGTGAATTGATGCTGTTCAGGGAGAAATAGCCACTTCCTATGGGTCAGGAAAAGTGTCTGGGGTGTCGTTCTGAGTGAGGGCTGCTCATCTTCTGTAGCTGCTGGTGGGAACAGCTGCAGTGGTTGGAGTGACACTCTTGCCTTGGAGGGTCAGGGTGTGACCCCAGCCTGCTGCCCCCCACCTCTCCTCAGTCCCTGCTGCATCCCTCCTGCCCTCTGCTGTGCTCTCTGATGCTGCTGGGATTCTCCTGCCTCTGCCTGCAGTCCCTGTGGGGTGAGGGTGTCCCATGGCAGAGCCCAGGGTCTGGCTCTCTGTCCTGCGAACAAGAGGATTATATGGTGGGAGAAGTGACCAGCCTGCAGTGGTCCCTCTGTCACAGCTGCCATTCCAGCCATGCCCAAGCACTGCTGCCCTGCCTGAGCCATGCTGGGGCTGAAAGGTGAGGATGAGGAATGTTGAATTTCTTCTCCAGCCTCCTTCAGAAGTACTCAGGGTGATTTGGGTGTCTAGGCTGGGTTTATGCAGGGCTGTCACAACAGGTGAGAGGGCTCTTCCCTAATGCTGCTGCCTGGGAGGAGCTCCTGGGGAATTCTCTGTCCATTCTCTTCCTCTGACTCACAAGCACAGCCTGGCTTGTGTGTGGGCTCTGTGACAAGCTGAAGCAGCTGGTGAAGTGTTCATGGTGTTCCTTGGGATCATCTGAGAGTTAAAGGGCTCTGCTGGGCTGGTCACTCTGCAGGGCTCCCTGGGCACCACCACAGAGGTTGGCACGTGGTGGCACATGCTCTGGGGAACTGCTTGTGTCAGGATGCTGCTGCTGTTGGGAGTGAGGGCTGGCAGGAGAGCCCACAGCCCTTCCCTGGCTCCCACTGCCCACTCATGTGTGTCTCTTACCTCGGTGTAGTATCAAGGTGAGATTTTTGATTTTTCAAAGATCACTGTTACTGATATTTACAAAGGGAAAGCACTGGGGTAGGAGGTATTTATACCATTTCCATAAACTGGCTCTCTGAAAAAATGTAGTCACTTGACTTCGTTTTCTGGGAGTTGTTTTGTTTAATCACTATAAAACTTCTTTTAAATCTCCTCCAGCTCTCTAAAGACAGTCATTCTGTCAGAGCAAGAGGTGGCACTTTCACAGGCATTTCCCATCTTGTCTAGATGGAAATATATGGGAGCCATGTAACTTTTCACCTGGGCAGGTAGTGATAGAACCAGCAGAAAATGTTTTAAATAAGTGAGATTTAGATTAGATATGGGGGAAAAAGTCATCCTTATGAGGGTGCTGAGACCCTGGCACAGGGTGCCCAGAGAAGCTGTGGCTGTCCCATCCCTGGAAGTGTCCAAGGCCAGGTTGGATGGGGCTTGAAGCACCCTGGGACAGTGGAAGGTTTCCCTGCCATGGCAGAGGTAGGAAAAAGATGAGCTTTAAAGTCCCTCCGACCCAAGCCTCTGTGATTTCTGACTTGTATGATTTTCCTTTTGACTAACAAAATTTGGGTAGGCTTCTCAGCAGTGCCTCTAACTGTTGCAGGTATCTTGACCTTCAGTGTGGAGAAGGAGAAAAATCAGATCTGAAGTGATTCTTGTGAACCATAAAATCAATGTGTCCATATCGTCTTTGGTATGAATTGTCACTGAAGCTCATTTTCACTTGGACTCGCTACAAATAAAACATCCTACAGTTCATTACAGCTACTGCCTTGAAGTGTTCCTCGAGATGAAAATCACAGGTCAGGTCACTTGGAATGCAGCTGTTCCAGTTCCCTTTGCTGTTGGAAACTGCCTCCCAAAGCAGCTCCTTCCAGCCAGGACACCCTGTGGCAAAGGTCAGCCCAAAGCCCTGCAGCTGGGATCTCCAAGGGAATAATGCCACCGATGCCATTTGCTGCAAGATTATTCTATGACTGTTTTATTTAAAAGGGAAAGGGCTTGCCTTGTAGGAGAGATTATTTCAGAATGTTCTGCTTTCTGTGTGAGGAAATTAGGTCGTTCCTCCAGCCCTTCCTGAGGGGAAAGGGGGATGCATGGGGCAGGACAGGGATAGCAGCCAGCCCTGATGTTTGAGGGCAGGGGAACTTGCCTCCACAGCTGACTGTGGCTGGGGCCTTTGAGGTGATTTAACAAAAATAAGGATGGTCTGAGTAGGATTTTGAAGTTCCTGGAATGATTGGAAATGTCGCCAGGCTGTATTGAATCAGCAGTAGCAGCAGAACACTGGCACTTAAGGCCAGACACAGTTGAGGGCAATTGTGGTGCTTAAATCTGACCCCAAATACCTTGGCTGTGATCCTGGTGGTGCTGCCAAGTACTGAGCAGGTACCAGCCTGGTGAGGGGGAACAGGGGCTGGATTTCACATTCTCTTGTGACTCTACTTTTAGTCTTCCAAGAAGCAAAGGCCTCTGGAAGGAGAGGGAGAGGATCCAGCATGCCCATCTGGATTTTGAGGGTCCAGAGGATTCTCCAGTATAAGGTTCTGCAAACAGCTCCTGTGCCCAGGGCTGCATCCATGGGGTTTGCCCAAGCCCCTGAGGGCAGGTACAAGGTGCTAATTTGGAAACATGCTGCTTTCTAAAAATAATTACAAGAGAAAGATTATAAACAAACATCCTCCTCCCCAAAATCAATCATCCCCAGCATGCTGTGAATTCCAACTGCTTGCTGAAATAAGTCTTAGAAGATCCTATGAGCAGGAAGAGCCTAGTGCTGCAAAAGTGGAAGCTTAAGCATGACTTCCATGCTCTCCTGTTGTTGCACACCTTTTTGGAGCAGGGATGATGTTCCCAAGCAAACTGAGCTGATGGTCCTGCTTCAGTGCCCACAGGAATTTTAGTTCTACATTGCAGCACAAGCTGATTTTAAAATATAAAATGCTGTGACCTCAGCAAATACAGAGCAGATCATGCCTGCTGAGCTGTAGCCCTTTGGAGGGGTAAGTCAGCAACTGGAGTGCTCCTGACTGGTGGGATTGACCTCAGAAGCAGGAGGGAATGCTGCCTGCTTCTCCTGTGGAAACACTGGGATGTTCTTGCCTTCCTCAAGATTTTTCTCCTCCTGCAGATGCAGGAAGCACTGACCCTTAGTTCAGTGTTGTGCTAAGGGCCAAGGACAGACTATGCCGGATGGGCTTGCTCTGACTTTGGTTTTTGAAGCCCATTCTGAGAAGGTATGGTTTCTGAGATTGCTGGGCAGTCAGTTTTATGTTTGCAGAGGACTTCAGTGGGGTTAATTTGCAATTTCACTAACTAATGCATCCCCAGTTCTTCAAAGCTCCTGATCCTTTTGTTTTTGTAATTTGCAATATTTCTTAGAGCCTTAGACTTAATGTCAGGATCTGTGATATTTAAATGATCCTGAGATTGTAGAAAGTCTCTGTCTTTCTGCCCCATTGCCAAAGAAGAAGTCATAATTCGTCTGTGCTGGTTTTCAAAGTTGTTTATTCTTGCTTATCTAGAACATGTTCTGCTGCCCTGCCGCAGGTCTGTCCTGCAGGGCAGCGTGTGGGGCTCTGCCCCTCAGTGGGATGTTACAAACATCATATACCAGAAACCATGTGTGCTATATTTACAATAATGTGCCAATATCTATCACCTGTCTTGAACAGTGTGTCCCCAGTCTAAACCAATAGAAAAATGCCAGCCCTACAGTGAAACATGGAAAGCATGAAGAAGAAGACAAGGTACACCAAATTTCCTCCACCTTGTCCCCTTTGAACCCCTAATCTAGAATCCTAAAATTTTATTTTTGCACCCATGCCACACTTAATTATTACTTATATCAAACACTCAGAGCTTGTAATTCATCTATAAGATTGAAAACTCTTTTCCATGGACAGAGATCAGAGACAGTGTCTCTTGGGGCTCTGTACAGGGGGGTTCCTGACCCCCTTGCCAGGGTCCCAGACCTTCCAGGGCAGCCAGAGGGATGCCCTGGATTCCCACAACTTAGTTTTATAGCTCAGGCAGTGAACGCTTTGAGCACAGATAACCTGAACAGGGGTGTGTTTTGTTGGTCTTGGGTCTTTCCCTTCCAGCAAAGCCTGTGCTGCCCTTCAGCCAAGCCAGGTGGCACAAAGGGATCCCAGGACCATGCCAAGGGGACACTGTGGTTTCCCCCTTTACCAGAGCAGCACAAACAGTTTTCGTGCTGTCTGTTGGTAAGTGGACAATGACTTTGGGTCTGGCTTACTGGCCTGGACACCACTGATCTGCCCCAGAAGCTCTGTGCTGGTGTACCCTCCCCTTGTTCTGCCTGGCCAGGCTGTTTGATGTCAAATAGCCATCAGTGTCCTTTCCCTAGTCCCAGTCCTGGCAGTGCCCACTGCAGCTGGGGAGCTGGGCTGGGCTCATGGTGGCCATGCTAGCCAAGCCACCAAGGGCTGTGGCCAGTCCAGCTCCAAGCAGGGCAGTGTCACAAGGGCTGTGGGTAGCAGGGCACCCTGGGCACTGTCCCTGGAGAAGGAGCAGGGGTTGTGTGGAGGGATTTAACTGAAGGGACACGTGACATGCTTTCACCTCTGCTAGGTGAGGTGGCTCTGGCTGCCCTGGCCAGTGGCTGCTGTAGCCCTGGTGAGTAACAGGAGTAACCTATTGCTTTGTGGGTGTAGGCACAGCTAATCCAGGGGTACCTCTGCCATGGCTCTGTTCAGGCTGCTCCTACACTGCTTCATTGAGATGGGCTGTGTGACTCAGGCCGTGAGGCTGGGCCAAGGAATTGCTGTTGGAGATGATGTTCCACATCAGGCAGCTCTGGCAGGGGGTCTGTGGTTACTCCTCACCTCTGTGAGGCAGAGTGATGGATCCTGCTCTCCTGCCATCAGGACACTGCTCATTTTGTGCTTGACTTGGTGTAGTGGCTTGAGAGAACTGGGATGCATTTGGTGCTTTCTGAGCTCTAGAAAGCTCTGCTTTCTGAGATCCAGGCTGGAGGCAGCTGGGTTGTCAGCCCTGCACAGGCCTCTCACATCTCCTCTGCCAGCAGCACCATTATGGTGCTGCTTAGCATCTCTGGGCACAGAAATGCGTCTGGAAACACAGATCTCCTCCTCTGTAATTCCTCCTTTGAAGTGGAGCTTTAGCTCTTAATATGGTAAATAATGGGATGTGTAAACATAGGCATGTCCACATACTGTTAGTAAGGCTCCTGCGGCAGCTCTGTGATTGCCCCACAGGGAATGTGTCTCCCAGGCATGCTCAGAACTGGCTCTGGCTTTGCTGGAAATGGTGAAGCAGGTGTGGTGTGGGGCGTGACTGCAGATCTCTGGGACTAAGAAGACTGCTGGCAAGGGCTGGGATGTGTTGTGGAGTACAGGGGAAAAGCAGTTTGGGATTGCACAGAACTTAATGGCAGGAACTAGAGGTAGGATAAGGAGGAGAGTCTAGTGACTTGGAGAGGACCGAGAGTACAGGGGTAGAAGGGGAAAGGGGGTCAGGTGTGTGTAGGAGGGTGACTGCTCAGTGTGTTTGGCCATTCCCTGCCCTAGTGCAGCTTGTCCTGGCTGCACAGCAGCTGGAGTGGGACTGTGGCCTCAGGGGCTTTTATATCCTGGGCAGACTGAGAGCCTAAACATGACTGCTGCAGCATCCACATGGATTTTACTTGCATTTTACATGTATTTGCACTGGTGGACTTCCATCCTGTCTAGCCAGAACAGGAGTAGATTGGGGCTGTAGTTGCTATCCTGGTTCATGTGGCTAGCCAGGTTTCTGTCCCTACGAGTGAGGATATGTGTGTTCTGTGTCTGCTGGGCACACATCTCCAGCCTTGCTGCCACTTGGATCTGGGGCCATGGAGTAGCAGCCTCACCACTCTTGGGCTGTTGAATCCCAACAATGTCTTTTCTTCTGGCATGCAGCAGCTGGGCTTGTCAGGGTCTTCAAATATGTGTTCCTGCCATCAACATCTAACAAATTTTGTGGCTTCTTTCCATTTTTATAGGAAAAACCATCACCCTGATCCAGACATTGAAACTCGTCAACTGATGGGACAAAGAGCTGAGACACTTGGCTGTACTAGGACACTAAAACATAGGGTTTAGCCAAAGAATATTTCCCCACTGTGGAGGCTTAAACCTGCCAAACCTTGTAGCATTCTTGGGAGGCTTTTCTATCCCTCTTCTCCATTTCCAGATTTCCACACATCATGGTATTCCTTTTGACTTCTTTTGCAAGCTAGCTCTGGCTCTGCCTTTGCTTCCCCTATGCTTTGGTGTGGGTCCCTGGTGTGAGCTGCTGCCTGTGGGCTGGTTCTGCACCTCTGCCTCCAACTGCTGCTGGGAGGCTCATTTTGGAAGTTGTGACTGACCTGCTTTTTCTCTCTCTTCCACTATATCTCTTTCCTTCCAACCTGCCTCCCGCGTTCTCCGTTCTCCCCCTCCATCCCTGCAGGTTCATCATGCCTAGTGGCATATAAAAAGACACCACCTCCCGTCCCACCTCGGACCACATCCAAGCCGTTCATCTCTGTCACTGTGCAGAGCAGCACTGAGTCAGCCCAGGACACCTACCTGGACAGCCAGGACCACAAGAGTGAGGTCACCAGCCAGTCGGGGCTCAGCAATTCCTCAGACAGCTTGGACAGCACCAGGACACCCAGCGTCACCAGGGGCAGCGTCGTGACTCCGGCCAGAGACACTCCAGAGTTACCTCAGAAAAATGCAACTTTGAAAAGTGACAAAGGGACTCTGACTAACGAAGAGCCTAAAGTGGAGAATATCCCCAAAAGAAAGCTATCATCTATAGGAATACAAGTATGGAATAGTTTGTTCTCCGTTGTCCCAAGGAATGTCCTTGCCCCATCCATTTAGCATGTGCCTTTTCTGTGACCAGGTGTGCATCTGAGCTCACTTAGAATAACAAGGGCCACTCACTGCCTTGCCTGTGTTCCCAGACAGCAGCACTTTGCCTCGACAGCCCAGAAAGGACTAAGCTCTTTTAGTACAAATTTAAAATGTTTTCTAGAGCAGAGGGTCCATGTTAAGCAGGTGACTCCCTCTGAAGAGGCCTTTTGCTGCTGGTCTGCCTGTGCCCTGTACTCTGTATTGCTTCCAGTCAGTCTGCTCCTTATCCATCATGGTTGTAGGGACAATTCTTCCCTGAGAGGTGGGCCCTTCTGCTTGATGTCCATATGGGAAGGGCTGCTGCAGTCAATGGAAATGAGCTGTGGATAACACAGTGAAATGAGAACCCAGTGAGTAGTGTAAATCCATGTTTTAGTTAGCAAAATGCATGCTCTGGGGCTGTGCCCCCCTCTGGGACAGATTTTTCAGTTACAGGTGACTGTGAGCTCTGGTTCTGTCCCAGGTGCAGGGGAACTTGGGCAGCTCCAAGCGCAGGATCTGAGCTTTGAGCTGCTTTGTGTGTGCTGAATGAGTTCTCCATCAGCTTTACAGCAAGGCCAGCTCAGTACAGGTGACAGTGAAGGACTCTCTGCAAGGCTGGTGGGACAGAACACCTGAAAGGGCAGTGAGGGGAAAGAAACGTGTGTTTCTGAAGAGGCTGACTGCCTTCCACTGCTTTTCCTTTTCTGAGCTGGTTCTTAAGTCACCTGGATTTCTTTCCTCAAACCTTCTAACCCTCTTATCCAGAGCCATGGAGTGTATCAATCCCTGGGAGAGAGGCTTTGCTGTCAGTCTCAATGACCTCGTTGGCCTCCCTTGAATGCCATGATCCCTGACTGTGTGGGATGCCACAGGCACAGGGATGCAGTCCCAGCCCTGCAGAGCCCAGGGCTCCTGGCTCAGGTGGTGGCAGCAGCCTGGTAGGACACAGCCCTGCTCCTGACGTGGGAGCAGAGCTGAGCAGTAGCCCTGTGCCTGTCCTTAGCCAGCCCTCCCATGTGGTGTCAGCATGCTCGGTGTGTGCACACTTCTGGTCTACTAACGTGGATTCCAGCCACAAGTTCTTGTGTCTGTTTTTGTCTGTATTTTTTTTTTTCAATAAGGTTGACTGCCTTCAGCCAGTGGCAAAAGAGGAGCCTCCTCCACCAGCCACCAAATTCCAGTCCATCGGGGTGCAGGTAGAGGACGAGTGGCGGTAAGTGAGATGCAACTTGTACAGTTTCCTTTTTTTTTAAATTGTGCCTCCCCCACTTATGCTTAGACCTTCTTCCCTGCTTTGTGCCAGTGAGTGGTGTTGAATGGGGCCCACGGAGAGTTCTTCCTCCACAGTGCACACCTGCTGCAAAAAGCATTTGTTCTCTTAACAGCTTGAAATTAAGTCAAAAATTTAAAAATTCCAAGCTGTAATTATAGTCATGCGTCAGCCCTCTCATCTGAATGGCCGGCTGCAGTAAGTAGGCAACCTTGTAATTCTGTCTGAGTGTGTGATGTGTCTGCGTGTGTGAAAGAGGCAGGGAGAGGCTCTGCTGTGGCCATGGATTTTGCTGTCAGTGTGGAAGGCCAGCCAGGCTGAGCTCTGCTATTGAGCAATGGCTTTTGATCCCTGCAGAAACAGCCACTCTCGCAGCATGTCCTCCAAACAGGACACAGACTCTGACACACAGGAGCCCAATAACTCCAGCTGTAAATCATCTGAGAGAAGCCTCGCTGAGTGCCCCCAGCACAGCAACTCTGTTGGTGTTGATGCCTCCACCAGGCAACCAGCCAAGCCCTCACAGATTAAGAGAAACCTCTCCTATGGAGAAAACAACGACCCAGCCCTGGAGCCTTCTTCTCTCCCTCCTCCTGACCCCTGGCTCGAGAGCTCCTCCACATCACCATCGGAGCCGGCGCAGCCGGGGCCCTGCCGGCGGGATGGCTTCTGGTTCCTGAAGCTGCTGCAGGCAGAGACCGAGCGCCTGGAGGGCTGGTGCCGCCAGATGGACCAGGAGACCAAAGAGAACAATCTCTCTGAGGAAGGTGGGTGTGGGCAGCAGCCCAGCAGCTCCTCTCTCAAGAAGGAGTTGGAGCTGAGTATTGGGTCACTTAAATTGTGGCTGCCCCATCCCTGGAAGTGTCCAAGGCCAGGGTGGACAGGGCTTGGAGCACCTTGGTCTAGTGAAAGATGTCCCTGCCCATGGATGAGATGAGTTCTAAGGTCCCTTCCCTCCCAAAGCATTCTGGTGTTCTGTGAGATTGCTGACAGCCCACAGAGCCAGAGCATTAGGATGGGATAAGGAATGCTTTTTCCTTGGAAAGGGTAATGTAGCTTCCTGTAGCAAATGGAGTACAACATAATGCTGTGATGCAGCATGAAAGATGTACAGAGCATGGTGTGGCTTCTGACCATTCAAAACGGCTAAAAGCTTAAATAGATTTAATCTTAAAAAAGGTTAAATGGGAAAAGCTCTCAAGGAAGCTGTGGGATCTCTCCCTGCCTTACCCATTATTCTCAAATAGGCAGGGGAAACCTTAGCTGGCAGTGGGACAGAAGGAACACAACTTTGGAGCTTGTCTGCTCAGTTCAGTTGATGAGCTGTCTTTATAGCAAAGAAGAGGTTTCTTCACATGGGAAAGCCTCACTGAATTCATGCTGGGTACACCAAAAGCATGAAACAAGGAACACGAGGTGACTTGATTTTATGGGGTTCAGTCCCAGCTGGGCTTGTTCATCTATTTTCAAATGCCTTGGCAAAACCTGGGCTTTTTGCAGGGAATGATGTCTCTGGTGCATACAGAGTGACGGGAGTGGGTGTTGAGGCTGCAAAGGGCAGGATCTTTTTGTGGAGCCTGGTTTTGATGTTTTTAAAACCTGAGAAAGGTGAAACAAAGGTGAGGCTCAGTTTTAGCTCCCTGTCACTGCTGAGTCTCCAGAAGCTAATCCCTAATCTGATTCCCTGAGGTGCTGCCTGGTAGGGAATCTCCGTGCCTCGGGTCTGGCCTGGCTTGACCTGTGGCAAGAAAAGATGGCAAGAAGTGCATGGTGTTGTTCTGTGTGCCAGGAGCAGGCTGCTTGATTGTGTAACCACAGCCTTGGGGGTTGGGAGAGCCCAGGGTGTGCTTGTCCAGCCAGATCTCCTGAGCAGGCTCAGGGGCAGCAGCAGAGCAGGGGCAGGACTCAGGTGGTTGCTATTGGTGATGCAGCTTGCAGGCTGCAGTGGGGCTCTGAACTTGCCTCTGGGAGGGAAAAGCCCAGACTGTATTTTCTCTAATGAGCAGAGGAACAGGTCATGCCTGGAGGCTGTTTGGAAAAGCCATTAAGAGCAGCATAAAGTCCTGGATGTTAATCCCTGCTGGTACAGGGAGGCTGGAGAGTGGTCCCTGTGTCACCTTTCCCCTGGGCAGGGTTGGGAGAGCAGGCTGGGATCTCTGACCTCTCTGAGGTGGTGGTGGTGGTGGCGGCTTCTCTGAGGGGCTGAGGGCAGTTTGAGGAGCTCTCTGCCAGCTTGGATATTGTAATGTCCTCTGCCAGGTCTGTGTTTGGCCTGCCAAAAGGAACAATGGCAGACAAATACAGTTTCAAAACATCTTGTTCCTGAGAGCAGTTGGTGACTTGAGGATCTCTGAAATTCCTTTTCTGATGACTCAGGTGTTTGCTACAATTAATAGTCTGGTCAACTCAGGTCGTTTTTCTTTTTTTTTTTTTCTTTTTTTTTTCTTTTTTTTTTTTTTGGTCCCCCACAGTCTTAGGAAAAGTGCTGAGTGCAGTGGGCAGTGCACAGTTACTAATGTCACAGAAGTTCCAGCAATTCCACGGCCTCTGTGAGCAAAACTTGGTGAGTCTGGATCTCTTTTTTCCTGGTTTCTGAGAGGATGCCTGTCTTCCAACAGCACTACAAGGACTTGGTCAGGTGTTAACAGGCTGCAGTCCTTTGTGAAAACAAAGCCAGTGCAGGCACAGCCTGCAGTGCCAGCCAGGGGAAGGCTGGGTTAGCACAGAGGTGCCTGCTGCTTTGGAAGGGCTTTTTGAGGCAAAGCCCTGAGGCTGGGCCGGATACAGGGGACAGTTTGAAAAGTCTGCCCTTGACCACACATGCTCCCTTTGCGTGTGTGGCTGGTGACACTGTCTCCAGGTCACAGGGAATTGATCTCTGAAAGGGAATGCAGGGGTTTGCCCCTGCTCAGAGCTGACTTGGCCTAATGGGGATTGATGGAATCTCTGGTTTCATTTTCCCCTCAAGCCTTATGGTACTATGGATTTTGCACACTTCCTCAGAGGTGAATTCCCCTTTACATGTAAAATAATCTTCAAGAGACTTGAGGAGCAGGAGGGAGTATTGTGCTGATCCCAGCTGAGCAGCAGCACCAGCAGAGCTTTGTGTGAGCTGCTCCGATCTGATCCCACGCATTCCAGGGTCTGTGGTGGTGGTTCAGCTGTCTGGGAACTGGAAAAACCCTATTCTTGGAAGAAACCTAAACTAAAAATTTTTCAACCCAGCCTGAGAAGTACTGATGCTTTCAGGTTGTTTTGGGCAGAAATGCAGCAAAATAATTTTGCTCATGAAAGCTCAGTTTGGCTCCTTGGAGTACTGCACATCCAAGCATCAGATCTGTGTATCCATTTCTATTATTTCCCTCCCTGAAATGGAGGTCTCTGTGTAAGAAACCAGTGATATCACTCTGATTGCCACACTGGGCATCTGCTGTTGGAAGTTCCTGCTGTGGGGTTACTGCCAGCACTGGGTGTCTGGTTCAGGATTACTCAGCTGTAAGGAGGAGTACAGTCAGGACCTGCGTCCTGAGCTTGGCAGAAATGATTTTGCCTGTAAATGATGGCTTTGTGTGTCCATGCTCAGGACCAGTGTCTCCTGTGGGTTCTCACTGGGTTTGGTTGCAGGCAGACATAAAAGGGGTGAAGGTGCTGTGCACACTGCTCTGCTGGGTGTGTTCTTTCTGAAATGGTGTTTTTAATGCTCCCACTTCTAGAACCCTAATGCCAATCCCAGACCCACAGCCCAGGACTTGGCTGGATTTTGGGATCTCCTCCAGCTGTCCATTGAAGACATCAGCATGAAGTTTGATGAGCTGTACCACCTCAAAGCTAATAGCTGGCAATTGGCAGAGACACTAGAGAGAAAGGTGAGTGAGGGGCACTGGGGAGTGGCTAGAGCACCTTGTACACATTTGGGGTACATGAGGCCTGGTTTTGTCTGCAAACAGGTGCTCCCAAGAGCTTTTGCCATCCTGCACTTGTCATCTCACAGCCTCACAAGTCACCAAGGCCATTCCACTTGAGTTATAGTGGGAAGTTTTGTGCAAGGGGAAAAGGTGTTGGATGGAGAGAGCTTGGAGTGGTGAACAGCGGTGAAGGGGCCTCAAGTGTGCCTAGCACTGTGTGGATGGATTTAACTATCCCTTGTGCCCAAGTAATGTGAAAAACAACTTGCACCTTTGGAAAGTGCTGGAGAGGTGTCCTGGCTCTGCCAGTAAGGGTAGGGAGGACTGTGACTTAGGGCGGCACGGTGGCTTATTAAAATTTTGCAGTTCTACATCAAGTTGTCTTCATGCTGCCTGTGCTGTGCTCTGAGCTACAGCTAAACCAGACAATCTCTGAACTCCAGACCACTCCAGAAGGACCCTGTATGATGGAAGCTGCATGGAGGGGAGGGTTAGACTGGATAACAGGAAAAGGTTCTTCCCTAGGGGGTGCTGGGTACTGCCCAGCCTCCGCAGGGAATGGACATGGCCCCGAGACTGCCAGAGCTCCAGGAGTGTTTGGACACTGCTCTCAGGCACAGGATGTCCTGCAGGTGTTCATGCAGCAGGTGGACTTGATGATCCTGGTTGTGGATCATCAGCCCCTGGACTGTGGACTCCCATCCCAGGAAATGTCCAAGGCCAGGTTGGACAGGGTCTAGTGGAAGGCATCCCTGCCTTGGCAAGGGATGGAACTCGATAATCTTCCAACCCAGACCATTCTGTGATTCCATGATTGTTGTGGGTCCCTTCCCATTCAGGACATTCTGTGATTCCGTGAAATGCAAAATGGCTCCTGGTGGGAACAGGGGCAGTTGATGTTGAAGGGTGTCTGGCTGCAGAGCTCCTCTCCCCGACACCGTCCTAGTCCCTCTGACAAGGCCCCACCAGGGCCGAGCCAGCACCCAGCTGCACATGTTTATATCAGGTCTGCGTTTTTCCTCACTGTCTCCCTAAAGGAAGAGAAGAAACCACCCCCTCCAGTGCCAAAGAAGCCGGCCAAGTCTAAATCGCAGCTGAGCCGGGACAAAGGCTCTGACTCGGACAAGCAGCGGCAGGAGGCGCGGAAGCGGCTGATGGCGGCCAAGCGCGCGGCCTCCGTGCGGCAGAACTCGGCCACCGAGAGCGCCGACAGCATCGAGATCTACGTCCCCGAGGCCCAGACCCGCCTCTGAGCCCAGCCACGGCCAGCCCGTGGCTTTTATAAGTCATTAAATGGGAAAAAAAATGGTTCTCTTGAAACTAGTGTGATTTATTCAGTCTTGAGACAATGAGCCATCCTTGAAAAGGGCTCCTGAGTTGGCTTTTTTTCTCTCTCAGCTTTAAGTAATGAAGATTTTAACAAAAAAAAAAAAAGAAAAAAAAAAGAAAAAATGCCCCTTGTTTTCTCCCCAGCTGTGGTGTTGCTGAATGGACTGGACAGACTCCTGGGAACTCCAGCCCCTCGACTTGGACCTTCAGTCTTTTTACTTGTTCTATCTCATGAGAATTATTAGCTTGTTTACAAGAAGAGGACAAGAAAACACAAAGCCTTGAGCACTTGCCATGCTGTGTTCTTCCTCCTCCTCCTCAGATCTGTTCTGCCCTTCTCATCCTTTATTTTTCCCTCCTCCTGCTCCCGTTCTCCCACCCTTTGCATGGTTTCGGACCCCCCTATCCCCACAGAGAACACCTGTGGTGTGTCACTCCTGCTGCCCTCTCCAGCCAGCAGCCTGCTGGGCTTTGTGTTCTTGGGATGGGGAGGATGGGAAAAGGGGCCCTATCCTTGGCTTGTTGGAGGGAGAGGACACCGGGGCTGTGCAATGTGGGGTTGAAGTGCAGCCCAGAAACAAAATGTGCAATAAACATGGCGCAGGGGATCCCGAGTGCCGGACCCCGCTCCGGGCACAGGAGCGGAGCTGGAGGAGCACAGGGCATGAGCCACATCACTTTGATGTCCCTCTTCTTCCCATGCCCACACTGTTGTCCTTGGCTGGCTGGTGGAGAGAGGAGCTGCTGCAGAGGGGGCTGTGGGGTCAGCGTGTCCAGGAGGAGACAGGAGGGTGTACATATGCACATATACACTTAGTAGTACCTGTATAGTAATTCCTACACACGGATCCTGCCCACGCTGCCGCGGGGGTGGGCAGATGTATAGCATATATTTTTACATGTACTATATCTAGATGTGTGTCCAAGTGTGTGTAAAAATATATACCCTGTGTGTAAGCAGATGACTATTTTTTCCTTATCTCCCTGCTCTCTGGGTAGAGGAAGGACTGCTAAATATTTTTTAGCCCATTTTTTCTTCCCCTTTGTAGGTCTCCTTTCTGGTCTGGCTCCTCAGAGCCAGAGCTGCCACCACCTGATTCTTTGCCACCCTCTCACATAGAAGGTTTTTGTCCCATTCTGAGGGATCTCACTGGGGATTTTTTTTTTCCCCCTCTTCACACGTTTGAACGAGTTGGGAGATTGCGCGCTACTGTCATGGGGGTGGAGGTGGAATCCCGGTGGTTTCAGTGAGAGTGTTGGTGATCCAGAAGGCAAAAAATAAATAAAAGTGAAATCCTGAATGATGCCTGCTGCCTGTTGTGTCCTGGCTGGGGCTGTCTATGAACACTTCTCTAAGGTCTCTGGCCCCAGACATGGAATTCCCAAAGCTTGGCTGTGCTGGGATTCAAATTGGGCTGGAGGTGGGGGTCAGGCTCTGCTCCCAGGGGACAAGGGGAAGCAGCCTCAGGTTGCTCCAAGGGAGGCTTACATTGGTTATTGAGGGAAAGTTCTTCATGGAAAATGTGGTCAGGGCTGCCCAGGGCAGGGGGGAAGTCCCCAGCCCTGGAGGTGTTGAAAATGTCTGTGCAGGTGGTACCTGGCGGTGCGTGGGCATGTCGGTTTGGCAGCAGCTGGGATGCATCTGGGAGGCCTTTCCCAAACCTAAAGATTCCGTGGGGGCAGAGACTTTGTTGGGTTGTACTGTCGGATTTCAGGGCACATGCAGCTTTAGGGATCGCTGGCAGAGAAAAGGGGAACACGAAGGAAAGGGGGAGCACCAAGAGTTAATTTGTTTACTTTATCATTTACTCTTCCCAGTTGCTGCTCACAGAGTGGTCAAACTATCCTTGCTGCAATGGGCTGGGTTTGCTCATAATATTGATGTTCTTCTGTAATATGGATTTGTATATATATTTGTGCATATATTTTAACATGTAAGTAAATTTATGAAGCTGTAAAAATTAATTTTAACATTGTTTTATACAGATTTTTATAATTAATACAATATTTTAAATTCCCCTACATATATTAAGATACATATACCAATACAGTTACATACTTCTATATGCATATACATGTAAACATGTGTAACACATGTACAAAAATGTGTTATACCTATTTAGACATGCCTTTTAGAAATATAAATATTTTAGAAATATAAATATTTTAGAAATATTTGTTGCAGATATTTAGCGCCCCTTTTGTAAATAATTTCATGCTCACTCCTTCTAGCCACCTGTTTATTCTGAGCCCAAGGAATGCGGGCAGCCAATCATAAGGCTGCCTGAGATCACGTGGGAATGATGGTGTCACGAGATGGCTGCCTGCCAATCACAGCGCGGCATGACGGTTAGCAAAATGGCTGCGCCCTGCCATGAGATGGCGGGTGAAACAAAATGGCCGCCCCCAGTGGCTACAAAAGGTGAGGTCGCGTGTCACAGTACTTCCGGGCCCTGCCAACCAATCACAGCACAGTACGTGCCGCTGCGGCCAATGGCCGTGAGTCTGCTGGGAGAGGGCGGGGCTTGTGGGGGTGGTGGGCGTGGCCTCCCCTTGCTCCGTGCCCTGCTCGGGCGGGCAGGGCTGGAGCGCGGTGCTGGCCCCCATCCGTGTCCCTGTCTGTGTCTGTGTCCCTGTCCGTGTCCTGTCCCTGTCCCTGTCTGTGTCTCTGTCCGTGTCTTGTCCATGTCCCTGTCTCTGTCCGTGTCCTGTCCCTGTCCGTGTCCCTGTCTCTGTCCGTGTCCCTGTCCGTGTCCCTGTCTCTGTCCGTGTCCCTGTCCGTGTCCCTGTTCTATCCCTGTCCTTTTCCTGTCTCTGTCCGTGTCTCCTGTCCCGTGGCCCCTGTCCTGTGTCCATGTCCCATGTCCCTGTCCGGTTCCAGGTCCGTGTCCCTGTCCGTGTCCTGTCCGTGTCCGTGTCCTGTCCCTGTCCGTGTCCCTGTTCTATCCCTGTCCTGTCCCTGTCTGTGTCCGTGTCTGGGGTCCTTGTCCCGTGTCCATGTCCCATGTCCGTGTCGTGTCCGTGTCCTGTCCCTTTCCCTGTCCCCGTCTCGGCTGCAGCCCCGCGCCCTCCGGCACCAGGAGCCGCTCCCGCCTCTTCCCCGGACGCGGCCCGGCCGGCGGGGCCCATTCCCCGGGAATCTCCGGGAAACCATGACACCGGGGAACGCTCCGCGGCGCCGGCTGGGCTCGCTGTGCCCGGGCCCGGAGCCGTCCCTGCCGGGAGCCCCAGCTCGGACAGCGCTGCCGGCTGCCCGCGCTGCGCTGGCACCGCCCGGCCGCGCCCCGCCCCGGCCACGGCGGAGCAGCTGCAGGGGGGGTCCCGGAGCCTCACCCACTCGTGGGCACCGCTGGCAGTGACGGAATAGTTGGACCAGTACGAAAGGTTGGGAGAGCTAGGAGTGCTCAACCTGGAGAAGGGAACGCTCTGGAGAGACCTCAGAGCCCCTTCCAGTGCCTAAAGGGGCTCCAGGAGAGCTGGAGGGGGACTTGGGACAAGGGATGGGAACGGCTTCGCATTATCAGAGATGAAGGATACGTGGGATATTGGGAAGAAATTCCTCCCTGTGAGGGTGGTGAGGCCCTGGCACAGGTTACCCGGAGAAGCTGTGGGTGCCCCAGCCCTGGAAGTGTCCAAGGCTGGGCATGGCTTGGAGCAGCCTGGGACAGTGGAAGGTGTCCCTGCCCATGGCAAGGGGCTGTGCCATAATGGTCGTTACGGTGTTTTCAACCCAAACCACTCTGGAAAGTACAAGAGTGTCACGTTAATGAGGCTGTTCTGTGTGCCTGGGTCAGAGCCCGGGGCCTGGGGGGGGCTGCAGGGCTGGGGGTCCCTCTGGATGACCCCTCCCAGCACCAGTAGCCCCAGCTGATTCCCCGGGAGGCAATGGAGGTGGGTGTGGGGGGAGGTCAGAGCGGTGTCTCCCCCCTGTGCCCCATGCTCTCCCTTGGCACCATGTCCTGAGCTCCCGGGAGGTGCTGGTCTCTGCTGGAGCTTCCTGGGGGTCCCCAGGCCCTGCTGGAGGTATGGACCCCCGTGTGCACCTCAGGAGCTGTGAGGTGCTGCCTGGGGCCACAGGAGGGGCAGCAGAGCTGTGGTGTCCCCAGCCGCGACCCCCTGTCACAGTGCAGATCCCTGAGCTGGGCTGGCAGACCCTGACCTGGCTCTGGCCCCCCACTCCCCATGGGAATGTGCCCCGTCCCACATCTCTCACCCTGAGCACAAAGCCCCAGCAGCTCATGGAGAGTGGGGGACACCCAGGTGCTGTTCCAGGGTAACCCAGGGGTTTCTCCTGGGTGTGGAGAACCAAGTGAGGCACCCACAAATGACACAGCTCACTCTGACACACAGCTCATATTTAAAAATAACAACCAAAATTTAAAAAACCTTTTATTTGACAATAGAAAAACAAACAAAAAGATATTTACAGTAGTTTGTTATTTCTCCATAAATTTAATTCCAATAACTTCTGCCCTCCCAACTCTCTCGTCCATCCCAGGGCAGCAGCTCCAGCCCCTGGCACAGGCACAGCTCGGGGGAAGGAAACCACTTGGGTTTGACTGAGGCAAGAGAGCAGGAGGCTCTCCCTCCCCCGGGGCAAGGGACAGAGCTGCAGGGGGTGACAACGTGAGAGTCCCAAAGCTGAGGACTTTCCCTGAAAAGGAGTCAAAGGGCAAAGGAAGGCTGGGCATAGAAATGGAGGGGGGGGTGAGAGGCACACGATGGGCACCCACCCACCCCAGTGCCTCCCGGCACTGCACAGGGCACCTGCCCAAGTGACGCTATTGAGAAACCTTCCCACAGCAACCTCTCCCCAGCACCTTCCCTCTGAAGAAACGGGGAGTGGGAACACACCAGTCCCCGAAATCAGTGCTTTTCCCTTCCAGCCCCGTCCCCTCCGGTGCTCTCCCCACGCCCCGCGGAGCTCCCAGTCCTGCGGCTTTACCCCTTCAGTCATTACCTTATCTGGCTGATTAGCGGGGGGATTAGCGCTCCTCGGGCCAGGCACAGTCACTAAACCCACATCCTCCTACAGGGGCGCCCAGGGACAGCCAGCCACACCCAGCCAGGAGCTGCCCCAGAGCCCAAAAAGTGCCCCAGAGCCCCGAACCCCGCCAGGCCCGGCCATCCCAGTTTGTCACTAGAGGTCCCCAGCACCGCACAGCCACGCTGCGAGGGGAGGGGACATGGAGCGACATCTCCATCCTCCGCCCGCCCAGCGCTGCTTCCCAGGCGCCCCGCGCTGCACTTGCAGGACGCACATGGCCTTGCCCCCGCCACGCCTCTTTCCAAAGGTTTTATGGAAAAAAAAATTTAAAAGGAAATTAAGTCGGGTACAAAATTCACAGTCTCAGCTCTGCCCGGGCTTGGCCACGTGCTCACTACTCCGGGCACAGAGTGCACATATTCAGCATGAACTCAAGGGGAGCACGGGGAAGGTGTGGAAATGCTTACTGAATTTAAAAAAAAAAAATCATGATTAAAGGGAAAATGTTTCAACAAAAAACTTGCTAAACAGCACCATAGAGATATCTATTGGCAGCATCCACAACAACCTAAAAAGGAAGAGGAGGGTCCTAATTTTTCCACAATAAAATGCCACAGACTCCATGTTTCCAGTTCATCTGTCCTTTGCCTTTCCGTGGACAAGGCAGGCCCCCTGGCCAGTACCGGGAAACAGAAAGGCACCCCAAAAACAAAAGGGGGGGGGGGGGGGGGGGGAAGGTTGGCAAGGGGAAAGGAGATTTGGGAGACAAAGCTCTTCATCCACAGTCCTTACACTGGCATTTAAAAAACCAGGTTCTCTCTGTCTCCCTGAAGAAACGGTGCTGGCTGGACCTATGTTTGCAGGAGAGGAGATGATCAGCAGGTTTTCCAGGAGAGCTCCGGTGCCCACTCCAGCCTGTGCAGCAGGGACAGGGCACTGCCAGCGCCGAGGTCTGGGCACAGACCGGGGCACCGTACTCGGCAGCCAGGGCATCTCCCACGGGAGGATGGCAGGGTGAGACCGGCCTTCCTCTGCCGCCTTGGCTGCCGAGAGACACCAGAGCCTCCGGAGGCAGGAGCCGCTCCTGGGATGGGCTGTGGGGGTGCGGCAGAGGCCGGGAGGGTCGGGCCCCCCGGGGAAGGGCACCCTGCGGGACCCGGCCCGGGGCTATTTGGAGGCTCCGGGGGGCTCGGCGTGGGGAGCCACGGGCAGCTGCCCCCCCTGCCGCTGCCGCTCCAGCTCGGCGGCCTTCTGCAGGGCCACCTCCACCAGCAGCTGGAAGCTGCTGAAGTCGTCCCCGAAGAGCTCGGGGGGCGTCGGGGGCGGCGTGTTGAAGAGTCCGGGTGTGGGGCTGCCTGCCTCGGCCCGCGCCAGCAGGGTCAGGGTGCTGCCGCCGGGGCCCGCCCTGGGCACGGCCTCGGACCCAGGGAGCTTCTCCCACTCGGGGCTGTGGGCGCTCACCACGGCCAGCGCCCGCGTCGGGTGGCACAGTACCTGCGGGCACACTGCCATCGACAGCACCTTGGAGGCGCCCGCGGGCGGCACCACGAGCACCCCGGGGCCGGCAGCAGCGCCCCGCGGCACGGCCGCATCGGCCGCTTTGCCCCCGCGGCGGGAGATGGTGAACTGATTGGGGTCCTTGCCGTCCTTGCGCAGCATGTCGGGGAGCAGCCGCCGCCGGGCGTTGATGAACCAGTTACAGATCTGCAAGGACAGACGGGCACGGCGGAGTCAGCCGGGGGCTGCAGCCCCGGCTCAAACCAGCAGCAGCTCCCCCGCCCAACAGCAGCTCCCACACACCGGGATTGCCACAGGTCCCCCCTCAGCCCTGCACCTCCTTCCCGTGCGGCTCCGGAGAGGCACAACTAGCGCTGGCACCCACGGAAACCCCAACACCGGCTGCTTCCTGCCTGGCACCGCCTGCCCAGGCAGTCCCTTCCTCCCTGTGCCCTGGCCCGGCCGCCCCTGGCCCTGCCAGCCCCGCTGCGGGGCCGTGCCCCGCGGCTCCTGCTCGCCATCGCAGCCCAGGAATGGGCACAGCCTGCGCTGCCCTGGGGCTGAGCCACAGCAGCCCCGCCCGGAGCCCCGGGAGCTGCCGGGCTCTCAGAGCTGCCCCCAGGGCAGGAGGGGCTCAGTGCTGTGCCCCCACTGAAGCCCCACACGTTCTAGCTGCAGGCAGGTACAGCACAGCTCCTGCCATTCCCCAGCCAGAGCCCATGGCATTGCGCAGAGCCAGCTCGGAGCCCACACTGCAGGTCCCCGGCCTGGGGACAGATTTTCCTTCTCCAGGTGACCCATCCTAGAGCTCAGCCCTGTTTCCACACTGCTGCCAAGCCAAATAGGAGCTGCCAGAGCAGACGGATGGCAGGAGAACAACGCAGATGGAAAACCTGAGAAACCATCAGGCAGTGGAGCTGCAGCCCCTCAGCCCCTAACAGGACTGGGAATGGAGCAGCAGAGACACCTTCCTGTGCCTCTGCCCACGAGCAAGGTCACAACTCGTGCTAAAAGCTCTCCCAAACAACTGCACAGTACAGAGGCTGCACATCTGGCAGTTCTTTGCCACTACTGAGTCTTGACCATGGATTGTTTCAGCATCTTTATAAAAAATGCTGCATTTAAATAACTGCCTTCTTCCTAAAAAACAATTAGAAGAGAATAAATCAAGGGAGAAAAAAAAGTCTGATCTTTCCTAAATCAACAGCTATGGAACAGATTTTCCCCAAGGAGAGAAAACTTGCCACAACTTCAGTCACAGCAGGATTTCAGCTGTTGTTTTTTTCTTTACGACAATAATTGGCATTAAAACCCTCAAATACACCAGTTTTACTCTTTTTCTGTTCCAAACTCCTCCCTTGCCAACCATAGCATAACAAGCTCCTGTGATGCTGTGGTCCCCTTGACACAATCCTGGCCATCCACCACTGTGATCCCCAACCAGAGAGATATACTCCCAACAAAAAGCCCAACTCCTCAGTGCTGAGAACCCCCCAAAATCCTGCCCGTCCCCATCACCATGCTCCTTCCAGAATTCAGTTCCCACTGGAGAACGGGGCACAGAGTTGGCGACACACAGCCACTCTCACAGCAGGCACTGTCACAGAGCTGGACACGCTCTGGCTCTGAAGCAGTTTACTGCGTTTTAGTCCAGCCCTTTCCCTCCCACCAGCACACCCCGTTCTGTCCCTTTGGGCAGTGTCTGTCCCCAGCACTGTGAGAGAAGCATCTCCTCCACAGGGAGGAAAAGCCC
The DNA here is from genome assembly GCA_003676055.1 of Chloebia gouldiae. Taxonomy (NCBI): domain Eukaryota; kingdom Metazoa; phylum Chordata; class Aves; order Passeriformes; family Passeridae; genus Chloebia; species Chloebia gouldiae. The sequence goes on along the minus strand of QUSF01000097.1, from coordinate 892,005 downwards.
ATCCATCTCACAGCAGGGCACAGGCTTGGAAAGTTGCTGCTGTCTAGGGAGCCTCAGTGGGAGCAGGTGCCACTTTCCTAGGGCTGGAATTCCTGCAAGGGAGGCACAGGGCTTCCTGCTCTCCCTGATCTATGGCTGCAGTGCACAGCTCCAGCTCCCCAGGCCACTGGAGCAGGCAGAGCGTGCACAAAGGAACAACTGGGGAGGTTGGCCAGTGGCTGTGGCAGAGCCCTGCATTCCAGAGGCTTTTTGGAAAGGTCAGATCAACATCACAGACACAACCCCACAGCCACACCATGGGGTGTCCCACTCCTCCACCCCAGCAGGCAGAGGGAGCATCCCCAGGGATTCCTGCTGCATCCCCTGAGGCTGGCAGAAACCTCTGTCCCAGCCCTTGGCTGGCACTGGGCAATGCCATCGGGTGGGACCCCATGCACAGTGGGTACAGGGGGCACACGCTGGCTGTGGGGCCACCTGGGACAAACAACAGCTGGCACACAGCAGGGCCACACCTTAACACAAGCCCACCCGTGTGCCAACCCCCTCCCTGGTCCCACGGGGCTCAGGGCACTGACAGGCACCTGCCAGTCCCGCCTGAGCCCTGGGGCACCTCCCGTGTGCCAGGCACTGGCATGCCAACTTGGGCCAGGACCCGCCCGGTTCCTACAGCCCCAGGCCTGTCGCTGCTCCCCTGACTCTCTGCCTCAAGCCCAGCCATTGGTGCCGGGCTGCTCCAGAGCAGCTGCTGGACATGGTTCTGTGGCACAGCCAGCACTCACAGAAGCACATTAAAATTAAGGAGCAGGTTTGCCTTGCTGGCCAGGAAGAGGGGAAGCAGACAGCCCCTTCCCACACTCGGTGTCTGGGCTGGGACAGTTGGCCAGGTCTGTGCTGAGCCACGGGGAGGAGAGCCAGAGGTAGAGAGGAAGCTCCAGGACAGGAGCAAACTCACTGGCCCTTGTCTGCTGCCCTGCACCCCACTGCACCCCAGACCCAGAGAACAGAGTGCAGCTCACACCCTGTCAGGCTGGGAGAGGGGGACAAGGCCCAGGGCACCAGACCTGAGCATGGAGCACCGGGTCAGCAGCTGGACAGGCCCCCCCAGACACCCAAAACACAGGCAGGGACCACACCAGAGTAGGAAGGACAAGCACTGCTCACCCCCACTGCTGCCCAGGGCTCCTGCCTGAGCACCCACCACAGTGCCACATGGAGAACATCAGCCCACAGGTGGGATCAGGAGAGGGAGACTCCTGAACAGGGCTCCCCTTAATGCAGCTGGTGTAACTGGGACCAGGTGGGCCAGCCAGCATTTAACAGCCCAGAGGACTTCAAGTGCACCCCAGCCTCTCCCTTCTGGTTAAAAACACAAAATATCCTGAGCTGGAAGGGATCCACAAAGATCTTTAAGTCTAACTCCTGGCCCTGCCCAGCCCCAGGGCTGTTGTCTGCCCAGCTCTGTGTGCAGGGTCATGCTGCTGGGAGACTCCAGGGGAACAGGATAAAGCAGCATCCCGCAAAACCCTCACACCTGTGCAGCTTTTACTGACAACAGGGTATTCAACCTGTCCCCACTCCAGTCCCTCCACCTTCCGGCTCCAGCAGAGCTGGTCCCCGGGGCTCAGACGTCTCCCCAGAAAAGACCCTGCCTTCACACAGGTGCCTTTCCTTCCCCAACATCCCTTCCCTCACCTCCTCACCGTCCTTCAGTGGTGAATGAACCCAGCCTGCCCAGACCTTTGGGATCCTCGGTGGGGTTCTCCTGTCCCACACCGCATGGCAGTGTCCCCAGCGGGCGGGGGCTGGCTCCTACCTGCAGCACGGAGAGGCTGGTCTGCCCGGAGAGGCTGAGCTTCTCCTGCTCCGAGGGGTAGGCGTTGAAGCGGTGTTCGTACAGCCAGTCCCGCAGGATCTTCACCGACTCCTTGGGGAGGTTGCCCCTTCTCTTCCTCTTGCACAGCGAGGGATCAGGGGATGTGGCGCCGTCCTCATCCCCCTGGTCACTGTCCGACATGGTGGAGCTGCCCGCGAGACCCCCCTGGCTGAAGCCTGGAGAGGGGGAACCAAAGGGAGCTTCAGGCGTGGTCCGGTCGGGGGAGGGGAAGGGGCCTCCCACCGAACTCCCCCCCGCCTCCAACGGGGGTCTCATCCCCTCTGGGCCCGCCTGGGGGGGAATCCCGAGGCAGAGATCCCCGGGGGGGGGGGGGGGAAATCAAGCATGGGGTGGGGTGGAGGAGGGGAAGTTAAAAACAAAAACAATCTCAGCAGGAGAAAGAGGCCGGAGCTGGAGAGAAGGAGAGGAACCACGCGGGGTCATTGTGCGGCGGGGATGGAGGCGGGGGCGGCTGTCACGGGCCGGGGATCGGCGCTGCGGGCCGGGGGCTCGGCGGAGCGGGGAGCTGCGGGCCGGGCCCCCCCGCCCCTCCGGCCGCAACAGGCAGCGGCGGCCCCGGGCGGCGGGGGGAGAGAGGAGCCGGAGAGCGGCCCCCGCACTCCGCCGCCGGCCCCAAGTTGTCCCCGGCCGGGCAAACTCCGCCGTAACTCCGAGCTGCAGCGGGGGCGGGAGGACCCCCGGCAGCAGCTCCCGCAAACTTCGGGAGCGCCGGCGCGGCCCGTCCCGCTCCGTCCCGCACAAAGGCGCGGGGCCGCCCCGCTCCCCCCGCGCCCCCCGGGATCCATCTTTGCGCTCACCCCCGGGCCGCCGCCACCGCCTGGGCGCTCGCATGGGCCGCGCCGGGGTCTCGGTGCCGGGGCCGGTGCGGGGCCGTCCCGCGGCGGCGGACGAGCAGCCGGGCGCGGCGGAAAGTTTTGGGTGGGCGGCGATGACAGATGCCGAGACAGAGTTCCCTTTGTTCCCGAGGAGGCAGGAACTCGCCGGGCCCCCCGCCCCCGGCCCCGGCCCCGGCCCGCCCGCCCCCGACTGTCACCGGGCACCGGGGCCCCCCCGCCCTGCCGAGCTCCCCCCGCCCCGCGGAGTCCCGGCCGGTACCTGGCGCCGGCGCACCCCGGGCTCGGCCCCGCTGCCCGACACGGCCCCCGGCGGGAGGGGGCAGGGACAGAGGAAGCCCTGGAGCCTCCGCACCCGCCCGGCCCCGCGGAGCTGCACCCTCACAGGGGCCCAGCCATGGGCGCCCACGTGGGGAGAGCCAGCCCTGGGGACACTCACCCAGGGACATCCACGCAGGGGTGCCTCACAATGCGCTGCACAGGTTCCTTCCCCCTGGCTGAATCGGATCACTGGGCCACAGGGGTTACCGGTGTCTGTGGGCAGAGGACAGGGACAGCCTTGGGACAGGAGCTGCAGGGGCAGGTGGGGGTGACAACCCTGGGGACCTCAGAGCGCCTTGAAGTTCCACCAATGCTTTGTTTAGTCCTTACCAGATGGGAAATCAGAAGCCCAGCATATCACTGCTCCCATGACAGAGGAAGGCGGTTCTGAGCAAAGGTGGTGACCAAGAAGGAACCAGGTGGAGCCCTTGCTGTGCCATGGCCATTAGGCTGGCCAAGGTTTCTGGATGCCCTTCTACTCTCCCTGTGCCTCTCCATGACCACAGCAGAGCCCAAGGTCACCTTTGGAGTTTTGGAAATGAAAATTGCTCCATTTATGTGCTGCTGGTCCAGGATGTGGTGAGCGTGAGATTTCCCCAGCACAGCTCTGTGTCCTTGTGTGGTGTGGGGCTGGGTTGCACTGTCACTCTCTGCCATGTGCTCAGTGGAGCCCAAGGGGATGTATCTATAAGGGGTCCCCTCGGGCGGTGCCTTCATCAGTGGGAGGAAGAGAGAGGAGCTGCTTTGAGCAGTGGTGCCACATCCCAGCACCTGTGATGGACAAAGTGCCACCATGGGAACCCTGTCCTGCAGCCAGCCCAGAGCCCTGCCCACTGAGACACCCCTGTCTTGGGGGGCATCTCTTGGGGATGTCCTTTTCAGGTTTCCATCCCCTGTCTTGGGCACATCCACATTCGTCCCTGCCAGGCCAAGTACACGCGTGGGCATCCCCTGGGACCTGTGTGCTGCTGGGGCACAGCACCCCAAACCTCACGGGATGGTGCTCCACCTCTCTCCAGGAAGACCTTGCTTGATGTTCCTCTGCCTCAGGGGCAGCTCCCCCCTCCCAGGCTCCACCACCTCTGTGCTGCAGCTCCCCTCCCTCTCCTCTTTGCTGCTTGCAGAGTAAAATATGGGAATCCCTTCATATATTGAAAAAAGTTACAAACCCCCTTCTTTTATGGTCAATTTTTGGTCTGGGAAAAGCAAGATGTGTGGTGCAATAAGGGATTAAATAGCAAAAGAAAAAGGAGAACTCTTTAAATCATTTATTTTGTTGCTTCTAAATCTTCTATGGCCTGAATTGTGCCCCAACCTGCTATCGCTGCATTGATGCCAAGGCAGCAGGGCTGGTGAAGCACAGGTGGATGTGGGGAGCCCTGACAGCACCTCCATCCTCTGCAGGGTCACTCCGGGCAGGGCGCATCCCCAGCCTCCTCTCAGGCTGGCTCCTGCCCGCTGTGAACCAGGACCATCACCGGGGTGGGCGCATCCTGCCTGCTCTGCTCCCTCCACAGCCGCGTGTGTGACGCCCCAGATCCCCCCCCCAGAGACCCCCGGACTGCCTGGGCTGTGTCAGCCACAGTGCCCAAGCAGGACTGTCCTCCTGAGCAGTCTGCTTTTGCTCCCACCTTTTGGAAAATGCTGGTTTAGTCTTCTACCGAATTGAGACAAGCAGGAAATGGTCCCTGCGCTCAACCACCTGCCCAGGGCTGGGCCAGGAGCCACCCCCCGGATCCCTCTACCTGCCTTTGCTCCTGGACTGGTAGTGTGAGAGCAACTTTGGAAAAATCCCATCGGGTGCCTGACAGAGCCTGGAAGGAGCCTGAATCCCTGGGCAAGCCCAGCCTGGCATCCCAGAGAGCTCCCGGCTGATGGGGAGTAAGGAGCCTCTGAGATGAGGGGCCAGGGAAGGGGCTGAGATACATCTCCCTGCCCTTCCCACTAGAGCTTGTCGTGCTGAGCCCTGCCCGGGCCCATTGACATGGTAATACTGGTAAACTTCAGCAATTTGAACTACAATCAGCCAACAAGAGCCTGAGGGGGAATGCTGGAAACCCAGAGGGATTCTGGGAACCCCAGGGTGATGCTGGAAATCCAGGGGAAGCTGAAACTCCCAGGGGAAACTGAAATTCCCAGGGGGATGCTTGGATTCCCAGGGGGATGCTGGAATCCCCAGCCAGCCTCCCAGGTATGGACACTTCCCAGACTGGACTCTCCATCCTTTGCCCACCCTCTGATATTCAATCTGCATTTTTAGCACAGCAAATTGGATTTGTGGTTGGCTGTGCTGGCTGTTTGCTGCCACCCTGCCCCTGGGGCCACTGCTCCAGCAGCAGGTCCTGCTCCCTGCTCAGGGCCACTGGACCTGCTGCAGGCTGGGATTCCCCCAGCAGGACTGGTCCTGTGAGCTGGCCTCCAGCTGGAGCCCCTCTTTCGGGCACTGCAGTCCCTCCATCTCCTCCTGCCCCTTCCCACGGGGAAGCTCTGATTCCTTCCTGGAGGCCATAGGGCAGGACAGACCCTCTCAGCAGGCACTGCTGTACCCTTTTGCTCTCTGATGTTCCTTTAACCTACATCTCGACACGGTAAGAGGAGTGTGGGGACACCAGGATGGAGCTCACAACACTGAGAAAAGCAAACACTCTGGGGTCAGGAGGTCCTGGGCTGCACTGGGAGCTGTGACACAGCTGGTGGAGGGAGGGGATCCTTTCCTTCTGCTCCACACCAGTGAGGCCAGCCCTGGAGTGCTGGGCCCAGAGCTGGGCTGCCCAGTACAGGAGACAGGGACAGACTGGACAGATTCCAGCTCAGGGCCATGAAGGTGATGGAGGGACTGGAGCATCTCTGCCGTGAGGAGAGGCTGAGAGAGCTGGCACTGCCCAGCCTGGAGCAGAGCAGGCTCAGGGCATCTCATCCCTGGGGATAAACACCCGGGGGGAGGCTGCAGAGGGGACAGAGCCAGGGACAGCCCCAGGGGCCTCGGGCACCAGGTGAGACACAGGAGGGGCCCTCTGAGCTCAGGAGACACTTCTGCACTGGGAGCAGCTCTTCTAGACTGCCCTAAAGGTTCACCTAACCTGGTGTCCTCCTGCCCCAAGTGAACACTTCTGAAATGAATGTCTTTATTTTGCTGCTATTTAATACCTTTGAAAGGAGTCAGGTCAGGACCACCTGCTGTCTCTGCTGTTTCTGATGCAACCCAATTACAGTTGACTTTCTGGGCTGCCAGTGCCCATGTCCAGGTCACATCTAATTTGTCACCACCAGCACCCCCAAGTCCTTCTCCCAGAGCTGCTCCCCACCCACCCAGCACCAGCCTGTGCTGGTGCTGGGGCTGCCCTGACCCAGGTGCAGGACCTTGCATTTGGCCTGGTTGAACTCCATGAGGTTCACATGAGTCCAGATAATTTTGGAGTTTCATCGATTCATTGATTCCCAGAATGGTCTGGGATGGAGGGGACCTTAAAGCCCATCTGATTCCTCCTCCTGCCATGGGCAGGGACACCTCTCCCTACCCCAGGGTGCTCCAAGTCCTGTCTAACCTGGCCTTGAACACTTCCAGGGGTGGAGCAGCCCCTGCTCTGGGAAACCTGTGCCAGTGAAGTTTATTTACTCTTCCCATAAATACCCCAGTGTCCAATAACAAATTTGTTCTGCTTTGCTGCCTCGGGGTTGAAAGTCCCACAGTGCCACCACAGCCATGCCAGTGAAGAGGCAGCTCAGACCAAGTAGTTTTGGCAGCTGCTTGCGGGAGCACCTCTGACAAGCCCAGGCTGAAGCCTGTGGCAGCTCCCAGCTCAGAGCAGCAGTGGGTCCATCCCACTCCTGGCACTGTGAGAATCTGGGCTGCTCACAGAGGATGATCCCCTGGGGTCAGAGGGGCTGAGCAGCACTCCTAGATGCAGCTGCTCCAAGAGCTGATCTGTCCCCAGCTCCACCATCAGCTTCTCTGCCCTAACGTGATTTCTGTCAGATGCTCACTTTGCTGGGTGTCACAGTGAAGGAGGTTTTATAAAGCATCCAGGCCTCCAGAAACCTTCAGGCCAGGGAATTCTCTCTGGCTGTGGGAGAACTGTAGATTTTCCCTGGCACAGCAGTGAATTAGGGAAGAAGCTTGGTACCTATGAGGCTGGAGGTGGGCTGGTTTGGGACTGCTACTGCAGAGCACAAGCTCTGACCCTGGGGAACTCCCTGGAGATCCCAGGTCACCCTTTCACATCTGACAATTTAGTTCCTTTTTCCTGGTGTTAGTACTGCCTGCAAATTAGGAGCACTGAGACCAAGGAGAAGCTTTTCATTCATGGATCACCTCCCAGGTGAGAGAGCATCACCTGGGGCCTGGCAAGACTCTGATGCCTCTGAGCCCAGCATATGACCATGGAGCTCCCTCAGACCCTACCCAAGCTTTCCCAGCACTGGTAGCATCTCTGCCGTGCACTATGCCCTCACCAGGTTTTGTAGGTTTGTCCCCCCACTTTAAATAAAGAATTGCTGGAAACTCATTACTCCCTCCAGGGCAGGCTTCAAGCAGCATTTCAAGACCATAGCTTCACAAGGTATCAAGGTAGGAGCACCCCATGCTCCCACACCCTTGTCAGGGTGGTGACAAATAACCAAACCAAGGGGACAAACCTCCTCCCCATTTCTTATACTCTCTGTCTCTTGCCCCCCCAACCCGTCCAGGGTGACACAGAAGGACAACCACACCCCTGGGACCCTGGACCAGCTGACGTGGGGAGCATGGCTGGTACCTTACCAAGTGTCTCTCAGCCCATCCTGACACAGGGCTCGAGCAAAACGATCTTCAGCCCACCAGCTAAGGCAGAAAATGATGCTCAAGCTGATTTTACATAATTCGAGAGCAATCTGGTTTCAAAACCAGGTTGCCCCATTGGAAAGGGCCCTAGCTAACAAGGGCAGTGAGGTGAGGTGCTGCAGTGCCCAAACTTTCTCAAAGCCCTGGGCACAGCACAGGGGGCACAGGGTCACAAGGCAGCCACACACAGCACACATCTGTCACACCCGTCAGGCTTTATACACCCCTTCAGCTTCCTGAATCCCTCAGATCGCAGGCTCTAAAGCCATAAAACAGCCAGGGAGGAGGAACAAAATGGGGGTTCTTTCCTGAAGGGGGAGTGAGGGAGGAGAGGGAGAGGCTTTTCCTCTATGGGCTGTGCTATAGGGCTCTCTCAGGCTGGACCCAGCCCAAATCCCTGCAGGTCAGCAGGGGATGCTCACCCCAGCTCTGGGATCCACTGATGACTTTGAGTGGGTCAGTGGCTGCCGGGGGGAGGTCACAGCAAGGCTGGAGCGCCCAATGGGTGGGAGAGGTGATGGGAGGGGAAGGCTGGATGGGCACACAGCAGCACAGTGATGGGAGTGTGTCTCTTCCAAGCGTGTCCTGATGCAGGGTGATGGTCCTGGGAGGTGTTTCCCGTGGGAGGAGTCTGCTGTGGGGCAACAAGGGGGGCCAAGGGGCAGGCAGTGTGCAGGGCAGAAGGGGCGAGTGGCTGCAGGCTCTAATCGTCCTTGTCCTTGGCCCCATGCTTCAGGATGCGGGTGAACTCCACGTAGTTGAAGTTGCCCTTTTTGTCGATGGGCGCCTCCCGGTACATCTCATCCACCTCCTCGTCAGTGAACCTGTCCCCCATGGTGGTCAGCAGCTCACGCAGGTGGTCCTCGTGGATGAAGCCTACAAGGAGGGCAGCCACAGCGTTAGCAGGGGGCACCAGGAGGGCTGAGCACAGCACCTTCCCCACCTCTCCCAAAGACATCCCGCTCTGGAGCTGCCTGAGGACTGTTCCTGAGGACGGCCCAGCCCCTGTGCTGGCTGTGGCAGAGGGGCAGTGCTGCACCTGAGGCCTCCTCGTCGAAGCAGGCAAAGGCATTGCGGATCACGTCCTCAGGGTCGGTGCCGTTCAGCTTCTCCCCGAACATAGTGAGGAACATGGTGAAGTTGATGGGCCCCGGCGCCTCGCTCATCATCCCCTCCAGGTACTCGTCAGTGGGGTTCTTCCCTGCGGGACACAGGCAGGGTGTGGATGCAGGGCCCTGCTCCCCCAGCTCCCATCCCCGGGGTCAGCCCATGCAAACAGCTGGAATGACTTTTATCTGTTGCAAATTGATCTGCTGCTTCTTGTTCACCCACCCCACGAACATGGTAAGGGAGTTTCTCCAGTGCCCAGTGCTCCCCCCTCAGCACCTCTCCTGATGCTTTCATCTACACCTGGAAACAAGCTCTGCCTTGGGGGAAGTGCAGTACTTGATTTGGGGGTTACTGGAATGAAACCCATGATTTTTCCCATCCCCCTGACAGCTCTGACGAGAGGGGCAGCAATGTCCTCACATAAGCCTCGTGTTGTTATGTCCCTAGCACTGCTCCCACCATGGCTGCACTGGCGATGGTTCAGCTGCTCTGCTGAGGTCTGTGCCCCCAGCACTGGCCCCTCTCTGCTCCCAGAGCTCTGGCTCTCTGGGAGGAGGGAGATCCCTCCTGTGGTCAGGCAGGACCTCCAGAACAGGTTTGGCTGCCAGGTCAATCATTGACAGATCTCCCAAAGCACAGTGGAGATACCACTGGGGGTGGGAGGAGGGAGCCATGGTCTGCAGCAAAGGAGAATGGCTCAGAGCAGGGAGTGGGAACAGACCTGCAAGTCTCAACCAGCCCAGGTATCACACCAGCACGGGAATCTGCCTTTGTCACCCCAGCTGAGAGCAACAGGAGGGCTTTGTTCCACACGAGACAGCCCCAGTAACATTCTGGGGTGAGTCTACTCAAACACTCCATGGCTGCAGCTGGTGCTCCCAGGGCAGAGCTTCTCCAGTTCCGAGGGTCTCTTCCCTTCTGGTGAGTGCATCTGTGAGCAGCACACAGAGCTGCTGCCCTCAGATGCCTCACAAACACTCCTTCTGTCAGCTGGTGGAGCAGAGAAATCCTATCCCAGGCTTTGAGGCATCCCAGCACAGCCAGTGTCCAGCACTGGGTGTGGGCTGGGCGAGGTCACCCTGCAGCTCTCCCTGCTTGCGAGATGGTGCCGGGGGCAGAGGGACCTGCGGGGGCACGGGCGCAGGGTGTCCTCACCAAGGGAAGCCAGCATGTCGTGCAGATCCTCCTTGTCAATGAAGCCATCTCGGTTCTGGTCGATCATGTTGAAAGCCTCCTTGAACTCCTGGATCTGCGATTGGTCAAACATGGCGAAGACATTGGAGGTGGCACGCTGGGGGCGCTTCTTGGTAGTCTTGGCTTTGGCACGTTTGCTGGACATCTTGGTGGCTGGGGGAGTACCTGGGGGCAGGAGCATCAGGAGGGCTGGGGACAGGCCGAGCCAGGGGGCCAGAGCAGGGATACACAGGGACACACCACCCCGGCACCTCCAGTCCTGTGCCTCAGCTTCCCCAGCTGTCACACACTTGAGCAACACAGGGAGATGAGACAGACACAGGATCAGCCATGGGGAGGGCAGGACTTGAGCTCTGATGAGTTCCATGGGCAATCACAGAGCAGGCAGTGCTCACTGCAGTTCCCCAGGACCATCCCCTAGGGCTGCAGGCAGCCCTCAAACCCACTTGCTGCCTGTCCTCTCTGCATATCCAGGCACAGGGAGAGATGCCTGGCCCACCACCCAGCTGGGTGCCAGTCCCAGGGCCATGGGGATGGAGGTTTCGGCACTTCAGTCACCGTGGCCATGCCTCTCCACCTCCCCTCACTCCAACAGGATCTCCAGGCCCAGCCCAGCTGCCAGCTTGCAGGGGGTCACCCTCGTACTCTCTTTGTCACAGGACAGAAGCAGCCCCAGCAACGAGCACAAAGGGGTTATCTGCTCCAGGCATATTCCTCAGACACCACTGCTTCCCATGTACATCCATCCATCCATCCATCCATCCATCCATCCATCCATCCATCCAT
>QUSF01000097.1:837370-881038 GCA_003676055.1 Chloebia gouldiae | reverse complement strand
CCATCCATCCATCCATCCATCCATCCATCCATCCATCCATCCATCCACGCCTGGCGGGTCAAAGACTCTTGCTGCTATCTCAGTGACCCCCACCCCTGCCCAGGGAGCCCATGGGAAGAGGCAGAGGGGAGAGGAGACCATCGGCCTTGGAGAGCTGCAGAGCCAGTAGAGGAGCCAAGAGCCCCAGGGCTGCAGGGCACTGAGGATAGTGCTGCTGTTACAGGTCATGAATGCCAGGAGAGGGGGGGGGCAGCAGTGGGACAGACCCACCTTTGGGGACATGGCTGGGGCAGTGTGTGTCCCATGGAGAATGGCACAGGGACCATGCAGACCCCAAGCAGCACTGGGGCAGGATGACAGCAGGAAAACCTGGTCCTTCCAAGGTGGGGGGTGCTGTGCCCACCTGGAACTGGGGCCCCCAGCAGGAACAGGGCTGGAGCAGAGAGCCCACTCCCACCTCAAGATGGCATCCAGTCCCCCTCAGACTCCCAGCAGGGGGCTACCAGACTGAGGGATGCACTCAGGGTTTGGAACACCCTCCTCCACTGACACTGCCTGAGAGGAGGATGCTCAGGTTTCTCCCAGGGGGCTCCCGCCGCAGCAAAGCCCAGCTTGGCCTTGGGGGACAGGCTGGGATGGTCCTGTGGGATAGGCTGGCCCAAGGCCAGCCCAGGGAAGGGACACTGCTCTGAGCCCTCGTGTTTGTGCCACAGCCATTCCTCCCTCACACACAGCCCTAGCTCTCCTCCTGGCCAGTGTCTGGCTCGGGCAGCAGCTGCTGGGACAATAGCAAATGAATGGATCATGAAGGGACTCCACAGTGGAAGAGCGGAAAATCAGTCTGTGTGCCCCATGCCTGGTGGGCAGCAGGACCTGGGCTCCTCATCAGTGCCCTGGATGGAGTAATTCAGGAGCCACATTCTCTCTCATGGAGACACACCCCAGTGAGCTGCAGTAGGACAGCCCCTGCTGGGCTGCACACTCTCCGTGGGCTGCTGTGGGATCTGCTTCCCAGCTGGGTCTTTAGTGCTCACCCCAGGGGAACCATGGAGAACCGGGGAACATCCCCTGGTGCTGGCATGGACCAGAGCAGAGCAAACAACCTTCAGAGAGCCTTCCCCTGCCCTCCCCACAGACCCCCTCTCCAGGTCTCTCCTTCCCCTCCTGCTACCACTCTCTCAAGGGGTAGCAGAGGTAGGGGCTGGGGCAGGAGCAGGGCACCACCAGCCTGGTCCTCAGCCTGCTGTGGTCTCCAGGTCCTGCAGCTGGGCTGTGCTGGAAGGACATTCCAAGGGCATCAGACAGTGTCAAATCGCAGCCCAACACACCATGGTGACCAGCCAAGCTCAGAAAGAGCTGGACACTCTTCCCACATCCTGACAAGGCTCCCATCCCACTCTGGGAGCACCCACAGAGCCAAGGCAGGGCCCTTTCTCTGCAGGGAACATGCCCCATGTCCCCAGGAGTCCTCCCTCATTGCCCATATGCCCCCTATTCCAGGATGGAATCCACAGCTCCCTCAACCCCCTCCCTTGTGCTGACCTCACCACCTGAGAGCAGCCACCAAACCACCTCACATCCCCTGAACTCTCCCTCCTTACCCAGTGCCCATCAGGAAAGAGATGTTTGTCCCTAGCCAGCCAAAGGGAGCAGCAGGGCTGCAGAGCCCAGCTGTGCCCACACTGGGTGAGCAGAAAACCTCATCCCCCAGTCCCTCTCTGCCTGCTGCTTCCTCCAGCCCCACAGAGCTCTTTGCAGCCGGCCAGCCCTTCTCTGCATGCCCTGCCAGGCAGCACCGAGCACCAGTGACACCTCCAGATGGCACCAGTGACACCCCCAGATGGAACGGGCCGGTGACATCCCACAGTAGCAGTGTGGGAAGCTCAGTTCAACACCACAACACCACCAGGCTGAGTCAGAGCCAGAAATAAAAGCTCTGCTGCTGGCCCATGGCACTGGGCTCAGCTTTCAAAACACATCAAATTATTAGCAGAATTATTAGAAGACAATAGAAATAAGCAGGACTTTTCCTCTCACCACATGAATCAATATCCAAATATTTACCCTGCCCTGACTGTGACCAGTAGCAGCACAGCTTGGCACCACCTCCACAGACAGTGCTCATCAGCAGGATTAAGTACAATTTTGACAGCACATGGATCTGCAGTTTGATCCAAAATGTGCCCTGGAAAGATGCTCAGTCCCAAGGTCCAGGTCAGTCATTCTATCTCTGCTGTTTGACAGCCACCTTGGGCTGGCTGGGACTTGGGAAGAGATTTTTGGGTCAGTGTGGGGAAAGGTTCCTGTGCATGGATTCTGTGCAGGGATCCGCAGCAAAACCTGATTCAGCTGGAGAAGTCCCTGCTCTGCACAAGGGCTTGATGGCCACACTCCCCTGGTAGCCATGCTTTCTAGGACTCCCAAAAACCCAGTTCCAGGAGCATTGCAGGGAGTGCCTGGCCATGATGCCCTGCAAGCTGGGCTGGACTCATCTCAAACAACAGGTGCAGCCACCAAAGCTCCAGCTTCCCCTCAGCCAGAGGGAAACACACAGACACAGGTCCTGCTCCTGGCACCCCCTGCTGAAAGCCCCATCCCAACACTGCTCCAGCCCAGAAACTGTGGAATCTGGGCAGCACAGCCAAGGAGGTCAGTGCTGGGTGACACCACGACAGCCACACACTGATCTGGTCCCCAACTCCCCCTGTCACCAGCTGCACCTTTTCCCTTGTCCCTCTGTCACTGTCCTGCCAAAACAATTTCCCAGCCTCCTGCAGTGGAGGCAAAATGATCTGCTAGGTTTGTGTCTCCCCACCTGAGCCAGACCCAAGGGACCATGGAGCTGACCTAAAGAGTTCATAAATTAGTAAATAGTTTCGTTTGAAAGAGGAAAGAATTCCCAGTTATCAGTAATATAAACTGCCATGTGTTTCCTCCTTGGTAAAAACCAAGCAAGCAACTCCATCCTGGTGCTGCTTCCTGGCTGTGCTGGGGAGGGTGGGACAAGCCAAAGGGACATGGCAATGCTGCCAGGACAGGCAGCCTGTCCCAGCCCCATCCTTCCCCTCCTGCCTTCTTCCACCCTCCCCTGCAGCTCCCCTGTGCTGCTCCAGCTCACAGTCCCGGCAGGAGCTGACCGCTGGGCTGAGGGTGCTGTGACAGGCTGGGTGGCACAAAGGAGGAGTGGCAGGCAGGGGACAGGGCAGCTCCTCTGGCAGAGGTGGCAGCAGCCTGTCCCCAGTCCCTGGGGTGTTCACATGGATCAGAAGCTATGATCTCCCAGGATATGCTGCTATGAGTTTCCCAGGGCTGGCTCCTCAGAAGCTACTCCAGCAGGAGCCACCTCTGGAAGTGCTGAAGAGGCTGCAGAGGAACTGCCCTGCTGTCCCTGGCACAGCTGGGCAGCGACATCTGCTCCAGCAGCTCCTCCACAGGATCCTGGCAGAGAGAGGCAGGACATACCTCTACTGGATGCTTTGGGTCAGGGAGGCAGAGGGTGATTCCAGCAGCCTGGGCTGTCCCGAGGGATGGTCCTGCAGGGCAAACACTGGCTCCTCAGGGCGGGGGGACTGTGCTCAAACCTCTGCCCAGTGCCACTTCCCAAAGAGAGTTGCGAGTACCAGCAAGCCACGAGGCAGCCACATTCACTGGTGGGCAAGCACTGGCACCCCACCACGTGTGGCCACCTGGCATCCCCGCACAGGCAGCAGGTCCCACCCCTGCTCCAGGGTGGCATGGGGGCCAGTGGGCTGAGGTGGTGCCTTGTGCATGCCCCTGGCACAGGAGTATGCACTAAGCCTTTGCCAGCCCAGCACCTCCACAGCCCCAGGGCTGCTCACCAATTGTCATACTGGGGGAGGGAGCAGGGAGCAGCTCATCTCCCCTGCGTCTTTCATTGATAAACCACCCCTTTCCTCCAGCACAGCCCTGCTCAGGATGCCCATGGGATGTGGCATTGCTCAGCTTCACCAAGGAGGATTTCCTAGTGCCAGGGGAGCCCCACTCTCAGCCAGAGGCACCGGGAGCTGTGGGAGGAATCCTCAGCCCACTCGACGCCGCAGGAATGCAGGCGGCTGCCATTCTGCTCCTTTTATGGCCCTTATTAGAAATCTGGGAAAGGGAGTCTGGAGGTGAGAGGAAAGCAGACCCTGAGCCCTGTGTCTCCAGTCCAGGCGCAGCCACCGGCACTGATGCCAGGGAGGAAGGACCAGGGCAACATCAGAGTCAGAGCAAAGTGTGCAGCGACCCCCAGGGAGGCAGAGCTCATCCCAGCCCTCCCCCAGCTTCCACCGGACACTGGGGACCCGGCCAGGTCCACGCACAGCTGTGAGGCTCAGCTGCAAGTTCAGCGGATGGTTTCTGGACTAGTTGCTTCCCACCAAGTTTAGGAGACAAGAGCTCACCATGTGACACACGCAAATCCTTCCAAAGTTCTGCAGCCTTCCCGGAGAAGCCCTGGCATAGACACCCTCGGTGTGCAAAGCACCCAGCCCCTTCCGATGCCCGGGAAGGCCGGGAAATGGACACAGGCACAAGGTCTTGAGGGCCTCGGGCAGTCAGCACAATGCGTCCTGGCCGGAGTTTGCTATTTTCCCAGGGGAACTAAGGGGCTCACCTCGGCAGGGGAATGTGGCCGCAGCGCCTCGGAGCGGGGAGGTGACCGCAAACTCCTCCTACAACCGCACAGAGCCTGCCAGGGAGAGAGGAAAAAAATTCCAGCGATTGAAGGAACCCAACCATCTTTGGTCAGCAGCGGTGGTTGTTAACACTTGGGAATGTTCCACTCAAAAGAATTCAGCTCCGGCCGCCTTCTCTTACACATCCATGTTTTAGAGCTTGCCTGGCTTTTATCACAGTCGAAACATTTTGTACCAAAAGGGCATGCTGGGAGGGAAGCCAAGAGGACTTCAAATTTTCATGGGAAAGACTAAACAAAACACAACATCCCTCTGTGCTTAAGGCTGAAGGAAATGAGCTAAATAAAGCTTTTCTGGTTTGAAGACGTTTATTGCCTGAAGTTGCCCCCAGGTCACTGGGGAGATATCTGGAGCGTCACGCATGCATCCGGATCTTGGCTCTGGTCATCAGCAAAAGGACTTGGAGGAAAAGCACATGTTCCAGACTGGAACAGTCTCAGAGATCAGGAGGCGGGTGAAGCCAGTGCCAGCAGGATCTGCTCCTGCAGCTCTGCCGTCCTGGGGAAGCCAGGATGTCCCAGCTCCAAGGCGCTACAGACATTTACCCTCAGCTTGGCACAGGATCCATCCCCACGTGCGGTTGCCGGGACATTTCTGCTGAGCCTGGCAAGAGGCTGCCCGGGTATAGGATGCCCGGCAGGGCACACGGGGGATCCTCCTGCCACCCCGACCCGTCCCCAGAGCTGACCTCCGCATCAGCTTCAGCACTACAGAGGCGGAGGAGCGGCAAGGCTGCCTCCCTCTCTCCCCGACGCAGCCGGGCTAGCTCCCTCTGCTCTCCCGGGACGGCCGAGGCTGCTCCCCCGCTCCCCTCGGCTCCATCGCGCCCTTCTCTCCCCGCCGCGGCCGCTCGTTCCCGTCCCAGGGCCGCTCGTTCCGGTCCCGGGGCGGTCCCGACGCCGCCGCCTCACCTGTCCCGGAGCGGAGAGCCGCGGGAGCTGCCGGAGCTGCGGGACGTGCGGGAGCTGCGGAGCCGGCGCGGCTCCGCGGGGCGGGCCCAGGGTCCCGGCCCGGCCCGGCCCGGCCCATACAAGGCAGAAGAATGCGGCGGGGCCGCGGCCGCGGGGCCGCGGTGGTAGGACGCCCATATATAGACGAAAGCGGCGGCCCACGCGTGCCCCATCCCGCGGGGGGATGCGCAGCGCCGGGCGGCACCGGGCACTGCGGACCCGCGGGCAAACCTGCGCGTCCCCGCCAGGTGACACGGGTGGGGCACACCCTGCGGGTGGCACTGCCAGGCGCACACGGGCCGCGGCTCGCCCTGAGCTCCCTGGAGCAGCTCTGGCTGTGGCGGGGCAGGCCCTTGCTGGTGGGGCTACTGCAGGACCAGAGATCCCTGGGGGTACATGGAGAGGCCAGAAAGGGTCCACAGGCTGCACCGTGGGTGGCCACGCAAAGGGAACAGCGGCCAGAAGGGTCAAGCAACCCCTCAAAGGCTCTCTAAAAATTGGCCTGGAGCAGAGAACAGCTGGGGAAATGCCCCATTCCCAAGAAGGAATACAGAGCCTGGAGAAACAGGGATGGGGAGCTTCTCCACTCAAGGCAGGACTCACAATGATCCTGGGACACCTCTCTAGGGCAGCAGCTCTTGCTCACATTTCATTCCCATCAGCAACCCTGAGCCTCATCACAGTCCTGCAGGCACCAAGAGGAGCTCCTGGTCCTGTGGGATCCCTCCTCGGAGAGTGATGACCCTCCAGACATCATCCTAGAGGAAATTTATCTGTGTTTTGTGGCATCCCACAACACCAGAGGCAGAACTCAGCCTGCAGAGGAGCAGGAAGGTGGAAGAGAGAGATACTAGGAGTACTTCTGAAAGGGAATGTTCTTCTGGGGACCCAACCCTGAGCAGGTAGCCAGAGCAGGACTGCCCAGCTTCAGCATTCCCAGGAGCTCCATCACTGCCCATGAAGATGTGAGAAATTGAGGCTGAGGACCAGACCCTGATCAGAGGGGACAGCATGGACCACACTGCACTTGCAGCAGCACAGATGAAGAACAGTGACACAAATTAATCTTCAGTTGCCATTCTCCAGCAGGGCATCACTGCAAACAACAGCTAAAAAGCAAAAAAAAAAAAACCTGTTTCAACCCTGATATAAAAGCAGTGGCTGTGCCCTCTGGCAGGCTGGCCTGACCCTGACCAAGGCATGGAGCTTGTTCCCACTGGCCCAGAAGGCCAGTGACCTGCTCTGCCAAGAGCCTGACTGACATGGGGACATCCTACCCATGTCCCCGTGCTGCTTGGATGAAATCTGCAGGGGCATTGCCTCCTCTGGGGGACCACAGAGGCTCCTGACCCTTCGCTGGAAGCATGTGTCCTGCCTGCAGCCCCTCTGAAGGACAGGCTGTGGGCTCAGAAGCCAGGAGAATGCAGGAGTAGAGTTGGAAATGCTGCTGGATATTATGCCAGGGTGGAGACAAGCCAGTGAAAGCACAGAACCTTTGCCATGCCCATGAGCTGGACAGGGAGGCCCCAGAAGGTTTGTCTTTTTAATAAAAAATATAAGGAAAAATGAATAAAAAAAAAACACAAATCAAAACAACAACAACAACAAAAAAAAAAAACCAGACAGGAGTCAGCCAGCCTGAGCTGCCACCCCATGGCTAGTCCCAGAGCTTTCTGTGCTACAGAAGCCCAGCCTCAGCAGGGCCCAGGTGCTCCCAGGAGCCCAGCAGGAGCAGGACCCACCTGCAGCCCCTCTAGGGGAGCTGCTGTCCCTCACTGAGCCCTGCTTTCTCACCACTGGGCAAGTGTCCAGCCAGACCCCTGTGAGGGGAGCTGCTGAAGAAGGGCTGCAGGCACATGGCAGTTCCTCCACCTTTGCAGCCCCTACAGCTGGGCCACCTCTGCTGTCCCTTGAGCCCCATCCAACCCTTCCTGCCTTCCCTGTCTGTGCCCAGGGCTGCCAATGTTATCCTTCTCCCCTGCTTCCATGTGTCTGCCAACACACATCCCTTACCAGCGCCTGTTTGTGCCCTCTGGCACCTCTCCTGCCTCCCTCCAGCTCTTTCAAGCCCAAATTTAATTTGCTTCTCTCTCTCTCAACATCAGGCAATGGAAATGGTGTAAAACAAGCCATTTTTTAAAGAGTGTGAATTTCAGTTCAATTCCCCAACCCAGGTGTCTTCATCACCATGCAGGCATTTCCATCCCTGTGAAGTGGGGACAGGGACACTGTTTCCACTCTACCCAAGCACTGGAGGAGTGTCCAGGGAGCAAGGCTGAAGCCAGGACACATCTGGCCTGGCCCTGCTGTGGGGGTCAGAGGCAAAGGAGCTGCCAAAGACACAGCGATGACCCCACACTGCATGTCCCCTTTCTGGCCATGCTACGAGGCTTCCTTGGCTTGGACCAGCCTCTGGCTTCTGGCAAATGCCCAAGGGGCTGGAGGTGATCAGGGCCTGATGGCCTTGCCAGGAGCAGGACAAGACACTTCTCCATAAATCCATAAGTATCTCGCATAATCTGTGTTTAAATCACATGGCTCCAGCTGGAAATGATCAGAGCTCTGGGACTCCTCAGCCTCTTCCCTCTGTGCTGACTCCACACAGCCCACGCAGGGTCAGCCTGCACCCATGGGCTCCAGGTCCTGATAGCAGCAAAGCAGCTCCTACTGGAGCATTTGGAGCTGCAGCCAGGCTCTGGAGATGCTCAGCACATCATGTCTGCAGAACTGCGAGATAACAAGAAATGCAGGACCTCAGGTCTGGAGTTTGTTACTGGGAAAAAGGAAGGGCGAGGCTCATGGTGTGCCAGTGGGATGTGCACAGCAGCAGAGGGAGGAACGGCTCCACACAGGGCACCTGGGCAGGGCTCAGCCCCACTGGCACCAGTGAAGATCCCCACGCCACCCAGGGCTTCCAGCAGTGCCCAGAGTGGCCCCAGCAGCACCAAATTCAGCTGTCGGGAGCACCTGGAATATTGTCCCTAAAGCCCCTCTCTACCCACACAATCCGTGCTGAGCCAACCTGCGGGACGCGGCTCCGCGGGGCGGGCGGGTCCGGGGCCCGGCCCATAAAAGGCAGAGGAATGCGGTGGGGACGGACACCCTGCACACACCATGCAGGAGTAATTCTTGTACGTTTTTTCCAGAAGGAATGCAACTGGTCTGAGTACCACTGCTCCTGGAAGGCAGGAACATAAAAAAAGAGTCAAATCTTCAGGGCTGCACATGTGATAAGTCTATCCACAGCCCACAACGTTCAGCTGCTCTAAGGTCAGGTGAATAACCAGGTAAAAAGCTCGACGACCATGTGTATCCTACAGACCCCAACCCTCCGTCCCTGTGGAGCCTCCACAGCCAGGCTGTGCACCTGGATCACCTGTGGCGGCCTGTTTGCAGGCTCGGTGACACTGCAGGGCTGCGAATGGCCGTCCCCTCTCCCACCCAGCAACACCGGCACTGCTGTCTGGCCCTTTCGCTGGGGAATGGCCCTGCCAGGCCGAGACTCGACTCCCTTCCCTTCCCTTCCCTTCCCTTCCCTTCCCTTCCCTTCCCTTCCCTTCCCTTCCCCTCCCCTCCCCGTCCCTGCCCCGCCCGCCCCTCTCGGCCGCCGTCGGGCGCGGCCCCGCCCGTGTCACGTGCGGCGGGGCCGCGCGGCGATTGGTGGCGTGCGGCGGGCCGGGCCGGTTCCGGGCCGGTTCCGGGCTGGGCGGGCGGATCCCGGCGGATCGGGATGAGCGGCGGGCGGCGCCGGGACGAGCCGCCGCACCCGCAGCACCACGCGGTGGCCAACGGCGGCGCGGCCGGGCGCGGCTCTGTGTGGGGCAAAGCGCTGCGCAGCGACTCCGCCTGGCACGACAAGGTGGGACCGGGGCAGCGGGACCGGAGGGGGCCCTGAGGGGCGGGCGCGGGGGGCCGGGACCCGGGACCCGCCTGGCGCGGCGGCTCCGTGCCGCGGGGGTGCCGCCGTCCCTGAGCGAGGTTGAAACCCCGCGGGGACCCGCCGGGCTGGCCCTGAGGCGGTGCCGCGGCCGAGCCGTGCCGGGGCTCGACAGCGCCCCGTGCCCGCGGCCCCGGGAGCGGCGGGGGTGCCTGTGGGGTCAACGCTCGTAGTGGAGTGCGGCAGCCGCCCCGCTGAGCGGAGCCGTGTTTCCCGGTGCCCCGTGGCCGGCACATGGCCTGGCCGTGCTCCCGCGGGGCCCGGCTCTTTGCTCCTCGGGCGTGGAGCCAAGGCAAACGCCGTGTTAAGACACCTCCATTACTTTTGGCACGTGGTTTAAAACTCTTCTCGGATTAAATAAAAATTTCCCTTGTATGGGTCAAGGAACGGCAGAAACAGCTTTCCGAAGTTTCCCTGTGCCCATCTGCCATGTACTGCAGGCTCCTGCTCGGTGCCTCTCCTGCGCTGCCGCGGGTGACCCGCTGGGGCTCCCGCTGGAGCCTTGCCATGCCCGGGCCCACAGCATGTTTCCGGGGCTCTGCTTCCTGCTGCTGGCTTTACTTTTGGCATGGGGAAGTGGCACGCTCTGTTTCGTGGGGTTCAGACAGCAATCTGTGTCACTTTTTCCTTACCTGTGGCTCCCCGAACTCGTGGGGCTCGTGTGTCCCTGCCCCCTCGCCTCTGGCAGATGGAGCTGGAATTTCAGAGTCAGCAGGGGAGCAGGGACAGCTGTGCCGATATTTTGATACAGTGGGAGGTGAACTGAAGGCTGAGCTGCCTGACAAGTGCAGTGTCCAGAAGAAATGTCCATATCTGACATGGATTCACATCTTCCACATGGACCTGAACAGCTGCACATCCCACAGGCTTTGGGGGGGATCACAAAAGCTTTGGGATGCTGGGACAATCCCAGTCCTGGGGAGTCTAGGAAGAGAGATGTGACCTGAAGTGAATTTTATTAAAGTGAGAACCCTGCTGCTAAGCTGCAATAGGTACAGAAGTGTGGGCCCTCGGACAGAGAAATGAGCACAGCCCTGCTGCTCAGGAAGCACAGGAGTTCTTGTGCCATGAGTGAGGTACAGCTGTGCTTTGGAGCTGCCCTGAGCCCTGAAAGCTCTTGGGTGCAGGAGAGCCTTGGCCAACATGGGTAGAACACTCTCAAAGCATAAACAGTTCTTTAAACTTTTATTCCAGGGGATTATTATTGCACCTTTAGTAAATAAGGGGACTAGAGACTTGCTGGCCCATTGGAGGACAAAGCTGTGTGTTTCATGTGGAAGCAGAGGAGTCCAGGGTGCACAATGCCCCAAGCTGCTTTATCTGTTCTGAGTGAAATATTTTATACTCTGAGTGAGGAACTAAGTGTTCAGTATGCTGAATTTTCACCTGTTAATTGTGTGGTGCTTTAAAAAAAAAAAAAAGGTAATAAATGCCAACATTTTTCTTGTGCTTTGTCTCCTCAGGACGAGTTTTTAGATGTGATCTACTGGTTCCGGCAGATCATTGCAGTTATTTTGGGAATCATCTGGGGAGTAGTTCCACTGAAGGGATTCGTGGGAATAGCAGTGTAAGGTTTATTTCCTTTTCTGTCTCGTGTACATTCCCACATTTGGGCTGGCCTGGGAGCCTGTTTGAGGCTGTGCTGTGAATAATGGACTGGTTAAAGGCAGGCTCTGCTTGCTCTGTGTCTCACAGCCAGCATTTCATTCCATTGTTGGTTGCCATGAAATTTATCCACATCATAACATGTCCATCAGTCTCTTTCTCCTCAGCCTGATTAATACTTCTAAAAATTGTTATTTGTTTTGTTATTAAAGGGGGCAATAGCAGAAGAAGGGAACTAGCATTTCAATTGACTTCGTGTATGTCCTGCATGAGTGGTAGGGGCTGGGAGTGTGGTGCCTGCTGTGATCACCCAGGAAGGAGTGTTCACGGGGGGAAGGTGTGCATGGTGCATGTCCTGGTCTTTGAGCCCTGCTCAGACAGGAGGCTCTATCAGCAGATAGGGGCAGCTGCTCTGTGAAAAAAAAAAAAAAGGTTTGCTCAGAACATGAGAGGCTGCAGGTCCCAAGCAAGCACAGTGGCACTGGCACAGTGGCATGAACAGAGCTCAGCAGCACTCCTGGCTTCCTGATATGGCCCTTTCCTGACACGAGGTGGGGAAGGCAGTGCCTGAAGGGGATTTGTGCATTGAATCCCAAGACGTGGGAGCCAGCTCACCTTCAGGTGTCTGAAGGCTGCAATGAGTCATGATGAGAAAACATGCTTGGACCTGACACTTGCCTGGAAGTGTTCAAGGGCCAGCAGAGGTGGGGACACAGTCCTGCTCTCTGCACATCTGCTCTGGGAAGATGCTGGATCTGCTCTAGGGAGTCTCTGTTTGCAATTATCTCTGCCTAGCCAAAGTGTCAATAGTCAAGCTCTTGCCTCACAACTATTCTTAGGCAAAATTCAGTTGTCATCTTGTCCCTCGTGCTGAATGTTCTGGTTTTGGCAAGAAAGGGGAGGGGTGATGCTCCAGCGGGAACCCAGTTAGTTAGCTAACAAAGGGTTAAATGTGAAGTGCCCCCAGGAACAGTTAATTGTTCTTACTTAGTCACCCTTACTTGACAAGGCACCTTCAGGCACCTAAGCCAATTCCTGTTCTAAATGTTATCAGGAGGGATTTGGTGTACATTGGAAAACCAGAAGTTTCTAGAAGTGTGTGTGTGGTTTCTCTGTGCTGTGCAGTGACACAACTGCTCCAGCTGCTGCTGGTCACCCGCTTTGTGAGTGTGTTGTCATCCCACCCTTCCCACACAGCCTTCCTTGCAGGATACCGACCTGTCGCAGCCCAGGCTGCCCCAGCCCCAGGCTGGGCTGGTGTAAAGCCAAACCTGTCTTAGGACAAACAGAAGGTTGTGTTTGTTCTCTGCTGCAGCACAGAGTGGAGATCATTGAGGTGTCTCAGGCTGGACCCTAGTGCTGGGACTGCAGGGCACTGTTGAGTCTCTGTGGCTCTTATCTCTTCTTCCCTATTTGGTCCTGGGATGCTTACAGAGATCTAACCCTGAGCATGGAGGTGACAGTTTTCCCTCTCTGCTGCCTCAGAATCAAGAAGCATACACAGATTCTCTGTGGAGGCAGAATTGTCAGTCTGCAGGTCAGGAGAACCTGCCATTTTGCATCTCTAAGGATACTTCCAGCTTTTGACTTCTGCCTCTTGAGCCCTACTAGGAGTAGGTTGTGCCTTGTCAGGTGAACTTCATCCCAACCAGATAAGCTCACTTGGAGGGGCTCTTTCAAGGAAGTGACTGAGCTACCTGGGAAGCACTGCAGGAAAAGAATTCCTCTTTGCTTCCTCTCTGCTGTGGATGGAAGATATTTCACTGTATGGTATGTGGGATACTTAGAGCCTGTACCACTGCAATGATGGTTCCTAATATCTCCCTGCAGATTCTGCCTGATCAATGCTGGTGTTCTGTACCTCTACTTCAGCAGCTTCCAGCAGATAGATGAGGAGGAATATGGTGGGACATGGGAGCTAACAAAGG
Organism: Chloebia gouldiae; assembly: GCA_003676055.1. Taxonomy (NCBI): domain Eukaryota; kingdom Metazoa; phylum Chordata; class Aves; order Passeriformes; family Passeridae; genus Chloebia; species Chloebia gouldiae. The sequence goes on along the minus strand of QUSF01000097.1, from coordinate 867,921 downwards.
AAGGATTCATGACATCTTTTGCACTGTTCCTGGTAATGTGTCTTGCTGTCTTTAAGATGATTTGTGAATTGTGTTGGTTCAATTTCTGAAGACCCAGGAAAAGAGCAGGGGAAGTGGTGAGAGAACGCAGATGTGTTAGCACCAAGTGGCAGTAACTGGGATTGCTGCCTGTGAAATACAGTGCTGACACCTGGGATTTCTCTGTAGTAAAGGATGCATCAGCCACTCCTATCCTCTGTCCTAGATACCATGGTGGAGTTCCATTCCATCTAGAATTAGTTACACCTGGACTGGTGTTTTGGGTGTCTTTGTTTTTCCCTTACTCCCCTCCCCCAAGTATGTGATCACAGCACTTGATTAGCTGGTGCCTCTAAATCCTTAGAGGGGCTGTGGTGGGATTTTAATGTGGAGAGGCTGGCAGACAAGTTGAATGCCACCATTTAGGGCAAGTGGTGATCCTAAGATCTCTCCAAGATCACCTCAAAGCTGGAATTCAGTCACCTGTTGAAAGCAAGGCCTGAGGCTCATTTGCTGTGTCTGAGACCTCTCCAGAGGCATCCAAATAACCTTCCCTTCCTTTCCTCCCCACAGGTTGTTTGGATAATCTTCTATACTGCCATCCACTATGATTGACACAGTCTGCAGCATTTGCCTGTCAAATCAGTCATCTATAAATAGAGAAGGTTTTAATAAATCCTAGTCTTTAGTGGACTGGTGGCAAAGTGGGGAAGTCAGACCAGCTCTCCTCTGTACCAGTGGTCTGGGCAGCCTAGAGGAGACCCAACTCTCCTGCTGGAAAGCCTGTCTCCATTTTCTATACCCATGAATTATTTGAACTATTGAAAAGCCATTGGAATTTTTGGAAGTGGTTCAAGACTGTTCAAATTTGGAACTTTCTGTGACTCTAGCCAGTAAGTCTTATCAAGCTCCTGTGTGCCGAAGGTTGAATCTATTAATTTAATGTATGTATGCCCTTCTGTTTGAAATCTGTTATTAAACCCTGACTTGTCTTCCATGGTTGTCCTTTAGACAGTGTTTCAAAAGCAGTTATAGGTATGTGGGCAGAAGGCACAGCAGCACCCAGGACAAGAGCTGGTGGCTGTCCTTAGCATGTTTTTGTATTAACCAGGTCTGATTTGATTAAACAGACTGTGTTATTACCATTTCTAATATTTTTTTTTGTTTTATTTGCAAATCAGTTGTCGATCGGAATTTTTAAATGCTTTTTGCCGAAGACAAATTTTTAAGTGATTTTGCTAGGAAGAACTGATTCATTTGGTGAACCAAGATGTATTCAGGAGGCTTAGAAGCTCCACTGCACTCTGCCAGCCTGACTACCAAGTTGCCATCACATACCTCAGAGCTTCATAGTCTCGAAGGAGTCATTCTGGAGATACCCTCTTAAATGTTAGTGTTTCAATTTGGTTTTAAGATCTTGAATTCAACTGCTCTTTGTTCATAAATTCAGGACACAAAAACACAATCAAGGCAGCTATTATCTTAAATGCAGAAGTACCAATTTGCAAACTGGGCAGAGTATACAACCTCTGATTTGGGAGGTGCTTGATCACTTCATAGCTCAGTCCCTCTCTAGTCATGCCCTTTTTGTGCATCAATGGGGATTCTGCTTTAAGGTATTTTTAAAGAACATATCTTTCAGAAATAGTTCTTGGGAAACACGCACAGTCCTTGTTATTGTCACAGGACCTTGTAGTCTTGTTGCCATGTGGTCCTTGATTCTCTAAACAGCTCAGGCACCCAAAAAGAGTCCTGATCTAATGCTGCCTTATAGTGCGGGGTTGGTAGTTTAGTGTGCTCTTGCTGCAAGCCTGCATTGCCTCCTCTCTGGTGGAAGTGCCACAGCCTGGCTCTCACTGGGAGAGCAAAGCCAGGGATCTCAATCTCCATGTGCTGAGCCAGGGCGAGCCTCCATTCTTACCGGGGAAAATCTGTCTGGTCTTGGTGAAGAAACAGCCCTGGTTATTTTAGGTCCTTGCAATGCCAAGGGAAGAGTGCAATAGCAGACAGCTTCTGCTACTTGTGAATGGCCAACTTAAGTAAATTATCTCAATAAAAACTTCTTTATTTTCTCCTCCCAATCCCCAAACTTTTAATCTGCTACTTTCTCTTCCTCTCCTATCATCTGAAATCAATAACTTCCCATGAAAATTGCATAGCCTGCTAGTTCTAGGTCACCCTTTCCTGTTTGTCTGCATCTTAGCTGCTTACAGCCATCAGTAAAACTATTGTATACTTGAAATCCTCCAATAAATGTTGCCTGAATAATCCACTGTGCAGCTTCTGTGTCCTCTGGTCTTTGATGTTTTGTAAAATGGTGGGTGTGTGAGATTCCTTTCAGAGGCAGATTTTTTGGTAAAGTTTTTGGGATTCTTAGGTCTCTTGTGCTGCACTTTGAGAAGAGGCCAAAAGCATTTGCAGTGGTAGCAATGCTTAGATCCATGCTTTGGCTAAGCCATGTTGACTGTCCAAGCTGTTCCACCTCTTTAGTGACTGTCCCTGCCCCATGACACACTGAGCCAGTGCTCCTTCCAGACTGCTCAGGTGTGATGTGGAGCAGGACCTGGAGCACTGCTGCACCACGTGCAGAGAGAGTGCAGAGCTGCTTCCCTGACCCTTTGCACTACTCCTTACTTGCCTGTGCTCCCACCAGCTCAGTTCCTTGCACAGTTCAGTGCAGTTCCAGGGGCTGGAAGCTGAACCTGAGCGGAGGAGGATCATGACCATGAACAGACATTGGCCTCTGGATCTCTTTAGGCTCCTTGTAAAGAATCTACTCGTTGCTGTTGCCCAGCTGCAGGTTTTTCTCTCTTCAATGTTTTAAAGGGTGTTCCTGTTTAAAGGGGTGCCTCGGGGGCTAGGAGCTGGTATCCCCTGTGCTGGTCAGCATGAGAACTAAATCTTTGGTGCCTGCTCACGAAGGAAGGAGTTAATTTTAAGAAGCTCAAGGGAATGTGGCAGCCAGCATAATGGAGTTGAGCAGCTTGCAAACAATAACTATAAATTCAGGGAGCACTTGCAGAGATTTGACAGGTTGATGCAAGAATGGTCTAGTGGAGAGCATGGTTTGGTGCCGGGAGGACAGGAGAGCAGTGGCTGACAGGAGCAGGGAATGCCGTGAGAGAGCAGGGCTTGGGCAGCACCTCTGCCCTCACAGTTCTGCACTGGTGCAACAAGCTTGCTCTGCACTCTGTACTCCTTGGTGGGAAGGAGCCAAAGGCTAGTGGGGGTCAGTGCTACCATAGCGCCTCAGCTCGGGGGGAAAAGAATGTCCTTCCTGCAGTGGAGAGCTGGGCTGTGGGAGCCCAGCTACTGGGATGCAGTTCCAACAGCAGCTGTATACTCATGGAGCTGACACAGAAGCTGTGCTCCCCGCAGTGGAGCTCCCTGCTAAGCTGCAGACCTGCAGAACATCACCTTGGCTTTCAGCAAAGAGCAGCCAGTCCCTGGCAGGAGGGAGAGAGAGATCCCCTTGCCTAACTTTGCTGAGAGGTGAGCAGCAAGTGTTTTGTGCAGTGGACCTGGTAAAGGAAGTTTCTGATGTCCTTGTCCTCCAGGCACATAATGTACTGAAATTAATGCAAGTTACTGTGAGTGTTAAAGGGAGAAAACTGGTGTGGGTGCCAAGGGGTGTTGGAGGGTGGCTATGCCCCCAGGCATCTCAAGTGCTGCCAATCCCAGCTGTCAGAGCCCAGCTAGACCTGCCACTGGCACCTAGCAGTGCCTGTTGGGGTGGCAGCACCCGCCAAGGAACCTCTGTCCTCTTCATAGGGTGTCACCATCTCTGCAGTTCCCCAGGTCCATTTCCAAGCTTGCAAAGACTGTGCTCACAGCTGTTGGCTTTCAGCTACCTACAGGTGTCATGAAGCTTGTAATATTGAGACAATATCTTCAAATAAACTTATTTTATAAACCAATTAAACTAGATAAAACAAATCTCAGCTAACATTTGAATACAGATTCATGTAGTAAAGGAGAATTGGAACTACATGACTGTACGAAGTCTCAAGATTTTAGAAGGGTCCCCTGGAATGCACAATCCCTATGCAATGAGCTGAGGGCTCTCAGCCTCAAGGAGTTTCATGCTGACCCTCGGGGAGAGTCCCTGACTGCTGACCCACAGCTCTGAGGAGCGACTCCACTGCCCCCTCAGTGTGGCTCCTTCCAGAGCCCATGGGATCTGATCTGTGGTAGGACAGAGCCACATTAACCTTCCCTGACTGGGGCTCTGACCTTCTCCCACCCCCCCACAACCTGAGGGGCCAGTCAGGCTGGAGCCAGCTGTGACATGACTGAGGGGGTGGCACGTCACCAGCCAGAGGGGCTGAGGTGGCTGCTCCTGACACAGCCAATTGGTTTGGGTTTGTCTTAAACACCAGAGATGCAGAGGCTGGGTTGGTGGGTTGATCCTCTGCCAGACAGTGAGTAGAAGAGGATGCAGTATGGACATAGCTCCTGGCCTTGGAGAAGATGCAGTGGTGGGGAAGAAAAGCCTTTCAGCTGCTGGGGATAGGGAGACTGGAGAGATGCCTGAAAGTGGAGCAGGCTGAGACTGGTTTGCAAAAGCCAAACTATCCTACTCCTGTCCCTATTTCTATTTACTGATTTACTATAGCTGGCAATGGTCATGATGCCCTCAGGCTGCTGGAGGCACAACCAAAAGCTTGCCAGTGCCTCAGCAAAAGAAGATTTACAAGTCCCTGCGTTGAGGAGCACCAAGCCAGTGGAGCTGCTCATGCGGGGGATTATGTGGCTCATTGGAGGATGAGAACGTAGGACATGTACTTGTCAGGTGACCTCCCCAGATCCAAATAGCACTCCACACGCTCTGCCTCCCAAAACAGCAAACGTTCAGGATACATTGGGGCAGTAGATGGATTTTTCGGATCTGGCAGCCAAAGAGACAAGTTTGTGTGCCAAGTCAAGAGAAGGCAGTGTTGTTGCAGGGATAAGGAGTTTTCAAAAACTTGGACCATGGAGAGAAACAACATCTTCCATCTTACAGTTATTTTACTGGTGTTTTTTAGGTCTACCTCTAGAAGAAGTGTAGGGGAATATGTAAATGTTTCTGCCAATTTGATCTCACAAACATCCATGTAACCCAAGGCCCTCAACACATTTAAGTCCACTCTGCCAAATGGGAGCTGTTGGTAACCACAGCTCAGGCATGCCCCAGGCATAGCTGGTCCTGTGCCCCCATTTGGGCTGCCCCCGACTTTGTGCTGGCTCCTTGTGCGGCCCAGCAGCCTCAGCCCCTCCTGACACCTGTGTCGGTGCTGCTGGAGCCAGGAGCAGGGAGCCACCAGCGCCAGGTAAGCCTGGCCAGCTGCACCTGCAAAGGGCAACCCAAACTCCCTGTGCTGTGGAGGGAAGCACAGTCTCCAGCTCTCATCCTAGAGGGCCACAAGGAGCCAGCGATGGAAGGAAGGCTGTGGGAGAGCAGAAACCCGGCCGCTATGGGGCAATGTCACAGCATCTCTTGCTGGTGGTCCCACTGGGTGCTGGTGCCCCCTTGCCCCGTGACAAGGGGTGACATGTGAGCCCCCTGCAACGGGCTGGCTGTGGCAGCGACATAATGTCCATGCACATCCCCTGGAAAACTCTTTCAGTCTTCTGGAGGCGGACGAAGAAATCTCGGATCCAGCTCCCCGGAGGCTTGGCCTGGAACGCCTGGTGCGGTGTGGCCAGGGCTGATCCCCTTGTGTGGGTCAGGGACCGCTCGGGCCACGGAGCAGCCCCGGCTGGAGCGAAGCCCGGCCCCTCTCCTCCGCCCCGAGCCACGCCCAGCTCCGGGTGCCGGTGCTGGCTGCCCCGGCAGCGCGCACCGCAAGCCCGCGCTGCCCGAGCGGCCCGGAGCGCCCGCAGCCGCGGGAAGGAGCGGCCCCCGAGCCCGGCCCCCGAGCCTGGCCCCTTCCGGTGGCCCCGCCCGGCCGCCGCGGGGTGGCTCCGAGTGACCGGGGCAGTGGGCCCGGCCCGGCGCGACACGCTTCGGGGTGGCTCGGCGATGGCAGTGCCGGCGGCGGCGGAGGCTGTGCCGGGCCGGCAGCGGGCCCTGGCCGCCGGCTCGCCCGTGGACTACATGAGCATCACCAGCTTCCCGCGGCTGCCCGAGGAGGAGCCGAGCGGCGCGGCCGAGAGCGGCCTCCGCGCCCGCAAGGAGGAGGACGCGTTCCTGGGCGAGCAGGACACGGGTGAGGGGCGGCGGCAGAGCCCGCCCGCGGCCCCCGGCACCCCCGGCCCTCGGCCCCGCGCCCGGAGCTGGCCTCCCCGGCTCCCGCCGTCCCTGCGCCCCGGCCCCGCCTTCGCCCTGAGGGACGGAAGGCAGCCAGAGATCCAGGGGCTCGGCACAGAGCCTCCCAGGGGACCCTGTAATGTGCTCTCCCACAGCCTGCTTGGCCTTCCAGCCTGGACCATTTGTGCATGGTCTCTTTGCATGCTCCTTGAGCATCTCTCCACCTGGGATGCTCCTTGAACATCCCCCCCGCTCCCCCCGGCCCCGGGGTGCTCCTTGCACATCCCTCAGTCCGGGATGCTTCATCCCTTCGGTGTTCAGCTGGAATAAAGTCAGGTGATCATTTATCTGTAAGAAAATCCTCTGCCTATTTTTAACTGATTGCTTCCTCCTCCATAGTTAAGAGAAATGCTGTTTCTCCCCCAGGTCATGTTTCTTCAAGCGGTATTGCCCTTCACCTCTGGGGCTGGTTACCGGTGCGGTGCCTGTCAGCCCCCAGGCCCGTGTCTGCACAGCCCCAGGCACCCCTTGCCCTCTGCCCTGTCCCACTATGCCCACGGGTGAAGCTCCCATTGCCCATTCCCACCCTGTGCTCTCCTGACCGTCGAGGCAAAGCTGCTGCCTGCAGGAGTGTGGGAGCAGCTCTCCTGGAAGCACGAGGCCTCTTGTCACACAGCCAGAATCTGGCGCAGTTTTGGTAGTGCCAACACCTGCAGGTGGGGTGGCTGGAGAAGGCAGCTGCTGCTCTCATGACACTTGTTGCAGAAGCACCTGCAGAGCCCACCAACAGCTCCATTATCTGCTGTCTTCTCTGCAGCAGCTCCAGGCCTGAGGTGGCTCTGGTTCTCCAAAGCATTGGCTCCCCATAAAGCCACAACTACTTCATGGCCCCACGGAAGCCAAGTGGGATTTGTTGGTTTCTCTTTCAAAGCATGCACATTTGTCTTGGGATGGGCAGCTGTGCATTAGCTGTGTGGGCTGCTTCTGCTCCCTCTTCCAGCTGCTCCCATCCCCACACTACAGCTCCCTATGCAACAGTGGTCACAGAGACTAAAAATAGGATGTCTGTGGCAGAGAATGGAGGTGCTTTGTGGTGGGAGTGCTGTGGTTTGCCCTCTTCCACAGTTTCTTCCTAGGTACTTGTGTCCCCTCATGCCAGGTTGGCCTGTCACCAGAGCAGAGGGGTGGTGTCCTGGAGGGATTAGGCAGAGGAGTCCAGCTCATTCCTCACTGTTTCCCTGCAGGTGGGGCTGGGGCCCCACTCGGGTGTGCCAGGGGCTGTATGTGACATCCCACCCCAACGGCAGCCCCTGCCAGGCCAGTTGTGGCCCCCACTGAGGCCACCGGCCAGTCCTCCTGCTCAGTCCAGCTCACTTAGACCAGATGAGCCCATGAGGGGCTCAGTGTGTGCTCAGAGACTCAGGCTGTAAAAGCTGAGCCTTTCCCAGTCCCACTCCTAAACCACCACAGCACAAATGAGATTAAATTCACCCTGAGGGATTCCTTGGCTGTGGGAGTTTACTCCTGGTTGCAGCATCACTGAAATTAAAACTCCTTCCCTCCCTGGCGTCAGGTGAGCTGCAGCCAAGTCAGGTTAATGCCATGACAAGGACTAGGCTGGCAGTGCCCAGAGTGATACCCAGCACCTGCCAGAGCAGAGAGTAGGCAGTTGATGGGGAATGTGGGCTTTCCTGCTCGCTTCCCTTTCCTTTTCCAAATCCAGGAAACATCTGTATGGAGGGACAAGCTTCTCATCTTGTCTTTTCCACTTGGTGCCCCTCTTTTTCCGCTATGGATGCACAGAGTACTGCAACCCCTGAAAAAATTGTTCTAGGAGCCCTGGAAGATGCCCTGAGCTACTTGGTCCCCTTCAGAGCCCATAAAGGATGGGCACGACCTCACAGTTGCCCCAGCAGCTCTGTGTGCCTGGCAGCAACGGGACGGGCAGGGCATCCTTAGCCAGTGTCCACCCAGCACAAGGGCAGCAGCTGACACTCACAGAGATTCAAGACATCTTTCAGAGCAAAAAAGAGACTTTTTCATCCTGCTGAGGCCCAGCAGACCCCTGCCCCACTGCCTTCCCATCTTGGAGCTGGGTGTCCAGTGTGTGGCTTCATTTCACAGTGGGCCTCATCTGCCAGAGGAAGCAAGGAATTGAAGCAGTCCTTCCTGCAGCTGAGCGAGTGGATGTTCTGAGGCCTCCAGTTTGCAGGTTTGCTCCTCCCTGCCCTCGCTTCCCTAGAGGGATTTTCTGTGCCCAGGCCAAATGTTTTGCTATACCTCTGTTTTGCTCAGGTGCTTTTCGCTCAATCACAGCTCCAAGTAAAGCTGCTGCATCTTTTTTTGTATCTTAATTTCCTCTTCTTCAGTCTTGCTGCATTTCAAAGACCAACATGTTTGCTGTGTTAAGAATTCCACCAAATGGAGCATAAGAGTAGGCCTATGACTGAAGGCTGATGAATGGACTGAAATGGAATAAAAATTCAAGGGGTTCTTGTCTCTCTTAATCTCCAGGGAAATCAGTTTGGAATAACCAGAGCTAAAGAAAAGGATCAGTAAAATGACTCAAAGCAGTATCTGAGCCAGAAAGGCTCCTGAGATCAACAGGGAAGGCGATAGTCATGCTGGAAGGGGCTCCGTGTAATGTTAGTGCTGGGTAAACACTGCAATAAGTGCCCCAAGTTGCTCAATAACTCACACCTGTTTTCTCTCTGTTGCCCACAAAGACCCAGACTCCTTCCTGAAGTCTGCGCGTCTCCAGCGCCTGCCCTCATCCTCCTCAGAGATGGGGAGCCAGGACATGTCCCCTCTGCAGGAGACCAGCAAGGACCCCTTCTCAGGAGACTGCAGCTGCTGGCAGGATGGGCTGACCATCATCATCACCGCCTGCCTGACCTTCGCCACAGGTGTCACTGTGGCCCTCATCATGCAGATCTATTTTGGGGACCCTCAGGTAAGACAAAAAACAGTGGCTTTACGGTTGGGCTTTGGCTCCAAAGATGGGAGAGCTCCCTGACTTTCCTCCTGGTCAGCAGTTTGGCAAGGGGAGTACTGGGGAGCCATGGCTGGTGTCTGTGAGGCCCTGGGTGCTCAGTCTCCCCCTGATTCCACCCCAAACTGGCTTGAAAGCCTTTTCCTACACCTGGAGGTTGTGCCTGGGGAGCTGTGCCAGACTCTCAGAGCTTGCCCCATGGCAAGGGTGTGGGGGGCTGTGTCAGGCAGGTTTGGGGGTGCTGCTGGGGAGGAACAGACAACCCCACAGCTGTGACTGCAGCTGCGGTTTGAGCCAGATGGGAGTGCTTTCAGAAAATAACCTTCAGTTAAACAGTAGGCATCTTGTCCACTTGGACAGAGTTGTGTGGATTATGGGCATACATGCCGAGATTCACCTCTGGAAGATTCATCCAGGACTAAGCAGGGAAATAGCTGAAAATACAGGTGAACCTCTTGTTAATCTGTCCCACAGCCCAGTGCTAGATTGCACAGCCAAGGCAACATGGCCATGGGATTGGATCTTCCTGCAGAACCTCTGCCAGGGTCACAGTCAGCCAGGAGTCACCATCTCCACATGCTGCTGTGGCCCTTCTGTCTTTGCATGTCCCCAGGCCAGTCTTGTTGAGATGCTGCAATTTGTGTCATAGGGATGAAATCAACTCTTTAAAATATTATGGGACTGTATTAGCACAGCTCTGGCACAAGGATGAGAACAAGCTGTGGTCTGGGGGCCTGCTGCATTCTTTATAGCTGTATCCCCATTCCTGGTGACTGCCTGGCTGCAGCATAGGCACAGCTCTGGGCTTGTGAGGGGCAGAGGGAGATGTGGCCCCCCAGCCTGGCACCCTGAATGTGGAAAGCTGTCTGAACGGGTGGCCGTGGCTACCCGCAGCTGCCCCGGAGCGGGGATGTGCCAAGGGACATACAGTTCCCGCTGGCATTTGTTTTATCAGCCACGGCCTCGGTGCTGGCCCCGGGCCTCGGGGGCCACATTGGTGGGTGCAGACCCGGGCAGGACCAGCACTGCCCAGCACAGCCCTCTCGTGTCCGGCAGCTGTACCACCGCGGCGCTGTGGTGACGGACGCTGTGCGCTGCACCGCGCTGGGTACCCACGTGCTGGCCAGGCACGGCTCCTCGGTGGACGCGGCCATCGCTTCGGCCCTCTGCGCCGGCATCATCAACCCCCACACCTCGGGGCTCGGAGGGTAAGTGTGGGGCACTTGCCCTCTGCTCCTGTCTTCGGGTGTCCTCAAGGGAGTGGTTTAAGGGAATCCCAGACTGGTTTCGGTTGAAGAGGCCTTAAAGCCCATCCAGTCCCACCACCTGCCATGGACAGGGACACCTTCCATTATCCCAGGTTGCTCCAAACCCCGTCCAGCCTGGCCTTGGACACTTCCAGGGATGAGGCAGCCTGGGAATCAGTGCCTTGTTCCCCCACCCTCATACAGAGGAATATTTCTTCCAAATACCTGATGTAAACCTGCCCGCTGTCAGTGTAAAGCCATTTCCCCTTGTTCTGTCACTATCTGCCCTTGTAAAAAGTCCCTCGGCAGCTGAGAAATATCTCTGTGGTAGTGCCAGGCTCAGGGTGTGGTGCCAGGGCTCTGACATCAGGCAGTGGATGTGTCCACAGGACAGAGACACCCAGGCAGGGAATTTTTTCTGCTGTAGTGGCAGCAAGGAGCATCCAAGCCCCAGGCTTGAGAGGGCTGGTGAGGGGCAGAGGGAGACATGGCCCCCCAACTACGTGAGCTGTGCCAGGAGCTACAAACACCCCAGGCTCAGTCCCAGTGCTTTCAGAGCCTAAGTCCTGCCTTCCACAAGCTCTGCTCCTTAGGCTGAAGTTTGAGCCCAGCTCCAGGAAGCTGCCGGGGGGGGTGTCCTTCTCACAGCCCTCATTCCCAGGGTGGCATCCACGTGAGCCTGGTGCTCCTGGCTCTGCAGGAGGGCTCAGGAGCGTTGCATAAACCCAAGCTACCTGATCACTGCTCCAGCTACCCCACCCATTGCTGTTGTAAGCAAATACCCTCTTTTATTGCAAAACTGCTCAGATGAGAAAGGAAATCCCAGATGGTCCCAATCTGGCAGTGGAACAGAGCCAGTGGCTCCCTGGCCAGGCAGGCAGGGACTGCTCCAGACTCATCAGGCTCAGCACAGGGTTGCCCGTGTCCCACACCAACCCTGCCTTGGCTGTCCTGGTGTGTGCCCTAGGGAAGGATAGCAGCATTCCCTGCTACTCCAGCCACCCTGTGCCTGGGGCTGGTGACCTGCCTTAGTGGCCCTTGTCTCACTGGCCCTGGCCTCAGTGCCACACAAGCTATACAGCCGCGGCTGTTGCAGGAGCGCCCGGTGCCACGCCCTGACCCTGTCTCGCCGCAGGGGCGGGGTGATGCTGGTCCACAACATCCGCAAGAACAGGAGCTGGGTGATCGATTTCCGTGAGGTGGCTCCCCTGGGCATCCCACTGGAAGGGGACCTGCAGCAGGACACCAAGGTGAGAACCAGTATCCCACAGCCATTGTCTCCAGGGCTGTTGTCTCCAGTTCTCCTCTCTCTAACTCTCAGGCTGAGGGGCAGATGCCCAGCAAAGCAACAAGAGGTCTCTCTCATCATGGGAAATCCTGGGCCCTACAGACATGGAGAATCTAGGGAAAACACTTCTTTTTCAGCCCCAAAATGCCTGAAGAGCTTTGGAGAGTAAAGAGGTGCATCTCTGTGGCAGCAGGGTGCTGGGAGAACAAGAGCCCCAGGAAGGAGCATAATCAAAGGTTGTTCTGCTGAGTTATCTCTCCTGAGCAAACTGGGTTGAGAACAAGATTGAATTTGCCTCTCTCCTTCCAAAATCTTTTATTCCATAGTAAAGTCTGTTGCTGCAGACCTCTTCCCCTCTCCTAACTATGCAGATAATTCCAAAGTAAACATGATTTGCATCTGCCCTTGCAGTTGGGGACCATGTCCTGTGTCCTCATGGAAAGGAGACTGCTCTCTTCCTTTTTGTCCTTCCTGTTTTACAGCCAGGTCTGCTTGTGGGGGTACCAGGCATGATCCAAGGAATGCACGAGGCACACCAGTTACATGGCAGGTAAGACATGAGGCTGGCGCAGACTGTGCCCTGGGGTCCCTGTGAGAAGCTGGCAGCACATGAGCCCTTGCCATCAGACCATGTTCTCAGCCATCAGTCAAAAACATTAACTAAGAGGTACTTGGAGGATTCTGTTGAAAGAGATGTTTACTTTTTTTGCTATTTCCTGTACAAAAGAGAAAATTCAGCTTGGTCATGTTTTCTGCAAAGTGAACTGTTGGCTAGATGTACAATAAATGTTCTGTTAAAGCTGCAGCACATGGCCTCGCATGTCTGTGCATTTTCATTCTCTCTTTAGCTGGATCCTAAGAGGTGTGCCTGTCTTTGGTGCTCTGTTGGGATACGGAGGGATCTGAATGATTTGCTCACGACCAGAGCCTGGCTTGAGCTTTTGCTGCTGAGACACCCCTTCCCACATCCATGCACTGCCATTCCTCTCTGGGGCACATCCTGGAGTACTGACATGATCCTGTTAAGGAGAAACACAAGCAGTGAAAGCTCAGTGGTCCTTTTGGCCACTGCTGGCCCTACAACCAGGAACCTCCCAGGAGTCTCCCGAGAGCCTCCCAGGAGTCTCCCGAGAGTCTCCCAGGAGCCCCTGACTGCAGAGCCAAGCCCTGTGTTTGCTCCCCCTGACCCTTCCCCACTGCACCCCTCCAAGGCCCGTTTCTCCTTGTTCTCTCTCCCTTGGCAGACTCCCGTGGTCTGAGCTGCTGGGCCTCACGGCCAGTGTCGCCCAGAACGGCTTTAATGTCACGCATGACCTGGGTGAGTACCTGATGGGCAGCTCAAGGCAGTTCAGTGTGCAGGGCAGCTGGGGATGCAGGGGGTTAGTCACAGGAAATCAGGGCTTTGTGGACGTGGAGATTGGATGGTGTTGGGAACTGAGCAATGCGTGAGCCACAGTCTGCCAGGAGACAGCGTGGTGGCAGCCAAACGGGAGCCCATTGCCATGACTGGGCAGTGCCAGGGCAGAGCAGCCACACTGGGCAGTGCCCAGGGCCAGGCAGGGAAGGGTGCTGGGGTTTCTTTGGGTTTCTTTCCCAGTTCCAAAGGATCAATGATCCAGCTCCCCTCTAGGGCCTGAGGCAGCCACAGGCCTCCAACATCCCCATCAGATGCACAGTGACTCCAGCTCCTTTGTGCCTTCCTGACCCCTCCATTTTCTGGATGTCCTTCCCCTTCTCACCTGCAGCCAAAGCCCTGAGTGAACTGAAGGACTTGAACTACTCGGAGCGATTCCAGGAGATCTTCCTGCCAGAGGGGCAGCCCCTGCTGCCTGGGATGTTCGTCCGGCGCCTGGACCTGGCGGCCGTGCTGCAGCTGCTGGGGACAGAAGGGGTGTCAGCCTTCTACAGAGGAAACCTGACCCAGGAGATGATCTCTGAGGTGAGCCAGGACTGTCCCTGGCACCTGCTGGCCTGGGTCTGCCACCTGCTTAAGATGACAAATTGGAGATAAGCCAAGCGCCAGCACAATGATGGGGACAGGTGCCTCCTTTTCCTTTCCTGTCCCTGCAGTGGTGGGAGTGACACACAGGCCATTTCCACAGTCTACAGAAGTGAAACTTCCATTTCCTCTATAACTAGGAGAGTCTGGAAGGAAAACAAAAATAATTTTGGGCTCTGGGCTCTGTTCACTTGGGGGACAAAGCCTTTTCCCTCAGAACAAGAGTCTGTTGACAAACAAGTTGTCGTGCTAACGGGACTGTAAGATACAGACTCCAGGAAGATGGTTTAGAAAACACTGAGTCTTGTGAACAGAGGATTAGAAAGGCTTGGTCCCACTTGGGGTTGCCCTAGTTTAACTCCTGCTAGAGGTGCTCTGGAAAAAAATATCAGAACAAAGAAAGTAATTCTGGTAAAAAAACACCCCCAACAAACCATAACAACTTTTATGTCTGTGGCTGCAGTCAGGGTAGTTGGAGCACCATTTTGAGCCACAGTGGCTCAAGTGATGCTCCTTCAATAGCTCATCAAGAATCTGAAATGCTTTCATTCCACTCAAGCCTCAGACATCTGTGGGCTCTGTATTTGGAAATCTACAGTTTACCTGAATATAGCAGAGGTGAAGAATGAGGAGCAGGAAGAGTCCCAAACTTGTGAGCATCCCCACAGCTAAACCCTGCTTTGTCACCGAGTTCTCCTGACCTGGGGGCTGCCACAGGGAAGCACAAATTCCCTGTGGCAGAGCAAGGACCAGGGTTGCCACATTGAAGACCCTGACAAGCTCTGGGATCCAGTGCACAGTTCCAGCTTTGGTTGCAGAGCAGAGTGCTGCCTTCACAAAGTGTTTATTGTTCCAGCACAGGGAGGGCATCCATCTGGTGAAATTAACAGCTCCAAAACATCCACTCTTTGCATCCAGGCACAGGTGCAAAATAGTGCTCTCTGGGGAATTTGGGATGTCTGCAGTGTGTGGTTGACTGGGCCTTCTTCCCCTTCCTCTGCTCCTTGTGCCCCATTCCCCACTAGCTGGGTCTGGGGAGCCAGGTCGTGGCTCAGCACAGCCCTGGGGTTCAACCAGCTTTTTCTCTGGGAAGGAAACAGGGATCCCAAGTAGGAGAGAAATCTTTAGCAGCTTTGGGGTTGCTTGACATTCTGGCCCCACAGCATGCCCTGCATTAGCTGTCCTGCTTCAGTGATTCATTCAATTTTGCCAGAGGAGCTTTCCTGCCCAGGAAGCTATCTGGGTTAGAGATCAGAGCATGCAGGCATCTCAACGATTCCACCCTCTCCCTGAGAGTGTTGTCCAAACACTCCTGGAGCTCTGGCAGCCATGGGGCCTGCCCATTCCCTGGGGAGCCTGGTCAGTGCCCCACCCTCTGATTGTCCTCCCTCATCTCCATCATGACTCAATCACAGAAGACCTGCAGTTGGAGGGAATGGCCCATCTTTCCTGTACCAACCCTGGTGCATTGTACCTCTGACAGGAATCTTACAGGAAGGCCAAGGCTACAGCAGACCACCATCAGCTGAAATAATTTCAAATAGGATGGGAATGGTGATTTTTTTAGTTGAGATTTCTAGTGATGACCACCTGCTACACCAAAGCTCCTTGTTTCCTGGGTCCATAATCCTGGCAGTATTCAATACCCCTTAACACACTCCTGTTTGCCAGCCAGGGCAGAGAAGGCTGCAGGACAGGACCAATCCCCATCTTCCTGGACAGACAGGATGTCCTGGGAGCACCATTGAGGTGGGTGAGCTTTTGGAGGGGAGTGCAGAGCCTTCCTGTCATACTGAACAGTGAGCCAGGTCACCAGGGCTGTGAAAGCACAAATTTCCATGTTCCTAAGGAACCTGGCACATGGCTCAGGAATCTCAGTGGAGTGTGTTTGATACTGAGGGATGTGTTGCCCTGGGCCAGCACAAGGAGCACAGAGGGCCTTGACCCATCCTGCTCAGTGTGCACTGCTTTGCTCTCATGCAGGTCCACAACTATGGAGGAGTCTTGGTGGAGGAAGATTTCAACAATTACAGTGTCACTGTGGAGGACCCTGTGCACACAATCTATCAAGGTACACCCTCACCCATTGCCGTGCAGCGCCAGGGGAAGGTTTTCTTCACTTTGCAAGGGGTAGCAACAGCATTGAACAAGAGTTGCAGGCAAACCTGTGGTGAAATGTCTGTAGAAAGGCCTTCCAGAGTTTCCTGCTATTCCCTGCTGACACTGATATATCATGGACAGTTCAGGAGATTTTCAGCACTTTGAAATGTTTTTTCCCTTGAAAGTCTATAGAGGCAACATGGTCATATCTTGATGCAATATCTCAGTAGAAGATATTGCTGGACCTACAGCTAATGACAGTTCCTAAAGGGAAAAAAGCTAACTCTATCCAAGAAGTTTCTAAAATGTCATTCTTTTCTAGCAGTCCCTATATTTACCCTCCTTATAATTGTAATGTTTCAAATCTTTTAGGTAGCCTTCCAGTATGTAAAAGGGGTTTATAAAAATGAGGAAAAGTGACTTTTAGCATGGACATATAGTGACAGGACAAGGGGAGTAATTTCAGACTAAAAGAGAAGAGATTTAGAATAGATGTTAGGAAGCAGTCTCTCCCTATGAGGGAGGTGAGCACCTGGCACAGGGCCCAGAGAAACTGTGGCCGCCTCATCCCTAGAATTGTTCAAGGTCAGGATGGACAGGGCTTGGAGCAACCTGGGATAGTGGAAGGTGTCAGGGGGTGGCACTGGATTACTTCTAAGGTGCCTTCCAACCTAGACCATTATGGTTCCTTCTCCATTCTTCCATACTGCAGTCTAGAAACCAACAGCCAACCAATAAGAACTGAATTTCAGAAGTAAAAAAAGCATCCCTGTTTGGGCTTCCTTCATCCTTCATGAAGAAACAGAAAGATAGAACAGGGCTGTTCTGGGAAACCCTTCTCAAATCATGTTGCTTTCTATTATTTCCCCTCGAATCTGGATGGGTTTCCCTGTCCTTATGGACAAGTGTTCTCACTGGATGGTGTCTGGCAAAAGCAGCTTCATTCCTCTTCCCTCCACAGGGCACCTTGTTTTCACCCCCCCCACCTCCACATGCAGGTCCTGCACTGATCTCAGCACTGAACATCCTCGAGGGCTTTAACATCACAAGGCAAGGATCCAGAGGGAATATCTTGCACTGGATGGCAGAGGTAAGAGAAGGTTCAACATTTGCCTGAATTGGTTGTGCTGCTAGAGAATGATTTATTTATTTTGTGGTTGTACAAAAATGTTTATAGGTTATTCCCAGAGGAGAATGAGTAAATAGACTGCTAATAGGTAAAACTGAGCAGTTCTGCTGTCTCAGAGGCTGAGAAGGAGGATCTTTCCTGCTTAGGAAAAGCTTTTTCGGAACAAACTGTGGCTTTGTCCATTCTTGTATGCGATCATCTCTGCAGAATGACCCCACAGGACCTGAGTATGGTCCCATCAAGAGGTGGAGGATGGTTCCTCCACCTCTTAGCTCCAGTAGCCCTGGCCATTGCGGAGCACCCAAGGTGTGCACTGCAAGGTGTGCTGCAGGAAAAGCCTCTATATGGCGATGACAAGGAAAACTGACCCAATACTTCACATATGAAAAAAGTTTACATTTTTGGCCGCCTCCTGATCTCTGAAGACCAGAATTTTTCCAGTATTTAGGACTGTCCTGCCAAAACCTTGCAGCTTTCCAGGATGTTGAGCAAGTACTCTCATGTCTCCTGCTCTGTAAGCAAAGTTGTGGTCTTAGATGTTCCACAGATGGGATTTATGAGTTGGGAATTTACAGATCCACAGCTGGGCTTTATGAGCTGGGAATTTTAATTGAGGATTTAACTACATCCTTGTAGCAGAGAAGACAATGAGTGCTTGGAAGCGTCTCAGCAAAAATGCAGAAACTGGAGATGTTATACACTATGCAGAGACACAGGACATTGACTCACCTGAGTCATTTTTGAGCTCTCTTCAGGAAGCTTTGGGTGAATCTATTTCCTCTGCAAAGAGTTTCACCTGCTGGTTATCCTGGAGCAGCAACCTCCAACTCCAAGGCAGTCACTTCAGGAGATGTGTAACCCTGATTGCCTGAGTCCCATAGCTGAACATATGGCTGAGGTTCAGTGCTAAGCCAGCTTCAGGTATTCAGCCCTGGGACAACCAGGACCAAGGTTAAGAGGTCCTTAACCTCTGGGGTGGAAGTGCTCTGCTGTTTCCATGGAGCTCTTCCCTGGCCTCCAAGCCCTTGCCCCCGCAACACGGCGTGGTAGTCAGGATACTGCTTCATGGAAATGCTGCCTTCTCCAGAGGTTTGTCACATTCTACTCTCCACAGAGTTGATAACCAAGGAGAAGCTCTTGCTGTGTGGCACATTCCAGATAGCAGTCACATCTCACTGGCTGCCTGCAGGGGAGTGGGCTGTTCTGGATCCTGAAGGACCTTGGCACAACCTGCCAGCTGAATGTTAAGTGTGTTTTTGCTCAGCCTTTCTCTCTCAAGGTTGGCTTGGCTGAGGAGCAGATCCTCATGGCTCTGCCCTGGCTATGCTGTGGTCCTAGGGCTGGATAAACCATGTCCTTTGAAATTGTATCTGCCCATTTTCAATGGAGTGGCTCAGGCTAGATTCTGCATGTCTGAGAAACCAAATATTTTCCTCCTTCTGCACCATCATTCCCTGATGTGTGCTGGGAATTATGTTTTCTGTTCAAGCCCTTTGGATGGTTTACAGCCAGCAGCTGGGGAGCAGAACAGCTCATTTCTGCTCAGCACTGGTGCTGGGCCAGCAGAGCTGGGGTCCAGAGGCAGCAGTGCGCCCAGCACCCCCTGTCCCATTGGGATTCACTCTGATCTCTGCTATTGTGGTGAGCACTCAGGAAGGGAAAGAGAAGGTAAATGGCATCCTGAAGACCCTGTGTGCCAGCTGGCAATGAAACTGAAACACTGATCTGGACATCAGCTCCAGCCAGGGATATTGCACTTGTGGCTTCCCACTGCCAAAGGGCAGGGTTAAATGGAGTATAGGGAAGAAATTCTTCCCTATATGAGAATGGTGAGCTGCTGCAGAGTTTGCCCAGAGAAGCTGTGGCTACCACAGCTCTGGTAGCATTCAAGACCAGGTTGGAGAAACATGGGAAGGTGTTCCTGTGTATGGCAAGGGGGTGGAATGTGATGAGCTTTAAGGTCCTTTCCAACTCCAACCATTCCGTGATTCTGTGGCTGTACAAATGCTGCTGGATTCACTTGGCTCCTCCAGCACAGTTTGCCAAGCTGGACTGAAACTCCTTGGTTCCCATACCCACATGTAGCAGCCCTTTGCACTGAGGTATTCCCAGAACCCAAACTTCAGGTAATTTTTCTTCATAAGCTTTAGCCAACACACAGGGCACCAGAAACCTCTTCTAGTTTGGAGGATCAGAAGTTGTATTTCCAGGGCCACATAAATATTTTTCCTTTCCCCACCCCTCTCCTTTCCTCTCCGCTCTTTTCCTCTCCTTCTCTTCCCCCTCTCTTCCTCTCCTTCTCTTCCTCCTCTCCTCCTGTTTTCCTCTCCTCCTCTTCTCCTTTCTTTTCTTTCTTTCTTCAGACACTAAAAATAGCCCTGAGTCTGGCAAGCAACCTGGGAGACCCGTCTGGTGACCTGTCTGTCACTCACACAGCAGAAGGCATGGTGAGGTAAGTCTGAGCAGGACAGGCAGGTGACAGTTGCAGGATGTGTGGGTTGGTTATTGTTACGGGGCGTGCTGTACCCTGAGCTTTTTCTCCCTCTGATTTATGAAGGAAAGGTCAGACCTTGAGTGTCCTCCCAGGGCTCATTCTTTTACATGGGAAAGGATCACAGCTGATCACAGGCACGGGGCTCTGGGGATGGGTCACAGGGTGTCCTCACTCAGAGGATTCCTGGAGCCAGCTTGAGCTTGAGGGTTCCTCCCAATTTGCCAGACCTCTAAACATTCCCTTTGAGTGGATTAGACAAACAGCCATCCCTGTGGGCATGGACACACGTGCCACTTCTGCCTCTCCCTGTCCCCTCTGTGGGGCTCGGGGCCTTGCAGAACACCCAGATGTGCAGGAGAGGCCAGGCCTGGGGTTTCAGCCCAGCTTCCCACCTCAGAGCCAGGTTTTACCATGGCTGGTGTTTGGGTTGGGCCTGACTTGTCCTCCTGCTGAAGACTGGCATTCAGCTGGGGTTGTCACCTTGGCTATTGCGGGTGAGTTTACTCCTGGTGAGGGCAAACGGGTAGACGGAGCTGTTGGAGGTTCATGGCAGACTGAGTGCCTCTCTATGCAGACTGAGCCACCTTGTCACCCCTTCCTTCCCCAGGGTGAACCAAAACAGCCCCTTGTCCTTTTGCAGCCCCTCGGGGACACCCGGCCCTAGCTGTGTAGAGGCACCAGGACACATCCAGTTCCCCAGGCTCATGGCTTGCTTTCTTCTCTCCCTCCCTCCTTGCTGAAGTAAATCAGAAGCCAATTCCCTGCGCCAGCTGATCAATGACTCCCAGTCCTTCCTGTCCATGCCTCACTCCCCCCTGGAGAGTGGGGCCGCTGCCAGCCAGGTCCTGGTCATGGGCCCAGATGACTTCATCGTCGCCGTGGTGAGGTAAAGGCTTAGCCTCTTCCCTTCACAATAGCTCGGGGTGGGAGCAGGGAGGAGGGATTAGGTTTCAGCAGGACAGGGTGAGACCAGACCTGGAAGAGCCAGACTGCTCTGTCCCAGTCAATCCTGCAGCAGAGGAATGGGAGACTGGAACTGAGATGTGTAGGCTGGTGCTGCTCTGCCCTGTGCAGTCTTAGAGCCCTCTGACAATGGAATATGGCTGCAGTGGCCTGTACCTGCTCCCTAGGGAGAGGTGGTGGCAAAGGTAGGACTGATGGGGGCAGATCCATCACAGCAAGGAGAATCCTCAAACATGGGGAGGGACAGAGCTGCTGTGGCATATGTGTCTCCTGCTCCGAGGTGCATTGGTCTCTCCTCAATCTCACCAGCACTAGAGAACCTTCAAAGAATCTCTGTCAAGACAAGGTGGGACAGAAAGTTGGAGCCCTGAAAGCCTCGAGGTGTACAAAAATCTCTGGGATGATTTTTATGAAATTTCCTTGTGTTTCTTTTCAGTTCTTTGAATCGTCCCTTTGGCAGTGGAATAGTAACACCCTCTGGAATCCTCCTGAACAGCCAGATGTTGGACTTCTCCTGGCAAAACAAAACAATGAACCACTCCATTCCCAGGCTGGTAATGAATGACATGACAAATTCTTGATTTACCTTTTTTTTTCCCCCAATATTATTCTCATCTTCACAACAGTGGAACTATTTAATGCCTTATTAATAACAGAGACAACAGCATGTAGAAAGCTGCTATTTTTCATTATATGAGCCACTGAAAGTGAGAAAACAGAGGGCTCCATGTCCATCAGTTATTATTACAATGCAGAATTATCAAACAGCACTGTTGCATACTTCCCCTGCATCCCAGATGCACTTTAAGTAACAATGTGGACTTGTATTAAGCACTTTCTTCATTAATTGTTGCTCTTCAGGTTAAAAAGTAAGAGGTAGCAGGAAAAATATCTTCAGGTGTTGGAAAGAAACAAATGCAAACCTGTCCTGCCAGCTTCCAGGGCTGCCTTATGCATTGTAAAGCCTCTTCTTTGGAAGAGGGTGATGAAGGTTTGTTCCTTCTGTGGGAGAGTTGACTTGTTGACATTTTTTGGTGCAACTTTTCCTCAACTGCAGCAAAACCTCCTTCAGCCTCGGAGGCGGCCGCGGTCCTTCCTGCTGCCCACCATCGTGCGGCCCTCCGAGGGGATGTGTGGCACCTACCTGTGCCTGGGAGCCAACAACGGGGACAGAGGCCTGAGCAGCATCGTCCAGGTCAGTGCCGTGTCCTCCCAGAGCAGCTGCTCAGCTCAAGGCTGAGTAGGGTCCCCTCCTTTCTCTTCCTAATTGTCCCAGGCTGGGTCAAAACTGGTGGCCACAGGTTACTGGTTCAATCTTTGGTGTCACCAGTTCCACACTTTGGTTACTTCAAATCTCCAAGGGTTACCAGTTTACTTTTCTTGCACCTTTCCTGGTGGCACCACTCATAACTGCAGAGGAGAAGTGTTTTGGCAAAATCTATAATGGTTTTTGTCATTCTAATACCTGTTCAAAATTCATCTTAAGGATGATTAAGAAAAAAAAAGGAGCATTTTTTTATTCAGCAAATTGCAGGAAACTGGCAGCCCTTTAGCCCCTTTCCACATGAAAAGCTCGTTTTAGGGCATTCCCAACTAAATTCTTCCAGCTCAACACTGAATATAAATTGGGCAGTTCCTCTTAATTTATGATTTGTAAGGAGTTGAAGTACTTGCCAAGAGCTTGATTACATGTACAGCAGTAATGGATTGCTGAAAGGAAAAGCCTGAGCAGGGCTCCCAGTTTCCTTACCTTTTGGAAAGCATTATTCAGAGCAAAACCAAAGCCAAGAACTGCTTCCAAGTGCTTTGTTTGGAGAAGTCACATGCTGAGCTTTTGGCTGCAACAAACACTTCTTTAGAGCTTACATTATGTTCCAGACACACAACCCTGTTAGTTTAACAGGAGGTATGTGACAAAAAGCCCATGCTATCCTGAAAATGTCCTGCTTTACAAGCAACAACATACAGGCCACACTCCAAGGACCTCTTAGTGTGTGCACACCCCTGCAGCAGTTCATGCAGTTTAATAAATTGTTCAAAATCTCCTTTGCCTGCTGCAGGTGCAGATGTTGGAGCCACCAATTTGGGAGATGCTCAGGAAGCTGGCTTCTCCTATTCTCATAGCTTTTTTTATTATTGAGGATAATTTATTCTCTTGCAGGTTTTGGTAAATGTTTTAACGTTTAACAAGAATCTGAGTGAAAGTTTGTCACTTGGTCGACTTCACCCCCAGCTTCAGTCCAACACCTTGCAGGTTGACAGTGAGTATGGATATCGGGTGGGGTGCTGCCTACAAATCCAGCAAATTTAGGAAAACAACAGGATTATCCTAGCACACTGCAATGGAAGCACCACAGGTCACCATGTTCTAGGGTCCCCAGTGGGGTGGAGGGTTTTGGGGAAGACAAAAATCAGAATTCAACTTCTTCAAAGCTTGGAGCCTTTGTTGAGCCATGTCCTTTCCCTCGCATTCTGGAAATGCTTCCTGACCCCTCTGGCACCACCTCTTCAAGCTCTGTCAGGTGCTTCTCCCCAGCCTTTGCACTGTCCCAGCTAATCTGCTGGCAGTGGCCTTGTCCTGTCCTTAAATCCTTCTGGAGATCAGGTGCCATGGACAATATGTAAATCAACAAGATTGCAGTCTCAGCTTCACCCAGACATGTGCTCAAAGCTTCTTGAACTTTATTCCCACTGACATAAATTATATTCCTTCACTTTTCAGTCCATGTCCCTTAATTCCAGCAGCTGGGAAGAAGACAAGGCTTATGGAAAGGCCTGTAGCTTGACAGTACTGAAAACACAGCATCAGTGCTGGCACTCTGCAGTCTGTACTGTCAGCTCTTGTCCTTGTTACTATAAGTCTTAGTCTATTTGGTGTTTTTCACACTGCCCCAAACTTCACCAGAGCCAACCATAAGTGAAATTTGGTTCTCATTCCACACCAAATAGCCAAAGTTTCTGGCCTTTCCCATTTCAGAGGAAAATCTAAATAGTGCAGTGCGCCCTGCAGACTTGGAAACTGAAATGGAATTAAATCTGAAACTTCACAAGGTCCTAATTTGTGAGTTTGAACATTCTGAAGGGGCAGCAGGCAGGTTCCCCCCACTGTAGGCCCCAGCAGTGTTAGACAGACCTTGGCATCACAGGCAACACTGGTTTCAGTTACCAACTCCTCTTTTCAAATCCCTGCAGGTGAGTTTCCTGAAGAAGATATTGAATTTCTTGTGGCCAGGGGCCACCAGGTGGATAAAGTCCCAGTGGTGTCCCTGGTTCACGGGGCCAGGAGAACCAACAGCTTCATCATTGGCCTGAAGGACCCCAGGAGTGCAGATGCTGCCGGAGCCACGATCTTGTAGCAGCTCCCAGGGCCGTGTTCTGTGACCAAGGCTGACACACAGCCCTGTGATGTGCATGCTCTGAAGTCGCCCCTTCTCCAGCCCCCATACTGCTGGAAAGGTGTTCTGCACTCCCCACCCCAACAGCACCAGAGGAGTTGGCAGCTGCAACATCCATCTCTGTTTTTATTTTTCAATTATTTGGATTGCAAGCATCTTCATCCTTGTCACAGGAGTGGCAGGAACACTTTTCTTTTGGCAGTCTTGTTAATAGTTCAGTCTTTCCAAAGCCCAGTTCTAGCCAGCGTCTTACTTTTCAGGATCAGGAACATGAGGAAGGGAAAAAACAGCTGCTGCTGCTGATGTTATTATGATGATGATTATCCTCATCCGTCTGTCTTTCCCCAGCTCCTTCTTTGCTTCCAGTGCAAGCCAGTAATTAATACAGCCTGATGTAGTCTTTGTAGATGCCTGCAGCTGGAATATTGCAGAGTCCTCTAATATTCCATCTGGGCCAGCTTGATTTTTGCCAGTGTGCAGCATCCCAGGGAAGTTTCTGTGGCACATCACTACATACCTTGAATTTTGGTAGTAAATATTTTGAATCCAGTTGCTGCGCAGACTCACTGGCAGCCTGATTTTGTACCCAGAGCAATGGTTTTCACCAGCTCTAAGAACTTCTTCCTCTAACAACTTGTGCACCCCCCATCAGTTTTCTTACAGAGGTTCAACCTCCTCACTGGTGAATTTCTGATTAATGGTAGCAGGTTTAACTTTGTTAGACACTTTTTGGAGATATTAGCAGTACTCCACAGTGAAAAACCACAGATCATGGACTGAAGACCACATGGAGAGCATTTGGGTGGGTTCAGAGCTTTCCTTCCACTGTTATCTCAGTCTGTTCCAAAAGCCTGGGTCCTTACTACAGATAGGCTTGGGAATTTCTGCTGACTGAATTAATGGCTGTAACTTTGCTCTGTGTTTTAGTCCTAGTGAATCTATTGGAAAAGCTGAAGGGAGTGAGAGAAAAAGTACAAACCAACCAAACACTAGTGAGATAATTTTCTGTCCACAGCATATAGTAAAAAATAAAAGAATGCTCTTGCATTTCGTGTCTGAAATTGAGAAGGGAAGAATACCCCAGCTTACATTTGCACCAGATCATTCAGCCTACATTTGGACATTTCCTACTCTTTTTGCT
This sequence comes from Chloebia gouldiae, assembly GCA_003676055.1. Lineage (NCBI taxonomy): Eukaryota > Metazoa > Chordata > Aves > Passeriformes > Passeridae > Chloebia > Chloebia gouldiae. Next base: position 842,923 of record QUSF01000097.1, on the reverse strand, counting down.
GACTAGTTAGAGACACTTGGCACTAAAAAAATCCAGAGTTTGATCATTTTCTGCAGGCTAAAATGTGATGTTTTCCTTCATGGTGCAAATGCACCCATGGCCACTGTACATATTATATATGTATGTATGCTTAAGGTTGTCTTGCTCTTTGATTTGGTGATCACACCACTCACCCTGACCTTCCTCCCCAGGCACCCTGTGACACCCTGTTTGTGCCCCCCTCTGGCACTCAGTGGCATGGGCTGATTTTGGGGTGGTCAGTCCAATAATTGGACTCATTGTTCCTGAGAGCTGCAGATCTCAGAACAGTCCAGTGAAGCATGTTGGGCTGAGTGAGAACAGAGGTGTTCTCGTGCTCTGCTGAAGTGCAGCTACCCACCCTGGGCAGCTCCTACTGACAGGACCATCAGCAGCATTTCCTGTTCCAAGTGTCTCCGTGCCTGCAGCTGGGGCAGGGGAAGCACAATGTTATATCTGTGACGTGTTCTGTGCCACCAAGAAGAGACTTTCTTCACCACAGGAACACCACATCTATTTATTTATTTCTCCGTCATCAACACTAGAGTTGGTCACTGGCCAAGGATGGAGAGTTTGTAAATGTGTATTGGAACAGACCTGTCCAGGCTTCGTGGGAAGGGAAAGAGGAAGTTTTGTGTATTGAACCTCTCTGGAGATGATCTGGGGGTTTCTGGTCTGCCCTAGCCCAGATCTGTCCCTCAGGCATGGAGGTTCTCTATGAACAGCTGCAAAATACGTGGTTGAGTCATTGTCAGTGCAGAACTTTGCATGAAATGCCACAAAACACTTCGAAAGATGAATTTCCTCCTTATTAACTCAATTCACCAACTTCTGATGCTGGATACTGTGTATATGTTTGGGAGTAAAAGTTTTGGTCTTGATTCAAAAGGGCACTTCTATGTCCCAAATTACAATTTCACAGCAATTATCCAAAATCTTAAAATAAAGCATGTTCTGAAGTGTTCTGCTGGATCGTGGCCTGCATTGCAAAAAAAAAAAGAAAATTTAAAATAGCTGGAAGATGAAACTTAGGCCCCTAGGTTTCAGCTAAAAGAAGTAAAGGTATTCAAAATTATTTCCTTTTTTTTTCTTCTGTTTAAAACAGTACAGATGTATCCAACATGGACACCTTTAATCTGCTAATTGGCCCAGTGTCTCTGGTATTTTGAGCCCATCTGTTGTGATTTGATGAATTCTACATCTAATGAATTTAAGATCTGATAAATTTAACATGAGGTACCAAGAAATACCTGATGTTTCCATTGGTACTGGTGAGATGGGCATTGTGAAATAAAGGGCTGTATTGCAGAGATATGTGTGTGTAGATACCCGTACTGATTTCAGCCTGGCCCTTGCAGGCATCTGACAGCTCTGAAGGAGAATTTGTCCTGAAACTTTGTCATGACAGTGTCAGTGTCTGTCTCAGAAGCCAAAATACAAAGGGGCTCGGAAAAACAATGGCAATTCTAAAAGGAACAAAATTAACACAAAGTAAATACATTTTAAAAAGATGCCTTTTCTAAATGTGACCAGTTATGATCTGGAATTTGGCCAGCTTGTTTCTGCCCAGGTTTGCAGTGCTCCCTGTCAATGTGTGCTGGTTTCACATGAGGATAAGCTGGAGCCAGGCTCGGCCATTGAGTTTCAGCAGTTTATCCATGTTTTTCCCAAGGGCTGAACGCCCCTCTCGAGCACAGGTGACAAACTGCCTGGTGCCTTTGGGCACTGCTGCTCACCCAGACACAACGAGCAGCCAGAGGGGGATGAGGCAGGAGCCAACACTGCCCTCCTGCATCGCGGGGATGAGGATGCTTTGGGGTTTGGGCTGTGCCATTCTGTTCCCATCACTGTATCACTGTCCGTGGGTGCCCAGACGTGGAGCGGGGCTGGAGCCTGCCCTGCTCCCAGCACTCTGGGTGGGGCAGGGGCCGCTGAGCTGGCCAAGGTGGCCAGTCACTGCTGGTGTGGCTGGGCACAGGTGGGCACGGCTGAAGAGCAGCCCTGGGCACAGCGGTTGTTCACGCACTTCAGCAGCTCCAGCAGTGCGCCCTGCCCAGGCCCGGGGAGCGGGCACTGCCAGGGCAGGGAGGGCACAGAGAGCCGCTGCTGGGCAGCAGCTCTGGGTCCCCCGTCTCCAGGGGTGATGACCAGTGTCCTGCCTCTGTGCCAGTGTCATCTCAGGGGTCCCTCAGCTGGGGTAGCAAGCCTGAAAGTGCCACTGAGTGTCGGCCGGCTGGGTCGCCTTCGGTACCTGCTGGAGACCGCCCAGATCATCTCAGAGCCCCTTTGTGCTGCTGCCCAACTCGGCAGGGCTGGTCCGAGGGAGAAAGGGGAGACAGGCCTCAGCAAACACCCTGCACGGAAACCCGCATCTCTTTCATCAACATCAATACCACTGAGGGTTTGGTAACGTTTTGCAAAGAATCAGATGGAGCGGGAAGAGCTCCTGTAACACTCAGGTGTTTCCAGTGGTTTTGGAAAGCTCTTCCATACCTCAGTGATGGCAACTGGCCCCTAGCCAGGGAAAGGAAAGCTCTGACAGGCAGAGCTGGTTTCAGAGAGGCAGGCACCATTAAAAATGAAGCACACTTGTGTGGAGGGCAGGTGGAGTAGGAGCACCAAAGCACTGACACGTGCAGTGCTCACCAGTGGTCACAGCACTTTTAGCAGATAGTCCTGACAGAGCTGACCCTGGCTGTCTGTGGGGAGCATCCCGTATTACAACAGCTCCTAGGCAGCCATGAACCTTCACCCACCAGGAGTGTTCCAGGCCCAGCCAGGACTCCCCAGCCAGCAAGTTCCACCTTTCCATATCTTCCGAGTCGAGGAGGAGAGACTCCTCTTGTGTCAAATGCATTTGTGTTCTGTTATGGACAGTGAGACACCTGTCTCTGCTGCAGGTAGCCCTCTTTCCCTGCAGGAGCTCTGGCATCATTCTGTGTCATTGTTTTGCAGCAAAGCTTCAGCATCCCAAACAAACTGAGGGTCTGCTCCTGGATGAGTTTCTTAAACAGGATGACAAAACAATTACAGAATGATTTGGGTTGGAGGGGACCTTAGAGACTATCCACTTCCAGCTCCTACTCTGGGCAGGAACACCTTCCACTATCCCAGGTTGCTCCAGGCCCTGTCCAACCTGGCCTTGGACACTTACAGGGATGGGGCAGCCACAGCTTCTCCTGTTATGCTGTACGGAGCCTCGGCAAGACCCAGGAACACCCAGGCTGTGTAGTAAGCTCAGCTCTAGAGGTCAGCCTGCAGCACACTTTGCTGCAGGGATGTGATGTGGCAGGTCTGGAGCTGGCCCCATGTTTCTTCCCTCTTGCATTATTCCACATCACGTTATTCCCTTTTTCCCACTGCCAAAGGATGCCAAGGCCACCTGGGGGTCCTTCAACTGCCAGTCTCCAGCAGAGATGCCTCAAAAAGGTCTTTGGTTGTGTCCTGTCACTCTGGTGTCCTTTCAGCTCCACTTTCCTTTTGTTTCCTTACCCTTGTGACAAGGCTATTCTAAGAGAGTTGGGGTTAGTTTTAATTATGTGGAGACTGAACCAGTTCTGTTTTTTCCCAGCAGTGAGCAGAAGCATCAGAAGCCATGGGAAGCAGTGTGCCCTGAAGAGTGAAGTAGATGTGCAGGCCTCAGGCTGCTAAGGAAGGGAGGGCGTGTCTGCAAAGCCCCCTTGTGATTAGGCACAGGGAATTTGTCCGTGTGGGATCTCTCAAGCCCAGATCAGAAAGTCACAGTGCTTGGATGGCTTGAGCAGATCTTGGTGAGACACCTTGGTATTGTGCTTCCAGAAGAGTCAGGTTTTGGAAAACAGCGTTTGGCTCATTCTAGTTTGCTGAGGGATTTGAGACATGCCTGGCACTAATGTGCATAATACAGATAAAACCAAACAAGCCAAGAATCCTGAGGGACAATCTGGCATGACAAGCACAGCAACAGGAGTGAGAAGTTTTTGGAAGTTTTTTGGAAGCAACACTCTGATGTCTCTGTGCAGGGGGGATGCCTTTTGGGGAGATGAGACTGGTGAATGAAGTTCAGTGCAGATGGTTTAAGAGGAGTCTCATGAAACAGGGAAAACATGAAGTCACTTGTGAAAGAAAGGTTAATTCTTGGTAACAAAGAAATTTTCTCTCAGCTTCCTTGTGTTTCCAGACAGTTTCAAAATTCAGGAGCAGAACTACACAAAGTCTGGGAATCATGCACATGAGGGCAAATGGAAACTCCCAGAGATGATCAGATGAACGGAATGTTCCTTGTTCCCACTGCTGTGACTGATCCCCCTCTCTTCAGACCTGACATCCCGGAGGGTCTCGGGGGTTTGGGGGCTTTGCTCTTGTCTCAGCACACTGGAGGAGTGCTGGAATTGCTCCCCAGAGGTTGTGGAAAACACAAAAAGGCAGGAGCAGAACAGTCCTTGAGTGAAGAATGCCTCACCCCCTGCCAGCCAGGGAGCTGCACAGCCGAAGGAAGCTGCACTCTGCTTGCAGCTCTGACACCCCAGCCAGATTCAACATTTGAGATAAGTCCTATGCTAACCATGACATCCATTATTTATTTTGGCGGGCTTTGTGGAATGCAGCTATATGTGAATTTATAAAAAAGTGTTTTTCTCTATGTTGCAAGCAATAATGCCTGATGAGATGTGAGTTTATTGTATACAAAAGGTTTTACAAAATAAATTAAAAAATCTCTTTTTCACATTGTTTATCCAGCAGTATTCCACAGGAAGCCAAGGCTGGCTGTGAGGGCTAGCTCCAGCTGCACACACTCTCCTGAAACCCCTTCTCAGGCCACTGAACCTGCTCAAGCTACTGAATCACATGTGCATTTGCAGGAACAAAGTCTTTATTTTTCCCATAAAGGACATTTGATTGTTTTCCTACCCTGAAATAGGAATTGTCACGTGCATCATTTCTTCCCCAGTGCCAGGCAAGAGATTTCTGCCACAGCAAAAATGGGCAGGAAACCATACATTTCAAAGGTTTTGTATTAATCATTTCTCATATTAATTTAGGATTTAGGAAGAGACAAGCCAAAGGGCTGTGTGCCCTGTGAGGGTCCCTTCAGTTGTGGAAGGCCTCTGTGCTGAGGGGATTTAGGGATTGGATCTAGCATTGCCACCTGGGATTTTGGGCCAATGGGCCTGTTCATTAATCAAAATAGACTTTTTATTAAAATTCAGCATTGTGGCCTTTGCTGAGTCCATACCACATCCTTCCCTGGCTTCTTCCCCATCTCCTCACTGGTAAAATGAAAGCATAATTCAGTGATGTTCAAAGAGTCAGAAATTTTTGGATCAAACGTTCCAAATTAAAACTCTTCCGAATTAAAAACCTCATTTCCTATAAAGGGCCCAGTTATTATTTTTATTTCAGCTTCATCTGGCAGACACTTTGTCCCCACTCCCAGAAGCAGCCGCCACCGCGGGTCCCCTGGGGGGGGGGCACAGCTCTCCCGTGGTGGGGGAGCCCAGCGGGGGTCCCTGTGGTGGGGTCGCGGCAGGGCTGCCGTGTCCGCGGTGGTGTCGG